>CM042189.1:35430714-35455252 GCA_023539305.1 Ilex asprella
AAAAAATTATAAAATTCTTATTTAAGAATATAATACTCGTTAAATAATTATTTTTTATCTACAATACCCATTAATCGTGTTATTCGTGTCGAACCTGAATTTAACCCATTTATTACCGTGTCAACTAGTCGTATTTTTTTTGAGTTCGTGTCGAATTTGGTTCAGGTCGAGTTCGTGTTCCAAGTTAAAAATTGACAGCCTTCAAGTTTTGGGCTAAAAATACTACTCTCGAGAAGTTTGTTGAATACCAACTAGACCCAGCTGTTGAAGAACCCTTTTTGCTACTAAGCCTTTTTTGCTTTATGGATGTCCATTTTTTTTTCTTTTTTTTATGCTCATCATTTATACTCACCTATGCAGCTCCTATTGACATGGCCTTAAAGCAAAAGTCCACTAAAAATGTGTTTGGTTAGAAGGAAAGTTGGATGAATAAAAAATAGGATAATTTAGAAGTTGGTATAATTTTTTAGACTTATTTAGGTAAAAGTACAAGTCAAAAATTTATTTGGGATAAAGTGCATATTTTTTAGAAATGTCACTATTGTCATCGGTAAATAATATATAGATGGAAATCCTTTTGTATTCTATCCCTTTTTTTTTTTGCTACAATTAAGTAATGAGAGGTAAAATATGAGCATATTTTTTCTAATAATTTTTATCTCTTTCTCTCTCTCCACCTATTTTCTCTTCCTATATTTATATTAATATTACAATAACACAAAATAAACCAAACAGTTACACCGGTTAATAAACAGTTACACCCATTAAAAAAATAGTTACACCTATTCAAAAACAGTGGCACCTATTAAAAAAAAGTTACACCCATTCAAAAACAGTTACGCCCATTTAAAAAATAGTTACACCAATTTAAAAAATAGTTACACCCATTAAAAAAATTGTTACACCCATTAAAAAGACAAAAAAAAAATTCTTACATCCCAACAACGACCAATACATAATATCTAAAAAAACATCTTGACCGATTCTTCCCCATGACATGGAGACGACATATATGTGTGTGTGATCATTTTGTTTCACTTTATATATACACAGTTTATATATATATATATATATATATATACAAACTGCTCTCACACACACACATATACACACATATAAATATATATATATGTGTGTGTGTGAACAGTTTTTATATATATAAATATGTAAAGATTACATATTTGTTTCCTAAAATAACTGTCAATAGATGCATAAATCTCTCAGAAAACTCTTCATTCAAAATTCAAAAATTAAAAAAGATAACAAATATATAATATTTACATATTTGTTTCTTAAAATAACTGTCAATCGTGGCTGCATAAAATAAGGAAGGGTGTTTAAGTAAAAAAAAATTTAATTCATTTGAATTTTGTACCTAAACATAAAAAGTTTTATAAAAAATGTACTTAATAGAATAAACCACTTATCCATACACTTTTGCCTAAATAAGTCTAAAAAATTGTACCCACCTCTAAAAAATCCTAAAAAATAATGGTTGAAAAATGGGATGGATGGAAAGACTTTTCACTATTTGATATTAAAGGAAAGAATTATGGAAAGAAAAATCAGAGGGAGAACTTTTCTCTCATGCCCACAATTTGTTTTTCCCCAAAAAATGGGTGAAAAATAAGAGGAAAGCAGGACAATTTGACTTTTTAAGGATTATTTTACTATTTTATTCTTTCGTATTAATTACTTGAAAATTAATATAAGGGTAGAATTATAAATTGAACATGCATATTTTTTCTTGCATTTCATTTTCATCTAATACCAAATGATAGAAAATATATTCTTCATACTTTTCATTTTTTCTACCAAACAAAAAAGAAAGCAAATAACTTTCTTTCCTTAAAAAATAAAAAGTTTATCCCTTCCACTTTTTCTTTCTTCCTATTTTTCATCATTCATACCAAATGGACCATAAAAATGATATGGGGGCAAAGAAGAGATGTGAAAAAAAGAAAAGGTTGGTAAAATTAGAGTTGGTAATCAAACTGAGCTATTTAAGTTTGACTTGAGTTCGGCTTGTTAAAGTTCGGTTCGTTTTCTAAACGAGCACAACCTTGAACAAGTTTTTAAGCTTGTTTAAAAAACAAGCCCTACAAACTCGAATCAAACATGACAGACTCGACTGGTTTATGTGCAAGTACTCGAGCTCGACTTATTTTTGACTCGTTGAGATTCAACTTATTTCCTTAACGAGCCAAACTTGAAGAATTTTTAAGCTTAATTAAAAAACAAGTTTTTTAAAATCGACTCAAATTTAATTCGAATTTATTTGACTAACGGCCCTAAGTGAAATTTTCCAAGCGGTTCAGACGCTTCGTAAAGGGCCCAAAAAAGCCCGAGGTTGAAACTCTAACTTGGATTGCTGGAGTGTCAGATCCCCCTCTTATTGAAAAGTGTCATCCGACAGGGCTGTCCATCCTGATAGTTCTGTTGATACCAAGGAGGATCCATCTTTAAATGGGCCAGAAGCAATCATAGCTTTTTGGGGCTGAGGCTAGGTTGGCTGAGGCAATCTAGGTTACTGAAATGGCCAAGGCGGAAAAGATTAATAAGGTCAAGAAAGAAGCAACTCTTCTGAGGGATTCGTTGGGGGGGGGATGCCACTACTAAGAAGACAGACCAAAGAGGAAACAATTCTTGTGAGGAAGTGACTGGCTGGGGAGGCCACCAAGTAGTTCTCAAACTTGGAGGGCCATCTGCGTACAAGTGTTGATCAAATTGTGAAGAAGTTCCGGACTTTGATTGGTATAAAAATGATATAACGGAGAGCTATTTGAACGGGTACGACGCCTTTAAAGTCTAATCGAAGGAAAAGTCTTTGCATAGTCAAAGTTACGACGCAAAAAAACCAATAATATACAGAGTCAAATGTACTTGGAGAGCTTAGCGGAGTTAATTATTGAGGCAATGTCAAAGGTACAACACAAAAAAACATAATAGTTGAACAGACAATATTAAAAATGGTTCATAGTTGGCAGGGTTAAAGTATAATTTGTCCTTAGCAAAAAACAGG
The DNA here is from genome assembly GCA_023539305.1 of Ilex asprella. Taxonomy (NCBI): domain Eukaryota; kingdom Viridiplantae; phylum Streptophyta; class Magnoliopsida; order Aquifoliales; family Aquifoliaceae; genus Ilex; species Ilex asprella. The sequence continues at coordinate 35,433,737 of CM042189.1, forward strand.
AAGCACCCTTGTCAGGGTTGAAGAAGGATGTCCTATGTATTCTTCTTTCATGTATGCTCAAAACGAGAAGGGGTGATCAAAATTTTCACAGATTGGCAATAGTTGGAGATGCATTCCTGATTTGAATACAGCCAGCCTGTATATATTGTTATCAGAATGATCCACTTGTATTTTTTAAACAGCTAAAGATTCAGATTCTCAGCATCTAATCTTGTGAAATAATTGAGAAATCTTCAACACCAACTTCACTGCTGGTTAAACATGATGCAAATTGTTTTTAATGCGCCAGAACCTTCTCGTAGTTGAATAACACTACCAAAAAAAATTCAGTATCATACCAAAATATGATTCTAAACCGTGTTAATCTAAATAATATAAATTTTTCGGTCCGACATTACCCTTCTATGCAAAAGCCATAATTGTGGTTCAAGGTTGATTACCTAAAAAAGTGAGGCTTGACTTTGTAAAAAGGAATTATCACCACTTTGTTTCCTAGCTTTCAATCAGTCGGTGGTGGAAGTAATGGAAGTTTGATCTGTATCTGCTGGCATGGCCTCAAAACTGTCTGATTTCACCGACATAAATAAGTGTATTACAGTGGCCATTGTAATATTACGCGTAAATAGGTGGGTTCGGACAGAATTAAATTAGTCAACGAGAACTCGTCGAGTCGTCTCCAAAGAAGGTTCGAGAGAGATGTCGAATATCCCACACCGGACTAACCTCTTTTTTTTTTTTTCTTGAAGTCTCAAAATTGAGAGATTCAAGCATTCAAGCCCATAACTTATGTAAATAAAGAATTACTCTCGGCATCTATTTTTCTTACTTTCACGTAGGGAAAAAAAATATAGTGTACGAGATTCTCGCTACTATAACCTATGAAGAAAATCCGATATAACTCAAACCTATGACATTCGGATCAAAGCAAACCTACAAAATTCTTTCTAGTTTAGAAGTCCATGTGGTTGTCATTTAAAATGCAACTTGTTTCTAAGTGTTGAAAATAATATACACACACATGTATTGGAGCTTTTTTTAATCTTTGGGCATACATGTACTCTATTGGGTTGGTGTTTGAATAAAGTAGCGATTAGAGGTGTCAAAATATGACACAATTCATTAATACGGCGTCCAAATATGACACAATTCATTAATACGGCATAAGCACGACACATAATTAAAGAGTTTGAATTTTCCTTGACATGACACCATTAATAAACGAATTGAGTATACGTAAAGTCAATCAAAAGACATATATAACACAACTCGTTTATATATCAGTTATACACAATTTATACACGACTAGAACCTAATATAACACCACTCGTTAGGCATGAATTAATAAATAAATCGGTTATAAGTCAAGTATTTTTTGACACGAACCCGTTAAAATTTGACACGAATTCGTTATAGATAACTGTTGGATGCCGGTGAATCCTACTAATTGAACACATGACGGTCATTTCGTGCACATAACATTTACGTCAGGTGGCTATCATACTTCCGCAAACTATGGAAGAATTTGACATTTTGGAGTTCAGTATGGGAAGTTTACAGACAGGCCAAAAAACAGGCTGGGATGTTGGTGGAGGTTTTCCACTTGCAACCTTAAAATTCAACGGCTAGTAGGAGAAAAGAAGTCAGAAAAGTCTAACATCCATGGTGAAACAGCAAAGGAAGACTTGTTAATTGTAGCCTAGCATTTCGTCAGCTTGAAAGGTACCCACTAAGGTTTGATTAGCAATTTTTTATGTTCAATAATAGCGACATAACAGATACTCAAATCTCCATGACTAGTTTATATTAACAACCCTTGAGGAGAGAGGATATTCGGATTAAACCGAGTAAATTACATTTACACTCTCTAAATTATTACTCTTTTTTTTTTTTATTTTGTTCTCTCAGTTATCAAATTTCTCACATTACACTATTAACTAAAACTTTTGTTTTACATTATTCCAATCGCAAACATTTGTTATATTTTTGGACAAAAATTGCTAACGTACTATGGTAAAGTGAAAAAAATTACATAGTTTGAAGAGAAAAATGCAATAACTTTCTGTTAAATATGTGACGGACATTAATAAATGGTGTAATGTGAAATTAATGACATAGTTGAAGGCGTAATGCGGTAAATTTGATAGTTGAGGGAACAAAATAGAAGAAAGATGATAGTTCAGGAGTATAAGTGTAATTTACTCAAATTAATCCACTTTAAAGCTATAAATGCTGGGGCCAAGGGCCTCCTAAACAAGGGGGTTGCAGAAAATAGATAAGCTCTCTCCATAATATTGCAGAGTAAGCCTTCATGCCCTCTCTCTCTCTCTCTCTCTGACTGAATATTCAAGATGAAGTTGTTTTGATTCACAATTTTCAAGTTGAAAAGACTACCTTTTTTTTTTATCATAGAAACCTCTCTGTTAGTGTGTGTGAACTGGGTTGGGGAGGATTTTGTTATCTTGCACATAAGTATGATTAATTCATAGAAACCTCAATGCTTAATCACAAGAAAATTCTCTATTGACCTGCTTTGATGACTTTCTTTTCAGGGTTCACCACCAAGCTTATGGAAATCTCATATACCAAAGGCTTAGCAGAAATGGTAAGTCAACTTTGCACACTCCGATAATCTTAAACATCTTTTAAGTTGTCTCTAGTTTACATTTGTGTTTTGTAGTGACAGTTTCAATATCATCAGTCATTGTTAGGTGTTGAAAGTTGGCCAGGAATAATGTAGGAAGTTATCAAGCCAAAACAAGAAGAATAAAATTATAGGAAGATCTATAAAAGGGAATGACTTCTAATGGAAGAAGGATATGATTTCATATAAATTTACCTGGAGCAATTGGAAAATCATGTAAATAAAGTGGGAGCTAAGTGGATTTTCTTTAAGATGAATCAGTGAATAAGAATGATGGATTTTGGTTTCTGTTTTCATTTCACAAAAAAACCTTGGGGATATACTAGAATTAGAAAGTATTTCAATAGCCTTGTTACATCATTTGTAACTAAAAAGAAAAAATCATTTGACTGAAACAGGAAATGAAGGACCCCAGCTTCATCTATCAGTGGCCAATGAACTCTCTCGACGAGCTCGAGACAATGTCCATGGCAGCTGCATTGGAAAACAATATACATCAGTCTTACTCTCAACCCATGTTTGACCTTAAACCTTCTACAAAAATGTGTCATGTGGTTGACAGGCCCCTTAAGCAGCCCAAAACCAACAGCTGGACATCCTGCATAACCGATAATAATTCAAACCAACAAGCTGTTGCTTCTCCCAAACCTTTTTCCTATGTGAATTCTAATTACACAAATCAAGTTGGTATTGTTAAGCCTGAAGAGGAAACGGTGTCTTCCAAAATCGCAACTGCTTTGGCTTCTGATATCTTGGTTTCCCAAAGTTCATTTGGGAACCAAAATTATATGTTCAAGGCTTGTCAAGAAGCTAAGAGGATTAGCTCAAGCAGTAGATCATTTTCTCAAACTCAGGATCATATCATAGCTGAAAGAAAGAGGAGAGAAAAGCTCAGCCAGAGGTTCATAGCACTGTCTGCTTTAGTGCCTGGGCTAAAGAAGGTATTACTTTCTCCAGGAAAAAATTTCTACACTAACTCAGGTTTGAAAAGAACTACATTTGCCCACTGAGGACAAGAATAGATATCCTTACAAGCATGACGGACCAAATTTTTTTTGGTTTTGGTGTGAACAAGAATGCACAAGTGGTTGAACATTGAAATTGCCACGTTTGGCATCTTTCAGAATATTTCTTCTAATGTTTTAGAATCAAGATTCTAATTTGTTTTTCTTTGTTTCTATTATGTTTTAGAAATATTTCCAAAATGTTTCCTTCCCAAGAATTTTGATCCTTTTTGACAGAAAATATTTGTAGTACTTGAGTATTTTAAGTATCTTCTCTTTCATGGTTTTTTTTTTTGTGTGTGTGTGATGCTAAATTATTTATTTACTTCTCCTGCTGTATCTTCTTGATTTACTCTCACATATGATATCCTTTATAATTTCCTGTTATTCGTCATTGGAAAGCCTTATTTCCACACTTTTTTGATATAAAATAGGCGACATATGGAACTTATTCTTCATTTTTTTCTAATTGTACTTAATTTCTTTAATTGTAGTCCATTGTATTGTGTATATTCTCACTTGGGATTTCACTGATTTGTTCACAAATCCTGATTTTGCCACCATAATATTAACAGATGGACAAGGCTTCTGTTCTAGGGGATGCTATCAAGTATTTGAAACAACTCCAAGAGAGAGTGAAAACACTTGAAGAACTGACCAAGAAGAAATCCATGGAATCAGTGGTTTTTGTGAAGAAATATGAGCTTTACTCTGACGGGGACAATTCTTCTTCAGGTGAAAATTTTCCCGGTGACCCTGTCAATGAGCCACTCCCCGAAATTGAAGCAAGATTTTCTGACAACGATGTCCTCTTAAGAATTCATTGTGAGAAAAGGAATGGAGTTTTGGAAAAAACACTAGCTGAAATTGAGAAGCTTCATCTATCAGTCATCAATTGCAGTGTCATGACTTTTGGGACTTATGCTCTTGAGATAACTGTTATTGCTCAGGTGATCTTATTTCTCTTGTATAAACACTCATTTTTTTTTTCTTATTTAATCATTTGTTGCTGCTAATTCAGTGTTGTAAGCGTAATTGAGGATATCAAGGAAAGTCTCGTGTACTAGGATGCCTTTTTGTAGTTCGTAAATTTGAATGTAACGAGGATTCCTCATATCTCAGAGTGCTGAAAGAAAATCGAAATGAATTTTTCTCTCTAAATTCTTAATGAAACTTATTGAAATTTGTCTCAAATTTCTTGCAGAAGGATGTGGAGTTCAGCATGACAATGAAGGATCTTGTGAAGAATCTGCACTCATCTCTCAAATTGCTCAAGTGAAAGATATTCCCAGTTCACTTTACGTAAAGAATCCCCTATTTTTCAGTTTCATCTTCCTCTGAAGCTCTGAAAAAATGGAATAATCCTCATCTACAGAGTCAGTTCAAGTCCTTGTTTTCCCAAATTCCAGTAATCATCACCATTTTAGACCATCAGGCATCAGTCTTGAAGCTTGTTTTGCTGTGAGGTTCATTTTGAAGGAGGGTTTTTTCTATCATTTTTTTTCCATGGTTGATTCATTAACCATGGTAATCACCCTCCTGTTGTAAAGAATGATCTCATGGCTTGGTTAGGCTTCTTTTTTGTTGGGAAGTTGAACAGTTCAACCAAACCTATGGTATTGTGTCTCTTTCTGTTTCCTGAAGTGATTGAAAAGTAAGAAATGGTTTTTTTGGGTGGATGGACAAACAGGCCTTTGTATAAGTAAAGGGGTTGTACTTTGATTGAAGTTAATGTAATAATACTTCACAGTATCCTTAGAATGAGCTTGAGACTTGTATGTGAATTACTTTGTATGTGAAATTGCTTCATAAGCTTTGGACTTGTCTTATGCTGTGCATTCTGAAGTTGTGCAAAATTAGTTCAAAGTGGACAATCTTATACAATGCAGGTCCAGTGGACTAAAAATTGGTATTAGTTTTGATGATACCAGAAATAATTCTAAGGTGTGAGCTCAGATCTCCAGGTCAGGTCAGGAGGTTAGCAGATATAAAGGGGTTCAGGGAGTCTGAGCTCCGCCTTATTTGGACGGGGGATTGACAGGAATGGCGTAGGGATAGCTGGATAGACAACAAACATCCCCAAAATAAAAGGAATGAGAGTTTAAAGATAGAGTCAAGGCATAAAAAACTCAAACAACCTCGATCTTCTCCCAAAAATCAAGGGAAATCCCGCGGATGCAATACAAGGATCTCGGAGTAGATCCCTTAGAACTAGGAATCAGTCTATATATGCTGAACATTGCTTCCATAGAAGGGGCAGAGACCTTAGAGGCAAAAAAGACATTATTTTGTAATTCAGGTTATCTATAAAAAAAAAAGGGGAGCAAGAGCCTCCATGAAAAGAGTGGACTAGCCAAGCTCAAAAGCTGGTGAACCACTATATTTCTGCTGTGCTGTTATTTCTATACGAAAACCTACCCTAACCTACAAAAAACCATCCCACGAGCCATGCAGCTCTGATCTTACCTTAGTCTTGCAGCCATTGACTTAGCTCATCCACCCGAAAATTACACCATCAAGTTTCATTGACCCTCGTGGCCTCTGACCTTTGCAGAGGCCACGAGAGTTTGTGCATTCCATGTTGCACCTTCATCGGGTGAGCCAGTGACTTGGGGTGGCAAGGGTCCTTGTTCAAAATCCCACGTTACCTCTGTTGGAACAGGTCCTTCAGACTTTTCTTGTACAATGTGTTTTTAAATATCGTATAATCTTGACTCAAACAGATAACATTGTATAAGGTGGAGTCGGGGCATCGAAATAGATAAATGGGAAAGCATCTGAATCTTGTATATGAGTTTATGATTGAAATTTTTGACAGAAGGTCTACAGATTAAGATCCATGAAAATAAGAATTGGCACTTAAGAATTAAGAGAAGAACATTCATTTGCGTGTTGGAGGTCTTATCTGGGGGCATAAACCTAAGACTAAGAGGCATTATCAGAAGGAGTTGCTATGACCTTAGTCCCCACCCAAGATTGTTATCTTTCTGACTTCTTCTTTTTTTGGGTTCTATGGTCAAGGATGTCCAGATCAGCTTACGTGCATCACGATTAATCCCCTCCTCCGTCCGGTCAAAGACAAGTCATCCACGCCGAGACTAAAGAATTCATGATTAACCCGTTATACATAGTTTACGAGTAATTATTTATATTTTGAGTATACATTATTGATAGGAATCTCACAAGCTACATGTTTTTGTGATAGTTTTCTATTATCAAGAGAAGCTTGAAGCCTGTGAAAATTTTGTTGTTGCATTTTTAAGACTAGTAAACTACTGATTTTTTTTTTTACAAAAAAAAAAAAAACTAGAGTATGTAGTGGAACAATGATAACTCTTCTTGAGCCAACTCTCAGTTTCTTTGACACAATTTGCAATTGTTTTAAAAGATAATTATGTGGGCAAGCGGTTTCTTTCTGAAAGTCAATCCCTGCAAATGCCAAGCTGTCATTACTATAAAAATGCAATATCTTTCAATGGCTGTAGGAAAAATTACTAATAATGCATATTTTTTTCGACAAAAAATAATTAAATTCTATTATATTTAACTTAGAAAAATACAAAACTCCATCAATAGTATATTTGGTTCCAATTTTATCCTTCCCATGGACACACCAATTACATTTTTACTCATATTTTTTTTTATTAGTGTCCCAAAGTAAATTATTATTTTTTAATTAGTGCATAATATGCAAAAATATATAATTAACAGTAAAGAATTATAAAATTGATTAAGTAGATAAATCTATATTTTTTTGTATTTAACTTTTAAATATATGAATTTTAACATACTAGACTATTAAATCTCAATCATAAAGGCATAATTTATATAAATCAATAATGGAGAAACTATTCTATGAATACAATCATTGAGACAATTTCATCAAATTGTACATTCTCTGTTCTCGTTTCACATTTTTAATAAATTAGAAAATAATTATTGTTCGAAGGCATACAGAAAATAAATAATTCTAGCATTAGAAGCTGCGACATTGTATTTAAGAAATAAAAAAAATATATATTTATATTAGGACTTTTATACCATGTGTGATTCACGCACATATGAACTCTTACATGTTAAGAGGGTGCGTGGTTTGAAAATTAAATGTAGTGGATTTTAATTTAACATGTAAAAAATTATATTCCAATAAATAAAACCAAATATAAAATTGTGTGTTCGTGAGAAGGATAAAATTAGAACAAAACATACAATTAATGGAGTTTTTTTTTTGTTGTTTACAATTAATGGAGTTTAGGACTGAAGAATACGGGGCAAGAGTGTTAAAGATCTTTCCACTAAATGAAACACGTGGACTTCTTGTGAATAAGTAATAAAAAATGGGACTTAATTTTATAAAGATAATTATGACATGATTTTAATGATTTTTTTGTGTAAAAAAGTAGGACTTATTATTAATTTTCTAATTCATGTGTTCTGAAAAATAAAGATATTAGAAGGAAATTCAAAACACATAGGGATGAATTTCAAAACACATAGGGATGAGCACACAACAAAAAAAAAAAAAAAGATTTGAGCATGAAACTCCAAGAATAGTCCCTGAATTTGAAACTTGACAATTAACTGCCTTGAAATTAAGTTATGAGATATTTATCCCTTATGAATTCTCTAGTTCTGATATAGATGACTTACTTTTAACTAGACCATGAAATGATTAGTTGAGATGCGCGTAAATTAGCTCGAATTCCCTGGGTATGTGACATTCCTTTTTGAAAATTGAGCACGTGGCATTGATGTGTAGGACTGTTAATCAAACTGAGCTATTTGAGTTTGGCTTGAGTTAGACTCATTCAGGTTTGGGTTCAACTCGTTCAGGCTCTGTTCGTTTTCTAAACGAGCCCGAACTTAAACAAGTTTTTTAGGCTCGTTTAGAAAACAAACCCTACAAGCTCGGGTCAAATTCGATAGACTCAATTCGTTTTTATGCAAATACTCAGGCTTGACTCGAGCTCAACTTGTTTTTGCCTCAATTCAGTTTTGGCTTGTTTTCTAAATGAGTCGAATTTGGATAATTTTTTAGGCTCAATTAAAACATAAGTTTTTCGAACTCGGTTCGAACTGAATGGACTGACGACCCTATTCATGTGGATGCACTTGTGTGAGTTTAGTCTAGGTTTGGGATGGGCTTGGGTTTGGACCTAAACATGAAACCCAATTCAGGAACGTGATTGGGCTTGGATTTAAACTTGAAACCCAACTTAGGTGGACCTGGTTTCATCGGCCACTTGTACCGAGTTTATCAACAGAATATATAGATAGTTAGATCAGTGGATAATGTTAGTATAATTTAATATAGTTCGGCATTGACGCATCAAAGCTGTGGTGTCGTGGTGTAGTTGGTTATCACGTCAGTCTAACACACTGAAGGTCTCCGGTTCGAGTCCGGGCGACGCCACTTTCTCCCTTCTCTACTTTCATCATTTTTGCATCCAACACGACGTCGTACTGACCGGCCTCTCCAATGTCATCCAAACCATCTCCGACTTATGCGGGCCCACATGTACGACCAACCACGTCACCACAGCTGAACACCGCCAATCACATTCTCCTCTCGCATCATTTTCTCAATCCCCATTGGTCCTTTATCTCCACGTCATCATCCCTTCAATCTCCACCACAAAGCTTCGGTAAAAATAAAAAAAATCACACTTTAGCCCTCTTTAAGTCTCACTATTGTATTGAGGGACCAATTTATGCATTCTCACTTAAACGCAAGTCTTGATTTAATTAGTGTATGAATTAAGATATTAATTCATACACCCATGATTTGTTCTCGATTCTATTCAAATTCACTAACTTGAGCGACATAAACGATACTCTACTCACCTGGAACAAGACAAAGATTTCTCCTGTAACCGAAAAAAGAGTATGTCTATTGTTTCACATTGTTCCATCAACTATTGAGTTGCCCGCATTATATGTGAAATTATAATTCTTGATTTCAAGTTACACTCTCAATTATTATATTTTTTACATCAAATTTTCATATATGATTATTGATTTTACATTTCAGTGATGTTATACTAACTCAAAAGTGATAAAAAATAATGACCAGCTGATATTACATTACCCTAATTAAAAAAATTAAATTTTAATTATCTAAAAAGTGAGACAAATAATACCATTAATGATAATACAACATTATTTGGTTATTGTTTTTAGTCTTTTTTTTTTTGTCAATTTATCACTATTTTTTTACACTTTCAATCATACACACATCAAAAAACATATATTTTATTATATATTTGAATATCTTCTGTCTAAAACATGTTAGATATGTGGTTTTAGGACATTATAAAATCAATTCAAGTAGTTAAGGGAGAAATTTGATAAATTTGATATTTAAAGGGCAAAGTGAAATTGAGTCGATAATTGGGAGGTCCAAATATAATTTTTTTTTTTCATACAAAATATTCCCCCAATTCTTAAGCCCAACCCCAACCTTTTCTTCCCCCTTCAGAATATATTTTTTTCACCAAATTTCCGATTGAAACAGCGCCGGATCTCCTCTCCTCGAATTCCGTCGACCCCAAAATAAATTTCCGATGGCATTGAGATTAAGATCGATTAATTTCGTAGCAATTTTTTTAGTTCTGCTCACCGTCCAACTATTACCATCTACGGCTCTGATCGCCACTCCGGACCTCAATCCTCTCTACCCTAAAGCCATCTCTGTAAGTCCATTCTATTCTATTCAATTCCCATTCGATTTGTTTCGGAGGAAGCTGTTCATATTTATATTTTGGTTTTTTTTTTTTGGGTGTTGTAGGATTTGAAGGAAGCGATTGTGAAGGGATTAGGGTTTCAGACAGATGATGTGAAGATATCTGGCTTTGATTTGAGGGACGCGTTGGTGGGACGATCTGTGGCTTACGAATTTGATGTTGAGATTGATAATAAAGTTCTTCCGTTTAAGCTTTTGGAGGATGTGAATAAATGGGAGTATGTGGATTTGCCGATTTTTCGTGTGGAGGATCCGGTGAGGTCTGGTGAGGAGAATGGGTTGATTGAGAAGCAGAAATTGGATAGCGGGATGCCGGTTTTGGCTCCGTTTCAGTTGGCGGGTCCGATGGAGCTTTGGATTCAGGATGCCAAGGACATGAGGCTTTCATTGCCGGTCAGTTCTCTTTTTGATGTTGTTTTGTTCAAATTCTGTTAAGAACTCGTTTGTTTGCTTGTGCCACCTCAAAATTTTCTTGTCAATTCATATGTTAATATGTGAAAAGAGCAGTCTAGTGCATAAGGTTCACGCCAGTGCGGGGTTTAGGTTGTTTCAGGCTTCCAGCAACTCAAACACTTGATGGTCTCAGGTCATAGTAGATCAATCTTATTCCTGTTCTAAGGCTATCCTTCCTGTATGTTAATTCGTTGTAAAGCTGAATTTGAGATTGAGTGGCAAGCTTGAATGCCTTGAATGTTGAGTTGTTGTTTTCTGGAACTGGGAATTAAATGATTGAAAATGCTTCCTTGTTTTAGCATTCCCTTTTATTTCATCATTTTGTCGAAGAGGGTTTGTAAAAAATCCTTGAAGGTGATGTTCTGATTTCATTTCACACTTGCTGGAAGTTGGAAATGAGATCCCAGTTTGAAATGTTGGTATCTAAATGCTCTTATAGGGTGCTTCTTGTGTTATCTAGTTTGTTGAATTGCTCAATAAACAGCAGTGATTTTTTTTAACAGTTGACACATGACTATGTCTGATTTCTCAATAAATGTTGTAAAGTATGTTCCCCAAAATTCCATCAAACCTAGAAATTTAATAATATCCTCATTGTGGAAGTGAATATTTGTGTCTCCGATTTTGATAGCTGGGTTTCGTGGTTCACATCACTTTTTAGAATCCAATATCATCAGTCTGATTGGATGACTGATTTTTGATTTCTTGTGGAAATATGCAGCATGATGTAGATGCGGGTATGCTGAAGAAAGTAATCTTAGCAGATGGTGCGGTGGTTACTGTCAAGGGTGCTAGGTCAGTTAGCCTGCGTCATCCAATTGAGCTCCCACTTCCCTTGAACCGAACTCAGAATGGTTTTGCCTCAGCTCTTCTAACTCTGGCAGATCGTCTACGCCATGCTTGCCGTGCCCAGGAGGCCCCACTTCTCTCCTTACGCCTTGTTGGTCCTACATCTCTCACATCCCCTACCTCGTCATCAACGTCTTCCAATAATAAGCTCAAGCTTAAGCGCCTTGCTCCGGGCTTAGTGGAGCTGTATTCAGCGTCAAAAACGAAATCTGTTGAAGCCGTACCCACTGTTAATCTTGAAGGAGAAGCAACCGCCCTATTAACTCCAGACCAATTCACTGCATTTTGGCCTCTGTCTTCCATCAATGGCTCAAATTCTAACTTAATTGGTTTGGAGGCGCTGCTCTCTTCAGTGCTCGGTCCAAAAGCTAATAAGGAGGGTTCTTTCAAGCTGTTGAAGGCAGATGTATCCGCTCAGACTTTTGTGAAGATTGGTTTTGGGGTGGAGAAGAAGTTGAAAGGAGGAGATGGATTTGATTGGGAGGGATTTCCAGAATGGAGGACAAAGCCGGAGAGTATGAGGATGCATTTTGAGGTATTGGCTAAGGTCGAGGGGGACAAGGTTGTGCCCGAGAGAGTGATGCAGGTTAATCCTGTTATTGTGGAGGATACAGTGTCGCCCAACATGCTCCTGGGGAACATGACTAGGTCTACGACCCCTATTGTTCATCCTCCTCCCAATCCATTCATGCTGTGAATTTTGGTGTGGTTTTGTTGAAGCTGAGCAAAGTGTAAAGTTTTGTTTGTTTCTCTTAAAAGTTGTTAAGCAACCATGTACATCAGATGGTGAAAGAAGTTTTCACTATAAAAACTAGTGAAATAAGATTATGAAAAGAGTTTGGGTAGCCTGTGATGTTCAGTATTCCTTTACATTGATTGTTTCCCTCTTGTTTTTCATGTTTTCTATCTTTATCCTTTTGGCTGTCTCAAATACAATTGTATAAATTAGATATTAATTTCACAAAATTCTGACAAGGGTCATTCAGAAAATCAAGACTATAAACCTTAGGAGGGACTCGTTTAAAAGTTTCAACAGATGTTACCATTTCAATTTTGCTGAGGGAGTTGATGCTTCTATGTCTTGCAGAAAGTGAACTTGTTTAGTTTCCATGGAACATATGAAGAGCAGTGAACTTGTTTAGTTTCCATGGAACATATGAAGAGCACATAATTATTGTATGATTTTGTACCTACCAATGTGAGCATAAAATTCAAGGTAGTATATCTTTTTTAGGCATTACAGGAGAGCAATATTTTGAGGAAGATTAAACAGGAGAACAAAATATAGAAAGACCTTAATAAGATTAGTAGTCATAGAGCTCATCTTTTCTATTTCTTGATGAAGGAAATTCCCTTCTGAATGCTTCCGGCTAACTCTTTCTTTGCTTTCTCCAATCCAACCCTGTTCAGAGTTTTCTTGTGAGTAAAGAGAAAACTCCGTGGTACTTATATATTTGGTTCATAATGATTGGTTATATCATACCTCTCATACTCATTCAGGGGCCCAAGTTGGTAGACTTCTTCAGCTCCAGTACGGCCAAGTCTTACCTTAGATGCAAAGAAAGGGAGTTCTGTGACCTACAAAAACAATTTGAGTATTGGTCAGAAAGTCTTATGGAACAAATTGGGGGTGGGGGTGGAGTGATTTTAGTGCGTAATGAAAGTTTGGGGAATTACCTGAGAAGCTACGAAAGCACATTCCACAATGCCAGCATCTCCTCTCAAGCCACGGAGGCATGTATCAGCAAATTTTACTGCTGCATACGCCTACATATTAAAGTAACAGGTAACTTACATTTTGGTTTAGTGAGGTCACACATTAAGCCAGAAGAAGTAGAATTTTATGTTAAAAACTTGAAGTGAAAAAATATCTAAACTAACCATTGATAGTGTTGCAGAGCCAGTCCCAGCTTTTGCCTGCAAATGAAGTGAGTAACTTTCACTCACAATCCCTTAACTAATTGATCTATCAATTGGAAAATATGAGCATCTAGGCAGATAATCAGTGAAAACGTATGTTAAATTGCTACTTAATACGATTCCAAATCTTCCCCAGAAGTGGAATTGGTGAACTTTTACTTCTAGTCCAGCCTGGTTGAGTTAGTCCTGTTTTGGAACACTACATGCAATTTGGAAGATCATAAGCGACTTTTACCTGAACTACTTCTGTTCCACCATCTTGAATGCGTTTTGTTAGGTATTCTGTTTCTTCTGGTGTGAAGCTGCAAGGAGGCTTAACCTGCGGAGGGACACCATATTGGCTGCTTGCTTAAAATTTGTTATAAATTACAACTAAGTGATTGGAGGCAGTGCTTTTTTTTTTGGGTCAGGGAGGCAGTGCTTTAAATGTGAGTTTTTATAATAAATTGCTATGAATTCTTCGTCACACCTGTGAGAGCAGAGGCAAAATTGTCACTCCTGAATGACCTCCAACAACCGGAACATCAACTTCCCTAGGATCAAGCCCCAGAACTTCTGCCTGTAAGGATAGCGGCAGTAGACAGTGCAAAGACAATATCAGCAATGACTTTAAAACACTATATGTAATGACTTTGCCATCTGCAACATAGAATACATGATCGAGCAGGTTCCCACAATTTCCAAAGGTAATCAGGCATTCATGAGGTGTACCTAAACAAGTATATGTTGTGTCATCACCTCATGGAAGTTCAAAAACCTTGAACTTAATCCTTTAGGTTATGCATCACCTAAGGATTCTTTGCAGTTTTTCTGCTCAAATACTATAGCCACAAGTCAAAACCCGTGAAAATTAAGAAGTTAACACTGCAAAAGTTCCACCTAGAACTAACAAGTAAATGGTTTTCATGCCAGAAGAGTTAATAATTATTGTGATGCTTGAACTCCCATCATATACTTCAAAGAGTTAATAATTTTGGATAAGAGGTCATCATTATCGATTTTAAGGGAGGGTACAGACTATGTTATTTGTAACCTGAAGAAAAACTAGGAGTACCAACTTATAATTGCATACCACAAAAGTATTAGCTCTAACAACATCAAGCATGGTGACTCCCAAAAGCCTCTTTGGATCATAAGTGCCAGCTTTCTTGAAAACTTCAGCTGCAATTGGGACTGTAGAGTTCACCGGATTGCTAATCAGGTTCACAATCGCATTAGGGCAGCATTTTGCGATTCCTTCACACAGTGTCTTGACAATTCCAGCATTGATGTTGAAAAGGTCATCCCTAGTCATTCCTGGCTTCCTTGGAACACCAGCCGGTATGATTACAAGGTCCATTCCTGCCAGAGCACTTTCAAGCTGAGGCTGCCCTAGAAAACCTCGTACCTATCAACCCAAAAAACACATTCTTTAGTCAATATCAACCATCATCAAGTTGCAGCATCGTCAGGTGGCATCAGTCGACATGCTGCGATCCCAAATGACTCAGCTGTGATGTCCGAGGCCTTGTCTGAGTCAATCACAAATCAAGTGAAACTTGTGGTTTACACGAAAAGGGCATGTGACTCAAAAAGGATTTCAGTGAATAGAAGAATAAATTAGTGTTGAGAGAAGAAATATACCACAGCACCAGTGTCCATGTGACTAATATCAGCTGTCACACCAGGGGCATTAACAACATCATAGAGATGAAGAACAGAAACCAGTGGATTCATCTTCATCAACATTGCAAGAGGCTGGCCGATGCCTCCAGCAGCACCCAATATGGCAACTTTGAATCCAGGTGCCCCTCCTTTTGCTCTACAATTGGTTCTTCCAAAAATGGAACTTTCCTCCATCTTTCAGAACACAAAGGAAACACAAGAACTTCAACTTCAGCAAAAACATCAATCATTGCCCAAACACTTGATTATCAACAATACCCAAAAGGAAAGACAACCCAGAAAAGACAGAGAATTATATAAGAATATATTTATGAAAAATAACACGTATGGACAATCATTAGCATTGCATAATAGCAAAAACCTCTGTTTATAGAAGAAGACAGACCTGGACATTTGAAGGATGGAGATGAGCTGAGATTCTTGCAATGCGTTGATTAGCTTCCGCACTTGGTTGCATCTTTGCGAGAGAGCGACAGAGAGAGAGAGAGGTTTCTTCTGGATCACAATGCAAAGGTGAATTACAATAACAATATATGGAGAGAGTGCAAGATGAGGAGGTTGATGTGAATGGTATGAAACTTTACAAAAGACTCATTTTTTGTGGAAACAGATTTTCTGAACTATTATCCTCTTTATCCAGTGGATGTGGCCTCAGAACTCTCTCTCTCTCACTCACTCACTCTCTCTGGATGAAACGAGAGCAGGGATTATGTAGACTATTAGACTGTTACTTGTTACAATTGCTGCTGTGGATAAGCATCAAAATTTTAAGGGGAAATTGGAAGGGAACATCAAATTGAAGTTAATTATAAAAAAATACATAGAAAAAAAATATAGAGGGAAGAAATTTTTAATTTTGATATTTATTTGTGTCCAAGTATATTATTTAAAATTTTCAGGTTTTCTTGTAACATTTTTATCCTCCTTTAATCCATGTGTATTTTTTTTGGAAAGCAGATTTGTTTTCAAATTATATTTATGCATTAAATATCTCATAAATTTCTAGGAGAATTCAGTACATTTATGTCATCCCTTGATTCATGCCTCTTTTTTTTTTTTTTAAGTGGTTTTATTTTCAAATTATATTTATACATTAAATATCTCCTAATTTTATGGGAAAATTTTAATATTTAGGATATATCATTTTGTTTGAATTTCAAATTTTGTTAACATGCGAACACTATAACAGTATAATAATAACAGTGTAACAAGACATTTACATAAAATATTGTACTATTACATTTTGTCAAACATATATTTTTATATAGTTTCATTCAAACAGTCCATCACATGCACAAAATCATTTAGCACCGTCTTTGTTACAATATACTGTTACACTATCTTTGTTACAATATATTGTTACATTGTTTTTGTTACACTATGAGGGAACACAATCAACACTTATGAATTACACACAATTTAATCACACACAATGAATTAATATGGCAGAAATATCTTATTTCACATAAATCAATAATCAACTTTCAACAAATGATTTTGGTCTTCAAATGTCGAAATTTGTACGTATCTTCAAATAACAAACAAATCTTCAAAAAATATATAATGTTGACGATCTTTACGTCAAATGGGCTGAATAGTATGATTTCTCCTTTAAAGACGAAACCCTATAGATGTTTAGGAAAATAATTTTAGGGGCTTATCGGCTATCGCTGAGGAAGATGAAATAGTTTTTAAAAAAGAATAAGCCCAAACGTTTTTCGAAGATGAAATGCTTCGCAAATAAATTTCAACATATCTAATTAATTAATTAAGATATATTCCTAAAACCGTTTTAGGAAAGTAAATTTTAGGATGAAGAGATTTCAAATTAAATGACTCTAAATTTCAGCTCCTATGATAAATGCTTTGTTACAGATTTTAAGAAATAAAATTTTACAAAATAGACATTTATGTCTTTGTATCATAATAGTGTACTTTTTTACAAAATATTTTTTCTGTGCACTTTTTTACAATTATATTTAATTTGGTGTACTAACTTCCAAAAAACCCAAATTTTAATTCGTTTCATTGTTCCGGTTCGGTCTTCTTGAAAATAAAAAAGTTTAGATAAACCAAAACAAAAATTTGATCCAAAACGAGCAGGATGGTCGGGCCAACACGTCCACGGGCAACCTTCCGTGGACCACGGGCTCGATAATTGGGTTGTTGACTGGAATCGGACCAGTACTAATAATTTTTTAGCAGGTTATTAATTGGATTGATTTTAATCATCTTAATTTTTCTCAATTTTTTTGCTATTACAAAAGGTTGTGAAAATTTGGGCTGAATTCTTATTAATGGACTTATAATGACTTGAATCCGTTAAAGAAACTTATTTAATGATAAGTCTATTTTTTATCTTATTAATAAGTATTTAAATTCTTTTTTTTTAAATTCCAAAAATATATTTAATAGTGTTATTATGTTCAATTATAGAAACCTTAAAGACCTTGAAAGTATTTTTAAATTAATTTCTTAAATTAAAAATTATTATCTCTTAATTTACTCTTAAATTGAAATTGAAATTTATTTTCTCTCTCTCGTTAGAAGAATATTATCATTTCAGTAGAACAATTTTTTATCCTTAGATATCATTTCTTCCTCCATAGTATCAAAATCAATAGAATTTGGAACATTATCAACAACTACCATATCTTCTATTGTGTCCTGATCATCATGAACTTCTATGTCGTTAGTTTGTGAAAAAAAAAAGTTGAAAAACTTGTTCAATGTATTATTAGTTTGATCCCTAATTTTTTTTTTTGATAAACAATCCCCAATTTTTTTCAAAGTTTCATGTTACTACATTTTTTGTTGACTATGTTATTATTTTTTATTGAGCATGTTATTACTTTTTCAATGTTACTTTTTTGAATGTTGAATAATTGAAAGTTTTTTCCTCTAGCTATGAGTTTAAATGCTATTATTTTTATTTTCAATTTTGTTCAATATTCTATATTGCTATTTTTTTTGTCATGTTACTGTTTTTATTGAACATGTTACTATTCTTATTCAGTATATTATTATTTTCCTTGAACATGTTACTGTTGTTATTTTTTTAAAATATTAATATTAAATATTACTATTTTTTTATATTAAACATGTTATTATTGTTATTTTTAAAAAATATTAATATTAAATGTTACTATTTTTTATGTTTAAATATTACTATTTTTTTTGTGTTTAAATGGTATTATTTTTTAGATTTAAATGATAACTTTTTTTTATGTTTAAATAATAAATTTTTTGTTGTATTTGAATGTTATTATATATATAGATAGACTAACAAATGTCTGTGCCTGAAAGCACAGTATTACTCATAAATTGGTTATAAATATTTGTTTATTTATAAATGTAAAGTAAAATACAACATTGCAGTAAACGACGAACACAATAAGTCCACTAATATTTTTTTATAACATCAACCTACATGCATTGCATATATTTTCACATTAAATTGTTACACCATGAAAATTATGTTATAACTATTGAAACATAATAATTCAAACATCTGGAAAAATATATCAATTGACAATATTCAATATTCTATTTTTGATTCAAAATCCATGATTTTAACATTCATAGTCAACTTTATCTAAATAATAACTGAATTCATAACTAATAGAATAAAAATTAAAACAATACTCTCACAAATAAACTAAGTCTGCAGATGTTGCCAAATAATCAAATATAACTATCAGAAGTTCAACCGACTTTCAAAAGATACCACCTGACTATTGAATTTGTATGATTCGAGTTTATAGTAGTGCTTTTAATTTTATATCATTATTCTCAGTTATTTATATTCTTAGTATAGTTTCTTAAACTAAACGTTATTTAGTATTAGATTATTTGGTAAAGATTGTTGCTTCATGTTGTTAACTAAATATTGAATTTGTATAATTCGTGTTCATAATATTACTTATAATTTTGTATCGTTTCTCTCGTTTGTAATTTTGCATCATTTTTCTCTGGTATTTAGATTTGTATTATTTAGTAAATAGTGTTGCTTTATGTTGTTCACTAAATATTGAATTTGTATAATTCATGTTTGTATATAAATTTAATCTTATATATTTTAAATGTTAAACATATTTTCTTTAATATATATATTGATATCTGAGTTGCCCAATAACTTGAATTTAATTTTGTATATTTTACATGTTAAGTATATTATCTTTGTTAAAATTTTTTTTTTGCAAGTTATGCTTATTTTATTGATTATAGAAAAAAAATAAAATTGATTATTGAATTTGTATGATTCATATTTTTAGTATTGCTTTTAATTTTATATCTTTCTTCTCGGTTATTTATATTCTTAGTTTATTTTCTCAAACTAAATGTTATTTAGTATTGGATTATTTAGTAAAGATTGTTACTTCGTGTTGTTCACTAAATATTGAATTTGTATAATTCGTGTTCATAGTATTATTTAAAATTTTGTATCGTTTCTCTCGCTAGTAATTTTGTATTAATTTTTTTGGGTTTTTAGATTTGAATTATTTAGTAAATATTGTTGTTTTGTGTTGTTCACTAAACATTGAATTTGTATAATTCGTGCTTGTATATGAATTTAGTCTTGTATATTTTAAATGTTAAGCATATTTTCTTTAATATATCTCTTGATTTCTGAGTTGACCAATAACTTGAATTTAATCTTGTATATTTTATATGTTCAGTATATTTTTGTTGTTAAATTAGATTTTTTGCAAGTTATGTTTTTTTTTATTGATTATGAAAAAAATAAAATTGACTATTGAATTTATATGATTCGTATTTATAGTATTGCTTGAATGAAAGAGAGAGATACATATGAATATTTTAGTGATATATACTATCTATCTAATATTTATTACATAATTTTCTTCAAAGAGAGATACAGAAAAATATTTTCATAATGTACTATCTCTTTCTGTGATATAAACTATCTATTTATAGAGAGATGTAGTATTAACTTGAATCAGACACTATCTAATATTTTTGTGAGAGACAAATAGAGATACAGAGGAAAATATTGTAAAAATTTGATGTTTTTTGCGTGAATTAAGCATGAGAGAGAGATACAAATGAATGAGAGACAGAGTTTTGCTTGATTTAAGGAAAAGATTTGAGAGAATTAAATTTTGGAATATCAATTTTGGAAATAATAAATTTTATATAGTAAAAATATTTCAAAAGAATTAATGTGGTACGTCGGATCGAAACGATCTGAGACGTCAATAACTCGAGACATTTTGGGATAATGTCGTTCGTTAGTTGATGTTTGTTTTTGTCACGAAACGATCTAGACCACTCTTTGTCTGTCAAATTCAAAATCGTTATACTTTATTATATAGATATGAGATATAATCCTAACTTATATATGGATATAGATAAATATGAGAGCGAAAAAAATTTAATGTTAGTCAAACTCTTGAGTCCGTTTGGTAACGATTCAGTTTTCATTTTTTTCGTTTTCGTTTTCAATTTTTTAGAAAATTTAAAATTTAAACTCGTTTGATAATCATTTTAGTTTTTTTTTAATTGAAACCGTTTTCAAAATTGTCTCAGATTTTAAAAACGAAAAAAAGTCGTTTAAAAAAAAAACGGAAACGGACGGAGGATGTGTACTGAGGTCCTACCATCGAATCTTGTTATCAACAAAATAATAACTCTACCAAAAAACCATCCAGTATCATCCTTCATGGCGACCTTATCCCTCATCCCTCAACCGAACCACTTGAATGTCAACACCCACCTCATCCTACGCACCCCCTCACTTAATCTACACACTTCCTCACTATATCCTTCCACCAAAGCTCTCTCCACCACCGCCTTCGTCGTTTCAAAGCTCGGCGAACTACTAAAAACTGTTGAATTACAGATATAGCAGGAATACCCACTTCAAAACACACCCAAGAACAAGCCGCTTCACTGGGTATCCCTTTTTTTGTACTTGATGACCACCCAAAACTCGATCTCTCCATAGACGATGCAGATGTGGTAAACCCAGATCTCAATTTGGTCAAACGCCGTGGTGGAGCTCTTCTCCGAGAGAAAATGGTGGAAGCTACTTCGGAAACATTTGTTGTTGTGGCCGATGATTCCAAATTGGTTGATGGGCTTGAGGGAGTGGATTGACAATGTCGGTGGAGGTGGTTCAGTTTTGTTGGAAGTACAATTTGGTGAGACTTGCCGAGTTGTTTAAAAGCAACTCCATTGGGGAGTGATATATGGGGTGACAAATCTATAACCGCCAAAAT
>CM042189.1:35460252-35477998 GCA_023539305.1 Ilex asprella
AAAAATATTTCAAAAGAATTAATGTGGTACGTCGGATCGAAACGATCTGAGACGTCAATAACTCGAGACATTTTGGGATAATGTCGTTCGTTAGTTGATGTTTGTTTTTGTCACGAAACGATCTAGACCACTCTTTGTCTGTCAAATTCAAAATCGTTATACTTTATTATATAGATATGAGATATAATCCTAACTTATATATGGATATAGATAAATATGAGAGCGAAAAAAATTTAATGTTAGTCAAACTCTTGAGTCCGTTTGGTAACGATTCAGTTTTCATTTTTTTCGTTTTTCGTTTTCAATTTTTTAGAAAATTTAAAATTTAAACTCGTTTGATAATCATTTTAGTTTTTTTTTTAATTGAAACCGTTTTCAAAATTGTCTCAGATTTTAAAAACGAAAAAAAGTCGTTTAAAAAAAAACGGAAACGGACGGAGGATGTGTACTGAGGTCCTACCATCGAATCTTGTTATCAACAAAATAATAACTCTACCAAAAAACCATCCAGTATCATCCTTCATGGCGACCTTATCCCTCATCCCTCAACCGAACCACTTGAATGTCAACACCCACCTCATCCTACGCACCCCCTCACTTAATCTACACACTTCCTCACTATATCCTTCCACCAAAGCTCTCTCCACCACCGCCTCCGTCGTTTCAAAGCTCGGCGAACTACTAAAAACTGTTGAATTACAGATATAGCAGGAATACCCACTTCAAAACACACCCAAGAACAAGCCGCTTCACTGGGTATCCCTTTTTTTGTACTTGATGACCACCCAAAACTCGATCTCTTCATAGACAATGTAGATGTGGTAAACCCAGATCTCAATTTGGTCAAACGCCGTGGTGGAGCTCTTCTCCGAGAGAAAATGGTGGAAGCTACTTCGGAAACATTTGTTGTTGTGGCCGATGATTCCAAATTGGTTGATGGGCTTGAGGGAGTGGATTGACAATGTCGGTGGAGGTGGTTCAGTTTTGTTGGAAGTACAATTTGGTGAGACTTGCCGAGTTGTTTAAAAGCAACTCCATTGGGGAGTGATATATGGGGTGACAAATCTATAACCGCCAAAATGCCACTCCAAAATCAAAAAAAAATCACTCCAAAAGGGGTGACATATGGGGTGGCAAAATGACAACTATGGACTTGGGGTGGCAAATTTGGCACCCCGTGGAGAGAGAAATTAGAGGTTGCAAAAAACGGTTGGAATGGGAAAGGGGAAGAAAAAATGATACTTTGTACCCCAATTCTTTTTTCATATTACATATTATACCATTAAATTTTTTTATATTGTCATATTACATCATTAATTTTTTTGTATTGTTATATTATACCATTATTTTTTTTATATTGCTATTATTTATGAAAAATTTTGTATTAAATATACAACTTGAAATTAAAATTGAAATTGAAAATACAACTTAAAATTGAAATTAGAATTGAAAATATTAAAATATTAAATGACATCCCATTTTGGCACCTACCATTGGAGCAGATTGTGTTTTCAGGGGTACCAAAACACTATTCAAGATTGTAAAATGGTATTTGACACTCCATTTTTGGCTACTCCCCTTGGAGATGCTCTAAGGAGGGAGGGTGTGATGCGAAGTTGAGATTGGATAGGAATGGCAAGCCATAAGTGACTTTTATTTGAAACTATCTTCTGTCTTTGATATTTTTTGTTAGATTTTTTTTTATACATTGACCAAACAGGTTTGCGATTTTTATTTTTTATAAACTGAAAACCGAAAACATTATCAAACATAACCTTAAATTTTAAAAAATTTTAATTTTTAGTTTTATTTAACTTCTAAAAGAAAAAAATAATTTGGTAAAATTTATAAAAAACGGATTTTATAACTAATAAATTTTTTTAGCGGATTTAAGTCTAAATAAATTAATATAAGGGGACCTGCCTCCAAATTCTCCTAAAAATTTCTGAGTTTGTTTGGGTAAAAGCAAAATAGAGTATAGCTTCATAGGGGTGCAACTTGGATTGGACAACCCAATTTTAACCCGAGTCTAACTCGAAAAAATTAGGGCTAGGGCTAGGGTTTTTAATATTTGGGCAGTGCTTGAGTTAAAAAACTCCACCTGAATTCAATTTGGACCGGACTCGGGTTGAGACATCGGGAACCCGAATTCAACCCAAACCCGACAAATAAAAAAAAATTATATATATAAAACATTAACACTTTTTTTCATTTTTACTCTATTGTGCTCTGTGTCTTGTTGCTTGCTACTCTGTTATGCGTGATTAGTGATAATAGTGTGATGTTTTAAGTTTAATATTTTTATGTGTCTAATTTCTATGTTTTCTGGAATTGTACTTTAAGATCACTAGTTTTTTAGTGTGAAATCAGATGATCAATAGTCGTGCACTGTTCTGAATGAATATATAGAAATTTTTTTATGAATTTGTAATTATTTTCCATTTCTCTGTCTCTCTTGCAGTGAACTTAAATTCAATCCGAACCCGCTCAAGTTAAACTTGGGCAGTGCTCGGGTTGAGTTTCTCAACTCGAAGTAGGGTTAGAGTTAGGATTAGGAATGAAAATTATGTACCTAGGATTGGACTATTGTTAACTATCTAACCTGCCTAACCCGTCCGAGTTACACTCTTATATGTTAATCCGAAAATGTCGGGCTTTCTTTATGGACCCTTGTTGGACCAGCCTGCGTTTCTAGCGGGCTATTTTCAAAGCTTATACATGAGGCCAAGGTTAATGTGGGGCCACGTGTTATCAACTGTGAACTATTAAAGGGAGGAGCATATATTTGACTAACTTTTACCTCAACAAGCTGAGGAATTAATCTTTGGGTGGTTCGTCATGACTAATTTAGATGTTTCTAATTTAATTTTTTCTCATATCTCTTAAGAGTTAATCACTCTTGTTTTTCAAAGTCATGCATTAATCCATCTCGAGTCACGATAATTATGTAAAAAAATGTATTATCAAAAGAAGAGACTCTTATCCTGTACTGGATGGTTGGGTGATCGATCAAATTTAGAATCTTATAAAAATTAATTTTAATTAGAGTCTCATCCCTCGTATGGGTTAATTAAATGGTCTCATACATTATTAATTCATATTTTTTCAATTATAAAAAAATTAATTTCATCATATGATTTAATCATAGGGAGTGACCTATATTAAGTAAAATAAGAAAAAATTGAAAAAAATATTAATATTATATATCTATACCTATACTATTATAAAATGTCAACAAAAGTGAATTTTTTTTGATTGACAATAATACACTTTTATGTTGATTCTTGACTGTTGGTTTACTATTCTATACCTACACCGTTTGAATTTTTTTGGCAATACACTTCTTGATGTGATAATCGTGACTGATAAATATTTATTACACAGAATCAATCTTAAGAAATTAGTATAGCAACCGTTTCATATTCCATGATGTGGCTTGTTCAAAGACAAAAATTTTTAATCTACAATAAACGTATTAGTTATAAATTATTAAGGAGTTAGAAATCGACCCATTAGGCCTTCCCCATTCTCGCTTGTTTCACGTGCTATGAAAACTCATGCACCAATTTAATGTTTAGACCCTATAAATTATTGGGTAATTCCAAACATGTAGAGTATACATCTATCTCACCTACCGACAAAAACAAACAAACCTATCTCTCTCCAATAAGAAAATGTTTTTGTTTGGTTTTTTCCTTTGCTTTTTGGTATATATGCAATCACCTTTTTTATTGCCTCAATTCAAATTTACTGTTTGTGTAACGTGGGTGTGAATGTATCATTAATCTTAGTTTGTTAGGTTGATCTAAAGTTTTATTCAACAAATTTTCTTCTTCACAACTAGAGTTTTATGTGTTTGACTTTTGAAGATGAGTAGTACATCTATTAATTTGTTTGTTATATATTTTTGAATTTTACTGTGTATATGGTTTTTGTTAGTTTTATATTCATACCGAGGTTGATTATGTTTTCATTAGTTGATCTAAAGTTGAAAATATGTGTTTTTTTTTAATTCCCAATCAAGATTTTAGCTTTATAGTGAAATTCTTTCAAAATGTTATGTGTATGACGCCCTTTATAGTGAGATCATATCAAGAATAATTACAGAGATCTTAATGTTAAAAATTTCGTATATCCGTAGACCCGACACGATGCAAAACACAATTGGTGATGGAATTTTGATTAGACTGCAATATAAATATTCCATTAGCATTAGTAGGCATGGCATTAGAGACCCTACCTAATCTAATCATAGTAAGTAGTTAGCATCTACCAATGAGGGTAGGACTCTGCTCAAGGACTCATCCACCACCACCACCTAGGTCATCCTTTCTTCCTCACTCTCATATACTCATAACTCCTTCTCTCTCCTCCTCTTATTCTCCCATCTCATTTCCTAGAAAGCGTTCCACCTTCTCAGGTCTCTCTCTCTCTCTCACACACACACACACAATTTTCTGTTCTTGTATTCTCTGGAGTTGAGGTATGGAATTATGATTCATATGCTTCATGTATGGAGTAGAGTAGATATATCATCTTTTATACGAATCTTTGTATATTTCATCTATTTATGAGAATTGAGAAAAGATGAAATCTTTTTTTTTTTTTAATGTTACTAATATGTATTAGAATGGTGGGTTGTCACTCATAGCGGTTCTTATTTGATGCAATACAATCAATTATTTGCAAATCTCATGTGCAAGTGCGTGTGTGTGTGTGCATATAATCCTGTTTTGTTTTCTGTTCTTTGCTGTAGTTATTTTTTTACTCAACATGGTTTTAGTAATGGTAGAAGAACTGAAATAGTAGCCTGATTAGTTCACTTGAAATAGAAACGAAGTTTTTAAGATTTGTTAATCATACATATTATGGGTTTTGGCAGAGTTTTATAGGGTTTTGTTTGACTCTTGTACAGGGAGAAAGAAATTAATTTTACGCACTCAGAATCTTGATTATAAAAGTGAGCAGCAGCTAAGTGCAGCGTATATGGATTTAAAGAAAGAATTTCCAGAATTGAAGAGGAATCTTTATCCGGATATAGAACCATATAGTACCGGGTATTTGAAGGTTTCCGATCTTCACACAATCTATTGGGAGCAATCAGGAAATCCAAATGGGCATGTAAGGTGTCATTACCCTGCTTCTTAAAAGATATTTCTTGTTAGAGACCACCATTTAATATGTGAATTGTTTTTTATTTTATCATGCACTTTATACAAGTAATTCATTTTGTCTTGTTCGAGAGCAAGTAATAATAGTCATGGTAGGTGTGTATTTGCTACTGTTCTCATAGTAGTGTAGTTAAGCATTTGAACGTATTGACTGTGCTGTGGAAACCGAATTTATTTCATTTCATTTTGCACTTTATGTTGTTTATGAGTTCAACCATTTTGTTTGTCATATCTGGGTTCTCTTTTTCCTCTTAAGATTCATGCTAAGAAAGTGCATTTTCTTATTTTGGCGATCGACCATATTTCTTTAATACCTGGGTGATTAGATGTTTAAACTACACAATGCCGGTGCCATTTTCTGGCCATCCACGCGGCCTGCACGATGCAGTTGCCCCCTGACCAATCTATAGTAATAAGGGGCGCACAACATCTGGTTTGCCAAACTAGACTTCAAAGCATCCCTGTCATCAAATCAACCTCTTTCTATCAGCAGAAGATTCTTCAATAATTCGCTAGCTGAATTATTGAAATCGGTAGGTGAGATCATGTCTTTTGAATGATGAAAACAAAGTATGGTTGCGGAAAACTAATTTTACTCTGCTATTCTGCATAGACGGGCATCATGGGGAAGGGAAGGGAAGGGAAGGGAAGGGTCCTGCTTAAAA
This sequence comes from Ilex asprella, assembly GCA_023539305.1. Classification (NCBI taxonomy): domain Eukaryota; kingdom Viridiplantae; phylum Streptophyta; class Magnoliopsida; order Aquifoliales; family Aquifoliaceae; genus Ilex; species Ilex asprella. The sequence continues at coordinate 35,466,089 of CM042189.1, forward strand.
TATGGTGGGTTTTTCATCTTTACTTCCAGTGCCTTGGGAGTGCATTTGTGTTGTGTAGATGTTTCACTTGGTTTTGGCAACAGTAGATATTTTTTACTTGAACTTTTTACTCAATTCTAAAGCGTAGAAACCTTTGAAATATATCAATTGTATGAATTGTCTCATTATTTGCCAATTATAGGAATTATTTTATCGATGATGAGCTTGTGTTGCTCTGCTTTTACAGCGTGTACCTCATTGTATTCACGAGGCATTTTATTAGGAACTATTTGAATGTGTGTCTTGCATAACTATGCAGCTTTTGAGATATTTTTTAAAACTATGCAGCCAGTTGTTTTTCTCCATGGGGGTCCAGGTGGTGGAACATCACCAAGTAATCGGAGATTCTTTGATCCTGAATTTTATCGGATCATTTTATTCGATCAGGTTTTGTATCCGAACCATTTTGCTAAAGACTAAAATATTAGCTGCCGAAACTGTGTTCACACGAACATTGTCTTTTTGCAGCGAGGTGCTGGTAAGAGTACACCCCATGCTTGCTTGCTGGAGAACACAACATGGGATCTAATTGAAGACATTGAAAAGCTAAGAGGACACCTAGAAATTCCAGAGTGGCAGGTTGAAATTTTGTATATTTGACTGGTTTGGTGGACGTTTCTATATTTGGCTTTCATCAGCTTGATTATGCAGGTGTTTGGTGGGTCATGGGGAAGCACACTTGCTCTTGCATACAGCCAATCACATCCTGATAAGGTGTGCTTCTTTGTCTACTTTGCCCCTTTGCCTTTTCTTCAAGCCCTTCCATTGGCATAAGAAACCTTTCCATTGGCATCAATTGTTGAAAATGTGTTTTCTGATGTTATTTTAAGGTTACTGGCATTGTGCTTAGAGGGATCTTTTTGTTGCGGAAGAAAGAGATTGATTGGTTTTATGAGGGTGGTGCCGCAGCCATATTCCCTGATGGTATGCTTTAGGATAAACTGGTTGTATTATTCATACGTGCCTCGCCTGGTAGAGTTTATTGTATATGGGTAACTCAAGCCATTGAACATTCTTCTGAACACGTCTTGGGAAAGTTTTTAGATGATAGAATGACAATAATGTCTCAGAACATGTTAATGCAAGCTTACCAAATATTTAAGAACTGATTTGTTACGTGTAGCAAACTCTTTGCTTTCATTGTGGTTGTCTTACCTCTTTTTATGACATTAATATGTGATACATTTGAAAATGTTCTTATCTTTTCCCTGTGGTTTTTACACTACTACACTGTATTTGGCAAGTTTTAACTGTCTTTTGCATGACGGCAGTGAAACTACGTATTTTCCTTGTTTAAAAGGCACATGAATGAAGAAACTTCTGATTGCTCACTAACATACCTACTGGGTGGGGAAAATGAGAGTTGTTCTTGGGATAGTTTTTTGTCCCTCTAATTTATCGATTTGAAATGCTGCCTTTGTGCTAATTGGACAGCCTGAGGATTTTTAAGGTGGCTAAAGATTGCACATTTCTTCTCCATTTGCAGCTTGGGAGCCATTTAAGGATCTTATTCCAGAGAATGAAAGAGGATGTTTTATTGAGGCCTATCATAAGAGATTAAACTCCGATGACAATGAAACACAAGTAAGATTTGTGCCCTGTTTCTTGATGCATGCTTTTCTTTTATGAGCTCCTTTTGGTGATTGAAATTGTGATTCCCTACACTCACGTTGGCTGCAAAAGCAACTTTCTATGTATGAAACTGCATACAGTTAAATGAAGACAGTTCATGCCTGGGTCACAATGTTTTGCATTTAATGAGTATTGTTTACATTTCAAATTAATTCGCTGTTCAATTATTTCGATTCTCCTCATGTTTTATAAATTGATAAACGCATAATTGTCTTGATGCATGTTCATCGATTAGTTTTTTCGTCTTGCATCTGTACAGATTAAATTTTACTAGTGAAAAGATATATTTGAATGGAAAAGAACCTCTGGGAATTCAAGAGATGTGTATTACCGATGTAGGTTGAATCATTGTTTTTCGAGTCACTTTGTTGGATTAATTTGGTATGTGATGAATGAGATGTGTGTACCCAGGCATTTTTAGAAAATAATAATTAAAGCATAAGAAGCTGCTTGACTTCAACAGGAAATGACAGTGCTCGTAATCTACAATATAGCAAACTTATCATCTGCAAACATTGTTGATAAGAATTTTCTTGGATTATGGGCTGTCTACTTTTGCATATCCCAAATACCATTAAAATGATGGGTGTAATCTCGGAAGAAACAATAATATCCTCACATACATTGTCCTTTTGGCTTCATTGATTATGAATTTGCATGTTCTTCATCTTTCTATGAGTTGAAGTTTTTTCCACAACTCGGATCATTGGTTGTATCTACTTATAAATATCCCAAATGCTACTAAACCAATGAGTCTGATATCGGAAGAAACAATAATATGCTTGAAAATACTGATCAAACAAAGAATAAGGAAGAGAGAAAGAATGCTGGAGTAAGTTTAGCTTATTTTGTAATATATTCTCTCTTCCTTATTTTTTATTTGATCTATATTTTCATGGTATCAAAGCAAGTTTCAGTCCTAAACATGAATTGCAGTACTGTAGTACTCTTTAAAGAAAGGAAACGACTAAACTACCCCTAATATTAGTAAGCTAAACTATTCTAACAAAGCTTTTGGCTTCATTGATCATGAATTTGAGTATTCATTATCTTGCCTCAAGTTGAGGTGTTTTCTAAATGCATTATTTTTTATTAGTTTGCGGCTGCCAGGGCATGGACCAAATGGGAAATGATGACTGCTCATCTTCTCCCAAGTGAGGAGACCATAAAGAGAGGGGATGATGACCACTTTTCTCTGGTTAGTTACTCTGATATTTGAGGATATGGTTGCATTGTAATTATAGTGAGGTTGGAATTCGAGAACTGTTATTTCCATAAAGTTTGCTAGACCTTTGTATATAGCCTAGGACTTTACATAGATGCATGTATACTTGATAGATTGTGATTAAAAAACAGTGAGACAGTTGATGGGGTCTTATACATCTTTCTTAATGTGAAGGCTGAAAAATTGTTCATGGCATTCAAACTAGATTAAAATATTTGAGTATGAAACATTGGTCTATGTTGGAAAAAATCCAATCATTAGAATTTGAGCATCGGGGGATTATCAGTCCTGAAAAGCATTTCCATGCAAAAGAAGCTATTAATTTCTTATTTGGTGGGGCCCTTTATGTTAAATCTTCTTTCTAAGAACAATTTTATCCCCTTACTAACTTTCTATGGTGAATAGGTTTCCAAGAGGTTAGTTGCTGGTTGTTTCCTTATTGTCCGTCAAATAGCCTTTTTCTCCTGGTTGGGCCGTAGGCAATGTAATATTGTTTCTTGATGCCATGTAAGATGGATTGTCTATGTTGGGAAAGTTGCTTGATTCAATGGTTCCAAGTACACCCCAGTTGCACAGAAGCAAACATCCATGCCACTCCTTCTCAAGTGTAGATGGAAAAGTTTAAGCTCATTTTTTTACTTTCGGATGGTGCTGTATATACACAATATATGGGCAAATCAAACAAAGAGGATGCATGCAACTGGTCTTAATACACAAGATGGTGCTGAATATACACAAGATATAGACAAATCAAATAAAGAGCATGCAACTTGTCTTAGTTCCTTGTATTCCTTGCTAGATGTGAAGTTGACATGGCTATCTGAAGTTATGACCTTCTTCAATTTACTATCAGGCAGATGTTTGTAGTGTCTTCTAGCTTTGAAAATTTCTGATTATTTGAGATGATTGACCTTAGCTTCTTGCCATGACATATGTCTATTTTGCTCCGTCCAGGCATTTGCGAGGATTGAGAACCACTACTTTGTAAACAAGGGATTCTTTCCTTCGGATTCATACCTGTTAGATAACATTGAAAAGATCAAGCATATAAATGCTGTAATTGTACAGGTAACTGTTGTGCCTGTTTCCACTATATTACTGACATGCGCTTTACAAACATATGGTTTGTAAAGACGTATTTTTGGATTAATGTATAGATGTTACGATTATTTGGAAATTTTCCTTTGACTTTCGGCACCTCTCCATTTGATTAACTTGATTGGCAGCTGACCTGCATTTATTGGGAACAACATTCTTTTACAGAAATAATGGAATGCCGTCGATTTGTGGGTTGGTGGAGATAAAGAAGATATATTCATATATGTCCTTTAGTTTCACTTGTTTCTTGTATTAATCATGTCGAATAATTGCAAAAATGTTTGAGTGGATTGTTGCACGGTGCAATGGTAAAAAAGATTGGGCTGAAGCATATGCCAGTATTTTGATTATAAATCTCACACAACCATTTGTCTTGTTCCATGTTCTACTTTTTAACTGTTCTGTTAGGACTTGTCATCCCACTCGAATTAAAATTCATATCATGTATGCTACCATCATGTATGCAGCTGCATGTTCCTAAAACATTCTGAACGGTTCAGGTTTGGTATCTGATTTTGAATGGTAACTGCCTTGAATTATTGCAGGGTAGATATGACGTTTGCTGCCCCATGATGTCAGCATGGGATCTTCATAAAGCTTGGCCAGAGGCGGGTTTTAAGGTAAGGGGAATACTTAAATAACTTGTGTTGCCTAATATATCAATGCCTGGGATTTGCTGTTTTATCATTATAATTCTGCTGTGCAACAGGTGGTTCCAGATGCAGGACATTCTGCTAACGAACCAGGAATAGGAGCAGAACTTGTAGCTGCAAATGAGAAGATGAAAAATATTATCAACAGAAATTAGCCTTCATATAATTAAGTGCATTTCATGGCACCAAATTTCCCGTGATGGGAGCACAGACTGATCACATAGTGCAGGGTTATTATTGATGCAGTTTTGACGTCTGATGGAATTTGACTCAATAATTTTTTACTTTCTTAGAGAAATGTGATCCCTCTGGCCATTGTTGAATGTGTTAAAACCATGAATTACTCTGCTTGCTTCAACTGTATCATTTTCAGTCAATGGGTGAAAAGCATCCCTTGCATGAGGCTTTTAATAATCATTTTGGGCTGCCAGACTTAAAAGTATATTGCAGGAAAAGGATGTGGTAATGGTATGGTTAGCTTGTTTCCTAGCAAAAGGGTTCAGATAAGAAGCTGTGTAGTTCTTGTATTGACCAGAGCGACGAAAGATGAACAAATTGCGTGATAGACTTGTGAATCTCAGGTGTTTTATCATGCACGATGACAAAGGTGAGTTGAGCTAATTGCGTGATAGCTTTTTTTATTTTCTGTTTTATGGTTTCTCTCCCTTCGGAGAGAAGTTGCTCGTTGCTCCTGTTAGAGCAGAAAACTCAAGGACCTCGACTTTCTCTACTACTTGCATCTATTTCTCCTCCTTCCATTCTCATCCATTACACGCCATGTGAGTACTAATCCTTGAGCAAGAAACGTACTAGGGAAGCAACGTAATAGGTGTTACAACAGTTTCTGGAAACAGAATTTTTATGCTAGAGAAACAAGTTGAAAGAATGAAGCAGTAGATACAAGACAATCTGATACATATTTCAAAGACTTTCTGACAAACAGTCCTGATCCCCCTCTGCAAACGTCGACGTCGATCATTTGAAACATAATAAGTCAAAATCAAAATCAAAAGAGCTCCTCATTAGCATACATAATTCAATACACAATTGAACAAGAAGAAGGGTTTGGAGTGTGTATTGAACAAGAAGTATGAAAACAATACACTCCAAACTGGGAAAGTAATAAAACAATACACTCCAAACTGGGCAAGTATGAAAACAATCACCTACACCATTTTCCCTATGCAACTCTTTGGCACATGGGTACTGTGAAAATTTGGCCCCTTAGGAATGGTCACAGGTCGTCTTCGTGATGATGATCTTGAAGCAGAAGCTGTACGTTTGGTTGCTGTGGTGGCTTCACTCTCCCCCAGTTTTCCTGCTTCATTGGCTCTTGAGAGTTTTGATAATGTTTCCCTTATTACACCAAGTTTCTGACATGGTGTTATGCAAGAAGATGTCTCCTTCCTAGTTGAACTGCAATAAATGAATCTACCTACAGTTAGTCTCAAAAGAACATTCTTCATTAGTCACAGACAAGTAAATTAACAAGCACGAGTAGTACTTACCCTTGTTGCCTAACAAGTTGTCGCAGCAGAGAAGGTGATTCTGTCTTTCTTGAGCTATTCTCTGATTTTTGGCTTACACAAACCTTATCATATCCAGGTGGGGTGATCATACATTTGAGTTCTTGGTTTGTTGATTTCAAACGCCTTTGTGGGGTTAATGTGGCTGCTTTGGGTCTCACTTTCCCTCGTGAACTCTCAATGCTTGCTGTGTTACTCTGTTTCTGCAAATTATAAGAATTAATGTTTTGAACCTTCGATTAATATGAACAGATGGGATCTTTAGGAAAAGAGTTAATTTACAGAAAACTTACAAGTTCACTCTTTTGGAAATTATTTTCTGATTCTTTTTCTCTGCCTTCAAGCAAATCACTGTTGTGGTTACTCTGTTCAGAGCATTGGTCAGGATATGAAATTTTCTCAAAATCTAATGTTTAATACTAGTTACTCACTTGGATACCATAATCAGGCCTTTTGTGTGAGTTCTCACATTTGAACCTTGTAACTGTTGCCGATTCCTTCTGAGGAGCTAGAATATGGATTTTTCTCTCCAGGTTGGTTTCCTTTAGAATCCCTCTTTCCTGAAAAATCCTAGATTCCATCAGATATAACTCCAATTATACTGTTTCTAATATGCAAGTTAATGTGGAAAAAAAAACCGCTTACTTGAGTTCTTAGCCTAAAAGGCTTGGGGCTTGTAGGCTTTGGTTTTCTGTACCTTATCCCAAAAGCACCAGTAGCAGCAGAAGGGAGCCCATCTTTTAAATTCTTATCAAGTGTTTGAGTAACCTACATCAATTTCAATAAGATACGGCTATCAGATACTGTATAGGCAAGCAACTATATGTATATTGCAGCAACTCTGAAACAAGAGGCAAAAGTGGAAGGAACCTTTTTCCTGTTTTCATGGGTCTCCTGCCTGCCAAGGATTTTTCTTCCAGACCGCTGGTTTTTATGGTTTAGATCTCTGCAAATAAGGAAAACGATTACAAAGAGAAATACTAGTTCTCCCACAAAGAGGAGCTTTTGTGACCTGCAAATAAGTGAGCCGAGGCAGAAAAGGAGTCTAAAGGAAAGGCACAGGAATACAATATGTAAGATGGACTGGCATCATACCTGTTGCCAACAGAAGCCAAAGCATTTTCTTTATCATCACTGTCCGTTGCTTCCCCCTCATGGTCTTCCCCTTCTGAAGTTTGTTGTTCAGTTGGCTGATCTATAGGGCTTTCCTCTTTCTTTGAGCTTGATTTTATGCTACCTTCCTGTGCAATTCTATCATTTCCATCATCTCCCTCTTCATTTAGAGCAAGAATATTCGGAAAATCATTTCTTTCCAAATCCCTTTCTTCATTGTTTGATGGGGAATTCATTCCACATCCCGGGGCATCTGCCAATCCTGCCTGTGTACTCTTAGTTGATGGTGGCACCTCGGGCTCTGAGGATAGAATGGCTTCTTCTTGAGTAGTGGAACTTGTTGAACCAAAATTTCCTGATGAATCCTCAGCTATCAGATGCTCTTCATTCTCCCTCAATTTTACATCAATTTTTATACCACGGTCGTCGTTTTCAATCACTTTCTTAGATGTATGGCGACAACACTGTTTGTTTACGTTCCCTCTGCTCTTACTCTTCATAGATCTTGTAGATTTGGCTTCTTGGTCTTTAAAATTCCGAGGGTGTAACAAATCTTTAGCCCTGCTTTTGTCCTTGCAAGCAATTGTACCCTTTCTTGAATTATCTACAGTCAATGCCTTCTTAGGATTGCATTTAATGTCCTTCGATGATTTGTTAGCATACCCCAAGATACGCTTCCTTTGACTTGTTATCTCGAGCCTCTTCATTCCTTCACAAATCTTCGTTAGGGGGGTACGCAATTCTACTGAAGTTTTCACGATGATGGCTTTCTTAGGAGAGTGAAAGACTAGAGCCTTTGCAACTATACGGCTTTTTGGCACTGCTATTGTTGTTGTTGGTTTTGGGTTCTGAACACTTCTAAAGGAGTTTGGATTTGGTGGACACTTTTTGTTCCTTGGGGTAGTCAAGTACTTAGCAGCAACTTGCTTTGACTTGGCCTTTGGGGTAGAACTCAACTTTGTAATAGGCATAACATTGGCTTTGTCATCACCCATCTTCTGAGAAAGCGATGGAACCACTGCCAATTTCGATACTCTAGACTTGGAAGATTTCGGGGGCGCGGAAAGAGGACATTTTATGTTTGAACTGCAAGATAAATTTAACAGGTTTCAGAGAAAACCCAATTACATGAACGAAGTCTCTCTGTACATACATACCCTGAAGCTTTTCTATTTAGTGCTTTTCTAAGTCTTATATTGGGACTTCTTGCTGCCATTACCTGCATAAATCAATGGTGTCAAGAGTTCCAATTGACTCTGAAAGTAAACCAATTGAAAGAAGAAATCTCCTATCATGACTAACCCGAAGAATGAAATTCTTGTAGATTGCTTCCGAGTCCATTTCTTCTTCATGCTTTTGGTCACAACCTGATACACAATTAAGAAGAGAGAAGGATTATTAAAAGATCATGTAATTGCAATCTTGTAAAAGACTAGGGGCAGACGCAAAAAAACTAAAAACAAAAAGCTGACATTGATGAACTATAGTACTATTTGGACATAAAAAAAATAAATCTTATGAATATTTAATGTACCGACATTTGGCAATATAGATGCACTAAGAAGATGTCACGTGGCAGAAACCGAAGAAAGACGGGAAATAATCTACCACATCCATATTTAAAAAAGAAATAACTAGAGGTTATTATTCAATAATTGTCGAAGAAAACAAGACACTCGAAGACAATGACTATAAAAGGGAATATAGTGGAGAATATGAGATTAAGGGTGTGTTTGGGATCACTTCTGAAATTCAAAAAGTATTTTTTTAATAAATGATTATCAAAAGTGTTTATAAGAAAAACACTTTTATTAAATAAGTGTTGTTTGGATACTCAAAATTTAAAGTACTTAAATTAATGTATTTTATAAAAAAACACGTTTGGATGTGAAAATACTTATTTGTGTTCCAATTGTTAATAGCATTAAATGTAGAAACATATACTGCACATACAATAATACACACACAAAAAAAAAATTATTCACAAAAATATCATATTAATAAATTAGAGAAATTACTTACTTGGTAGCGAGATTGGTGATGTAGACAACAAAAGGCGTGTTTTCTTGGAAGAGGCGGACCGTAACTAGCTCATCGGTCTGTAATTTCCTAGGCGTAGCCATTACAAAGGCCGATGCAGAATCAACATCGGTGACAAAGAGAGAGAAAGACAAGGCAACAGAAGTGCAGAGGACGAGGAAAGAATCGAAAAGTTTGTACAAGCCGGAGTGGTCGTCATCGGAGTAAGATGAAAGAGGGTCGGAGGTAGACGAATCGCGAAGAGCAGAGACTATAGGAACAAGGCAAGTAGCGTAGTGATATTTGCAAAGAGGGAGAGAGAGAGGTTTGACCATCGGGAGGAGTCGGGGAAAATGAGAGGTGAAAGTGAGAAGTGATTTTTAAAAGTAAAAGTTAATTTTTTTTACTTTTTTTATTAACTTATTTAAGTGCTCAAATTACTTTTACTTATCAAAAAGTGTTTTTAATAAGTTAAGTCAAACACTTCTTTTTTTAAAAAAATATTTTTCATAAGTTAAAAGTCCTAAAAATACTTTTTTTTTTAAGTCATGCCAAACACACCCTAAGACCCGTGATTTAGGTATTTTTAGGAGTAGTTTTAAATTAGTTTTAAAAAGTAATTACTGCTGCATTCAAGATGGTTAATCAGTATTTTTTGTGTAACTGAAGTCTCTTCGATTGGATTAATAAAGAATTTGTTCTTTTATTAGTTCCCTACATTGTGTTTATTCATTGTTTTCATCCAAGAAAGTCCCGAAACAAAGCATTTGAACTTCTCATAAACAATCTCCTGAAAATTGTTTGTCGATTGAGATCTTTCTGTTGATCTCAACAGATTTTGGAGCAACAAGTAGTAATTTGAAATACAAACCAAGTTTAAGATACCAAATGAGAGTTAAAAGCAAAGTGAAGAAACATATTTCAGGCTTTCTGATTACAGTTACAAAATCATATTCAGGCTTTAGCATATGCTATGTTTTTGTGTACGTGACGACCCCAATCCCCCATTATCAGGTGAAGCATGTGTGGTGTGGTACATAACTATGAGCTTTAAATCTTTATTGCACTTTGTGTTCTAAAGTCATGCGATGTTAGTTCAAAATAGATAATATTGTACAACACAGATCCGAAGAGTGACATTATCATTCATACTTATTTAGCTCAATTGACTTCCTTTTCTTTGTGTTCCCAAAATGAGAAAAGCATCTAACAAGTTCCCCTTTTTCTTTCCTCCATTTTCTCAGCAGCCAAACAGGATTTTTCTTATCAAACTGGCAAAACCCTAACAAAGGGTGAGGAAATACATAGACGCAAAGTGTGATCTCCTTCAAAAATACACAAATTCCCATACATTCAAATCAAATCTCTGTTATCCCGAATCAATATAAAATCCGAAATATGATGAGTATAAAATCCGAAATATGATGAGAAACAATCGAATCACAATGCCAAAACACAATCAACGAGTATAAAAAGAAAGATTGGAGAATAAAAAGGAAAAAGGGTGGTAGAGAAGAACACTGACCGACGCGCAAGCAGAACCAGTAACGATCGTCGGGACGATACGGGTTGGAAGCCCTAAAGTCGACGAACTTGGGTGCTTCAATCTTCTCGTAGAACTCCTCGTCTGAGTCTTCTTCTTTGTCGCTGATCTGCTTCGAAATTTGAGGTTCGTCCTCCATATTTTACGACTTGGCTGAGAAGAGTAGAGAGAAAAGGGGCCGGCGGTGGTGTTTTGAGGAGGTTTGGCGGTGGAGGAGCGCCGCGAGGTGGGTGGGTGGATTGGTGGAAGAGAGAGTGGCGTTTCTTTGTGAACTCGTACTGGTTTGTAGTTTGCACAGAGAATCGACGAGTACGATTTTTAAACAACTCATTGTCTGTAAGTAGCCGTTACAAAGTTCTTTATTTTTTATTTTTATTATTTATTATTTATTCTATTCCATTCGGACAACCTTGTGGGCCTTCGTTCCAACATCAAAAAAGTATATCACATCCAGTTACATGGCCCAATACTTTTTCATAAAGCCCAATATCTAAAAAGAATAAGGGTTGTAGACTCTCCATTCTTGCTCTTTCCTAGGTATGTCAATCATATTCAATTTTTTTGTTAATTTGTGTTTGACGAATATTAACATATCAGGTTCGTGTCGTATATGAATTGTGTATAACCGGTATATAAACGAGTAATGTTATATAATTTTTTTGATTGACGTCTTTCATAATCGATTCGTTTATTAATCGTGTCGGGTCAGGTCCACTATTTACAAAAAAATGATTTAATAAAGACCAAAACCCACTCATTTCAAATGGTGTCATATTGGATCATGTTTTAGAATCATGTCAAATATTAGCCACATTTGTAATTCGATTCCAGAAAATTTCACTTGTTTTTAAATTTTCTTTGGTCATGAGACTAGTTCTCTTTGTCTTCGAGTTTCCATTCCTCAATTCACTGATTCGTTCCTTCATGTACCTTGTCATCTCTTCCAATCCAATGTATTCGGCTGTTGGATGAACCAACGTCACCCATCCATGTAATTTATATGTCCCTAAGTTCTTAATTAAACATCAACTCATTTATCTTTGAAAAATCAAACGAGATTTT
>CM042189.1:35478098-35512777 GCA_023539305.1 Ilex asprella
ACGTGGTGGGGGCATGCATAGTTCCCTCCAACCTGTTTAAGCTTGCCCCTCATAGTTTTTTTTTTTCTCTTTTCTTTTTTTGGGGAAGGTACTTCATAACAATTTTTTTTAGGTTTTTGAAATTGATATGCAAATAGTCATTTCACATATCCGTATAAAAAAACAGCACAACTATCTCCAAAAGATTTTACCGCATCTAGGTCGGGACCGAAGCTAAGTTACATCCCACTAGATCACTAACTTCTTTGATCCATTCTTGCAATTAATTGGAACTGCATATGAGTCGTGAAATCTACACCTTTATTTTTTTGCTATTTTTGTTTATTGAGATATTAGCCGACTACTCAATTATATATAAATCTCTAAATAAGTCAAATAAATCTCACTATCTCAATAACTATCGCATCCCACAACTACCACAATAGATTAAGTGTGATTCACTAAGCCTACTTGTAGATTTGTAATTACTTGGTAGCAACAGTGATGCAGATCACTGTTGCATTGAATATTCTCTAAGTAAAACTATTTATACTTAATTTATTGATCTAAATTACCGCAATTATAGAATAAGTTGTTAGTCTCAATATAAACTAAGGGTCCACTATCAATCTATAATAGCTTAGGTAAACATTTTTTTCCTGATCAGACGAAGAAGTATTCGAATTGTCACCCAAACAGAATGGATTGTCACTCCGGTAAACCCATATAGGTCGTAGGTAAATAAATTAGATCGATCAATTATATCCGGTTTTTCATAGTCTCCATTTGTGGGTCCCTAAGTTTGCATTATCATCTTTTCGATTTTTTTTTTTTTTTCATTATCACAAGAACAGAAAACAGCATGCAGGCCACATACGTATGTGTAACAGATGAGAGCTCAATGGTTGGTCATTGGTCAATATAGGGCACCGGCGGCTACCAACCCTCCTCAATTGACTTCACATTCACTATCCTCCCTCCATATCTGACTAAATAAATACTCCGTCAATTGCATGCAAAAGTCGTTGCCTGTCACCAACAACAATCCCTTGGTGTCATCATCAATGGCTTGTACTATATTACTATCAAGAAAATCAGCAAGAAAGTTTGTGCAGTATGGTCAATAACTGGCCTTTTCGATCCCTCTTTACCCACTGATTATAGATACCATGTGGCCGAGTCGTCTTTGAAACGATGCCTTCTATTTTTATATCATACTATACGTTTTTTGTGTAAATTACAGTTTCGTGCGACTCCTCCGAGACAGGTAGCAATGTACAGTATGGTCAATAACAGTCCTTTTCCATCCTTCCCTATCTGTGATTCAATGATCACAAGCAGCTACCGATTGTGATTATGTGAGAAGCATGCATGAATAGCACGGATTGGTTTTGCGATCGAATAAAAAATTCAGGGTGCACTTTTTTGTGTTCGAGTTTTTAGTCACGTAAAATCCAATAATGCATGTAATTATCAAGTGATTGTTTTATGCTGCAACTATGAATATAATGACCGCACAGTTTGAACGATATGCATTAAAAAAATAATCTTTTTATTTTATAGTGTGGTAATGAGACTGCTGACTGTGGAAGTTGTCACCAACATTATCATTTTTCTTTTGACATTTTTGCACAAACAGTGACTTTTAATTTGTAAATTAATAATGGTGTAGACCGCTGTAGAATTCTGCTTGCAGTGTCAAATAGTCAAAGAGAGCAACTTTGTGAAAATGAGAGAGACTACGACTTCCAAAAATGTAAGTGATAGTGGCCACATGCAATGAAATAGACAAGTTAAAATTATTTATGGGGGATCGAGTATATAGGAATATTCGAAGAAAGTCAGATATACATCAATTTAATTAGTCTCTCATGCGAATAAGTTGTTTTCACATTTCACATAATATACAATCTATAGACATAAAATAGAGAGTCAGAGGTACACAGTAGGTGGTTTTCGTCTCTCACATAGATATAGAGTTTGGATAGAGTCATACATACACAACCTTGTTCTTACGTGCAAAATAAACTATTTTCATGATGCAAATTCATAACAATATCCAAATTTTAATAAAACAACATTATCATTACAAAAAGACTTGCCCTCGATGTAATGATAATAAACTAAAAAAGTTAAAGAAAAAAAAGGAGAGAAATTGGGGTAAAAGTTAGAGATATTATCTATCGAACAATACCACATGAACTTAAAAACTAGATTTGATAATTACAATCATTAATTTTACTGTGAGTCCCAATATTTAATAGTTGAGATTATCGAGTCTAATTTTTTAATTCATCTAGCATAGATAAGATAACAAGAAAGGATGATACTTTGACACCATTTTAGATGAACTTTAGAAGATGAGTATAGTTTTGTGCAACAATGTTTTAGTCTAGCAGCCCTAGTGGTAGCAATAATTCCCAATGGATTTCATTTTCCCAGGCACCTATTTTCCACCCATTGTCTTATCTTGATTTTCTGCAATGTTCAAAAGAGGATATAACAGAGACTTTTCAATGTCTTTAGCTTTATTTAGTGGATGAAAAAGATTTAAAAATTCTCGCTTTGTACTTTTAAAGATTATATTTTTTATATTGTACCATCAATGCAGTAAAACTATTGTACTGTGTCCAACTTTTGTTGTTCATTCCGTTAAAACCACCGTGTTAAGATTGACGAAATAAGTAATGGATACTAATAGGGTGATTATATTGCTACATTTTTAATACATTGAGGGTGAAAAATAATTTTTTTTATATCTTTTAAGGTAAAAAGTGCAATTCGCCCAAAATTAAATGACAAAAGTATAGAAACCGTTGGTTTCCAACAAACATAAATGAAACTCATTACCGGACCATAGGGCGCACAAAAATAGCATGAGAGCAATATATGCAAATATATATGGATTTGCCCTGAAAGTTTGAAAAATTACACATTTGCTAAGTGCTTTTTACATTTATAGCAAACGCGTCCTCTAATTTTTTACTCTCACGATTCTTGCAATTTATAACGCCTATACTCAATCTCTCATCCTGTCTTCAAATTTCTTTCTATATTATTATAACAAACAAATTAACTAGGAGGGATTTTTGGAGGCTTTCCCACCCTCCCTCTCTCTCTCTCTCTCTCTCTCTCTCTTACCACATCATCTATACCTATACAATCACTATCTAAGTATCTATCAATTTCTCGAACTTCCCATATTATCTATACCCTTTCACTATCTATCAAAGGGAAGCGAGTGGTTTCAAGGCAACTAAGTTACTTTGTTCACATTAAACTAGAACAGTACTTTCGAGCATCACATATGCAATACGCAAGCAAGCAATAATGAAATCCAGATAAAACAATCTAAATAAACCTAAAGCTCTCGTTCTTTCTTTAGACCCGACCCAACACCAATTCTTACTTATATATAGTCAGCCTTGTTTAGGATGTGGCAAGAACAGCCACTAAAAAGAATTAGATTTCCGATATTTTTCGTCTCCAATTTAAAAAAATATCAACTAAAATATAAATTCACCAGACTTTTTTGGCCTTTCCAAGGTTTAGAGTCATCAACATCACATTGATAGCACAGTTACATGGACCATAAATTTTCCAACAGCTTGGCTTAGCTGGCTTGACATTATCAATCCCAAGGTTCTCTGCAGTTTTCAACGGCTCGGCTTAGCCGATTGACATTATCAAGTAACGTAGACGCGTAATATATACAAGGGGTCTAACAATTAATTAATGTGAGACATTACCAATCTCAGCAAGTAATCTATCTTCTAATTCTTGGTTTCCAACTACTCCTCTAAAACCACACACTTAGTTGAATCATGGGAAACCAAGATTTTTTTTTTCAATAACCGAGAATCATCCGAATCACATATTATTTGGATTCGTAACTACAATTTAAACTCGGAATACAGACAATTATCGCTTAAAAATCATGTGTATTAGACTATTTAATCAAGTTATTTTTTTGGTGAGGTTAGAACTTAAAATATCAAATTATCGTGTGAAATATCCCATCGGATATGATTGGACACTTCATTTAGACTGTCATATTATATAAGTTTTGCATATATCAAGCTATTTTTTGATCGTCTTGCTTTAAACACGGGATCCAACTTATTAAGTAATAGACATCAAAATTCCAATCTCATCTGATTATGGGTGGTTTACTTAAATCAGGTTGCGTTTGACAATTCCCTCTTTTTCATTAATATAAATAGTTGAATTGATTTATGTTGTTGAGAGAGAGAGAAAGAGAGATGAACCCACCTACCTATTTATGATCACTTGAGGATCATATGAGAGAGAGAGAGATGAACCCACCTACTTATTTATGATCACTTGAGTTGAGGATCATATGAGAGAGAGAGAGATGAACCCACCTACTTCTTTATAATCACTTTCTTTTTAATTGATATATAGTCCTTTTCATTTTTTTATTTGATCAGTCCTTTTCAATTGACCAACCTATTTAATTTGATAAATTAAACTTTTAAGAAGCTTGTTCTTGCCTATTTTTCTTGGTAAATCTAACTGTCAACTTGGGTTTCTATCCATCAAGTTATATTCAATATCTCCAAAAAAAATGCAATTGATCAATACTATTATAGTATGATAAAATAAATAGTCCCTTGGGCATGACCTAAGTAATCTTGTGTACATTTACCAAAAACAAAAAAAGTACTTCCATTTCAATGTATAAGTCAATTTTTTTTAAAAAATTTAATAGTCATGGGTGTCCGAACCAATTTACGGGCATCTTCACTAATCTCCTTTCACATTCGATCAAAGTCAAATGTTGACCACTATGCTGAGACTAAGGTATATTCATGAGGGATAAATTTTTCGCGATCTAGCTATCTCCAAGGGTTTGTCAATATTTAAACCCAGAATATTTAAATTTGCAGCTCTCTCCTGTTACCACTTGAACTATAATCCACTTTATCATTACTTGATAAGAATCTTGTGATTGGTATTCGGTCAAATTATTCATACAAACTTTGAGGGCAAAATTCAAGTTAATTTTGAGATGGACAGGTCCTCAAGACCATATGATTCTCATCGTATTATAACTATATGATGTGTGATGGGTTATATTTCACCCTCTAAAAATCAGTCCACTTCAAAGGGAACCATGCCATAACTATGACAATAGCGCCATGACTTAAGTACAAAACCAACTTGAAAAGTGTACAAATATAAAGATATAAGCCTTTACAATACTTCTCCTTGACATCAATTCTAGTATTTCTCCTCTCTTAAAGCTTAAAACAAAATGGTTAGTCTAAAAACTCATCAAGATAGTTTGAAATTGATGATTAATATCTTACCGTAAATTCGTGTATTAACAATTGTATCGTGTCGATTGAGATGTGTTTCGTGTTGTATTAATTCAGATTCGTATTGAGCACTAATCAACCTCATTCCTAACCCAACCCAGTGTACATGTTGACCTATATTGCAAGTGAATAAAAAATATAACATTAAAATTTAAGTATAAGATTTCGTAATCTCTTAACGAAACTCAGTCATTATTTTTTTTATAAATTAAATTAACCTACTACAAATATAATAACAAAAAAAGTAAAAAGAACCTCTTAGAAATAATAAAAAAAAATAACATTTTATTCATACAACACTAGCTAAACATGTAATCATGTTAATTTCATATTGTTTGTATTTGAAACTAACCCGACCCATTTATTATTTGTATTAATAGATCGTGTTATTTATAATTTTATATCAAAAAATAATCAATAAGAATCTAAAATACCGTATCAATTTTGAATTGCGTGTTATCTTTATCAACAACTAGACCATGGGACCATTTCGGTTATTAAAAACATTATTAAATGCAAAAACACCAAACATTAGGTCACAGCTAATGTTCTTGGTGGAGGACGGGATTATTGCCACATTGATGTGAGCAGAGGGCTGGTGGGAAAGCTTACTTAAAGAGTCCACCGATGAGTTTGTTGTACAATCACACCCAAATTAAATGCATGAAATGGTTTATCCATGTTTCCTGTTGGAACGGATTGGAATTGAACCGAATTTTGATTTGAATTTGATTTATGAAATTCAATTCAAATTGAATAATGTTTGATGAATTTAAAAATTAGACTTGATAATTTCAACTATTGAATGGATAGTAAGTCTCAATAAATATTGACACTCACAATGAAATCAATGATTATAATTATCAAATCTAATCTTTAGGTTTACTTTTTAAGTCCATCTAATAGGTAGATGGACTTAAAAACTAGACTTCATAATCTCAACCATTGAACAGGTAGTAGGTCACAGTAAATACTGAGACCCACAGTGAAATCAATAATTGTAATTATCAAGTCTAATTTTTAGGTCTACTTTTTAAATCCATGTAACATTGCTCATTCAAATTTAATCTGCATATGTGCTTAAATTTGATCTGATCCATGTAGTTCAATTAAGAGTAAATTACATATATAACCTTCAAACTATGATATTTGTATCAATTAAGTTCTTAATTTTTTTTTGTGTCAATTAAGTCTATGAACTCTCTAATTGCGTCAATTGTGTCTTTATGTTCTGTCTACCTCTGTTAGAGTGTGTCACTCACGTAACCTTATGATACATAAAGACAGAAGAACTCAATTGACACAATTAGAGAGTTGAGAGACTCAGTTGATTAAAAAAAAATCAAGAACTTAATTGGCACAAGAGTTATAATTTAAGGATTATATGTGTAGTTTACTCAAACCATGTGTCACGTAACTAGCACACTTCGCCACTTTCTCTTAGAAAATCTAACAGAGGAAAACAAAATAACTCAATTGACACAATCAGAGAATTTAGGGGCTCAATTGATAGAAAAAAATGTTCAGGGACTTAATTGACACAAGGGTCATATGTATACTTTACTCTTTAATTAAGTTACATTTTAACAAATTATATTAAATTTTAACTTAATTTCTTCATATAATAACTTCTTTTTATCATAAATTAGCGACCCCAATTTGTACTAGCGACAACATATAATTACTCAATTTAACTATTAATCTCACTCGTGGATGCATGAGATTTACAACCAGTTATCTTGGTTTCCATTTTCGTTTATCATCTCTCGCTCGCGTTTTCACTCCTATCACCTAAAATGTAAAAGAATTATTAAAATTTATTGGATAGTAAAAATAAACTTTATACTACTATGCAGATGGGATGCAATCATATTTTAAAGTTCAGTGAGATTGACTAATCCAACCATACATATTAATTGGATACCAAATATTTAATAAATTTTGGTAAATATAATATTGTTGATTATACGAAAATCAATCAAAAAAATTGTACCAAATTCAACAAGTTTAAGGTCAAGTGACACTTCCCATAACGTTTAATCATAGTTTACATTTTAACCACAATTAAATCTCTCAGTAATCCCTTACACTCATGACTGATAAATCTCTCAGTAGTACAAATACTAATCATCAAAATGAGAAACAAGTTAGGACTACACTATGGTATTAAAGAAAAAAATTTGGTATCTTACCTCTAAATTTTGTTATTTTAATTATTGTTTTTACAACTTTTATTGGTAATTTATTACATTTGTTGATGATTTTAACATTGTTGTTGGTATTTTTACCACCATTATGATAATTATTTTACCATTTTTCTTCGATACAATTTTTTTTATAACTTTTATGGGTGATTTATCTCATTTGTGAATATTTTTATTATTATTATAGTAATTATTTTTATCATTTTTTTGGATATCACAATAATAATAAAAAATATTCACAAATATAATAAAAATACTTAAAAATATTATAAAAGTTGGTGTGGTGCTATTTTTTTTTTTTTCGGGTACCGTAGACAACCACAACAAGTTAATACCTCTTATTGACTATTTTTTTAAAAAAACTTTACCAGATCTTATCAATTATTTGAATCAATCTATTTTTGACTTTAGCTAATGTTTTCAAAACCACATATGTAGACACTGTACAAATTAATGCAGTCAAAGTCATAACATATAGTCCACATATTTTATTTTAAAGCAGCACACAATTGACTTCTGCATGAAACTTATACACTTCATAGTATTGCACGGTGAAATCTCAACACAACACGGGTATCAATCCACTTGAAAAGAAAGGGGGAAAATAATCTAAAACACCACAACACACCACGGGACGAGATTTTTATCATTGTAGAATTCGAGAAGGATCAAATTATCATATCATAACAAAATTATAATACTTCTTCACCAAGCCTGTCCGTCAAAGTGTTAACCTAAAAGAAAAAAAGACTAAGGTTTCTTGAAAATGTGTAGAATCACAAAGTGGTACTTATAGAGCTGACTTGATCTTGTATATGTAATGTGGTCATAAACTTGTATTTCATATTAACAAGACACCACATAAAGCCATATGACACCATCATGATGAATTCAACAAAATTTTACGTTAGCTGTCGGTTATCTAATGTAATTATCTTCTTTTATTTTGACTTGAAACAGACAATATTGAATATAACACTGTCGGAGTTATATAAATTCATATGAATTTTTCAATTATTAACCAACAAAAATGTTTAGTATTAACTACAATAAGCATCGAACCCGTGATCTTATGCTCTCTCTCTTCCTTTTTTTTATACTTAACGAAATAAGGAGATAAGAGGAAATCAAACATAAAGCCACATGAATATGCCTTGTAATTTGCAAATTATCACTTAATTTTTTAAAGTTTTTTAACCTAGTTTTATGGCACATAACTAGAAAAGAAAAGAAAAGAAAAAAAAACCTGAGAAAGGAACTTGTTGAATTTGAGGTCCACATTTGGTCTATGACCCACCCGCAATCCCTTACATTCATGACTGGCTGGACCACTACTTTATTGCCACATCTCCACTTTTATTTTTTATTTTTTATTTTTTTTTGGGCACATAGGAAAAGTTAAAGGGTTGTCTAAACGTGTTGCTGGACCATGAGCTATTTCCAAACTTTCACACCTCTCTCTTTAACATAATTTATTGACTTAATCTACTAATTACTATAAAATTTTAAAATTTGGATATAATTAATACCCAAATCCTACTCATGAACCCAAAACGTGAACCAACCCCGTCATCTAGAGGAAATTGTTTGAAAAACTACGACAAACAATCTACAATAGAAATAAATTAGGAGGGGGTATAGTATAATTTTGTCTTATTTTTTCTTGGGGTAAATTGCATTTTGTACTCTAAAAAATTTCAATATTCTTATTCTATGTTCTCAAAGATTAAATTTCTCATATTGTATCATTAATGTAAACAAAATATTGTAATGTGACCATTATGTAATTAACTTTTTATTAGTATCAATGGAGGGCTTTTGATAAAAAAAATAACGAAAGTTAACAGAAAATTTATATTGCAATACTTTTGATACATTAAGGGTATAATATAAAAAATTTAATTTTTGAGGGTATAAAATAAAAAGTTTAAAAAATTTTAGGGTACAAAGTGCGAAAAACCCTTATTTTATTTTTATTTTTATAATGCTTAATCTCCTCGTGGAATGCTAACAAATGGAGGGAAAAAAACAGGGGTTGGCGCCCCCATTAGCCAAGCCGTTAAGCCTCTTTGATTGATTTGCCTATAAATGGCGCCATATTTGGTTGAACCTCTTCACTCAAACTCACGCAAAAAGGCACCTAGAGAGAGAAAGTTAGAGAGAAAGAGAGAGGATTAGGGAGAGATACCATACCTATCATGCCGAATTCGTCATCACCATCATCTTCCTATTCTTTCACAGAACTAAAGAACATGATGATAACAGATCAGTACTTTCTTGGAGGACTCATTGCCTTTGTGTTGGGGTTCGTTTTGTTGTACAGTTCAAGAATGATGAAAAAGAAGAGTAGAGCTTCTTCATTGGAGGCGCGAAGGGATGAAGAGGTTGAGAGCTCCGACTACGGTCATTGCCGGCCGGAGATTAACGGAAGTACGGACATCATCATTGTCGGTGCTGGTGTTGCCGGTTCTGCTCTCGCCTACACTCTTGGCAAGGTAATTTATTCATTATAGCGCGCCTAAGGTGTTAATTAAAAAAAATTTAGACTGGTTTAAAAAAACGAATCTTAAAAATTTGATTCGTTTATATATAAAATAGTCGAGTTAATCAGGCTCGAGTCTGGTCAGAGCTCGAGTTCTAAACAAATTGTGCTTGAAGAATTCTCCTGTTGGTCTTTTTCTTTCATATAAAATTTCTGAAATGTTATTTTTAGCTTATTTTATTTGTATATTCTGGTATTTTTATTTTCTAATTGACTTGTACAGGATTTTTTTTTATCTAAAGGATTCATTTAATTTTTCTGGCTACTGACTGAAAGATACTGAGATATCAATTGCTTTTAAGATATTTCATTTAGCTTAGTGAAGTTGGCTTTCTTTTTTGAACAGCTAAGATATGGTCAAATGCCATGATAACTTGTTCAAAGTTTTGGAGTCATATTTCTCCATTTTTTTTTCTTTTTCTTCCTTTAAAACTTACGCAATATTCTCCTTAGTTGATATGTAGTTTAATATAGGATCGTCCATAGACTATAGTTACCAAAATTCATTAAATTTTTTGGACGATTTACGATTTGAGTATACCGATCTCAAACATGGTGAATTTACGATCTAGATTATCGAAGTGTATGACCCAAAATTATAATCCTATTCTTAAATCAATTTGTTTTAGAATATTTTCCACAAATATAAAATATACATTAATTGACTATGTATATATAGATTTATTCTTATCTATTGTTTTAAATAACAGAAAATCGAGCAGAGATTTATACTTATCTATTATTTTAGATAACAGAAAATAGAGCACAAATCAAAATTGACTTAATATTTATAGATGTTTTATAATATATAATATTGTATAGTAGTGAAAATCATATTACAAAACGAATTGTAACTCAAAATACTATATTAGTTAAATCTACTCCATCGTATACTTAAAAGAGTATCTTACCGATACTTATACCTATACCACATACCAAGCTACGCACCATTTAAGTAACCTTAAGGTCTTCATGGCTAAAAATAAGGATCAACATTATTCGGAGGTAGAGGATGAACCTTAGCCGAAACAATCAGACAGAAGATATATTCCTTCTTGAAGTAGAATCTTGACAACTTTCTAGCTGTCACCGTAAGCTTAAAAATTTTCAAATAAGCAAGCTTCAATTTTTTTAGCCATTTCTGTTGAGAATATTAGGGTAGTATGTGTTAATTGTTATTAGTGTTAGGGTGCTATGTGTAATTCTTCTTTTTATAAATACAAGAGATGTGTGAGTGCTAGGTCAAGTTTGTGACCTCTCTCTTTCACTCTAATATTGTCTCTTATATTGTGCTGTGCTACTCCTCAAAACTCAGCATGGTATCAGAGCAAGGTTATAATCCTGAATATGAATAAATTTGTGTTTATCGTTGGTGGTGTTACACAGTGGTTGTGATACACTGTGGTATTGATCGTTGAGTTGTTGATCGTTGCTGTTGTTGTCGACTGTAGTCGACGTTGTTGTTCATCGTTGAGGCGGCGCAACTCGTTGTCTTGTGGGTGTCTGTGTCGTCGTCATTTGGCTGCTGTCAAGGTGGTGCCGCTGTCGAGGTGGTGCCAGCATAGTGGTGGTATATCAGTCGGTAGCGTAGTGGTGGTGCTACACCGTGGCCCTGGTGGTCTGTTGTGGCGTTGTTGATTGTGAAGTTGCCGTCGGTGTAGCGGTGTTCGTCGGATCTGTGTTGATCTGTGACGGTGGTGGTCTGGTCTGGTCTTGCCGTCGATTGATGGTTGCCGTTGGTAGTTGCAAGTTGTGGTGCCAGGTCGTGGTGGCTGTGGTGGCGTTGTCCCTGAGGTTGGCTTTGTCGACTGTGCTATTGTGGTTTGTGGTGTCGATCGTTGGTTTTTGCCACCCGTGTGTGGTGGCTGTGGTGGCTGAAGTTGTTTGCGTCGTTGAGGCGGCGCTGTGGAACGATTGTGGAGGCGGCGGTGGAAGAAGGGCGTTGTCCCCGTTCATCGTCGTGTAGAGGTTGGTGTTCTCCGGAGTAGTGCTGTTGCCGGTGTGGCGTGTGGCTGTCGTCGTCGTTTGTCGTTTGTGGTGTCGTCGATTTGGCAGAGGAGGCGGCGCTGTGGGGAAGGGTTTCGTAGAAACCTTAGCTATGGAGAAGAAAACTTCGGATCGGTTCGGTTTGCTAGGATGGGTTCGGGTTGGATACTAAGATCCAAACCCAAGACCCGATCCAGCCCAAGACCCAAGACCAAGCCGAAGACCCAAGACTTGCTAAGGCAGGTTCAGGTTTGGATATTAAGATCCAAGCCCAAGGCCTAAGACTATTTGGTTCGGGTTCGGTTTGCTAGGATGGGTTCGGGTTGGATACTAAGATCCAAGCCCAAGACCCAAGACCCAGAACAGACCGGTTCAGACCCGGTTCAGTGGTCCAGAAGCACAAACCGGTCCGGTTCGGAGTTCCAATCTGGTTTTTTAGCCCGGTTCATCGGTCCAGGCTGGTTTTCCAGCCGGTTCAGTCGTCCAGAGGGCGTATTCTGCCCGGTTCAGTAAGTTTTAGGTCGGTTCAGGCCTGGTTCAGTCAATTTGGATCCGGTTCAGTGGTCCAGACCTCTCTTCAGCCCGGTTCAGTCCCGGTTTGCCTCTTTTCAGTCCGGTTCAGGCCGTTTTGTCACTCGGTTCAGCCCTCCAGCAGTCTCCAGCCAGCCGGTTCAGTTTGTTTTGTGGCCGGTTCAGTGGTTCAGGCTGGTATTCCCAGCCGGTTCAGCTTCCAGCTGTGCTTAGATGGTCCGGTTCAATGCTTAGGTGGTCCGGTTCAGCATTCCTTTTGACTTCTATGGTATGGTTCTACCTCGAGCCCTAATTCCAACTGGTTCAGTGCTTCCTTGTTGGGTTGGTATTTGATTTTGGCCTTTGTGGTCTATTTGTTATTTGAACTGTTTAATTATTGGGTTTGCTGGTTTTGGTTTGGTTGGATTCGGCTGATTTGTTGTGGGCAAGTTGGATTTTAGTTGATTTGCTTTGTTGGTTGTTTGGGTTGTTGATTTTGGTTGGTTTTGTGATGGATTTCTGGTTATGGAGATGTGGGCAAGGGCTTGAAGAAAGTAGCTGCCCGTTGAGTACAGATGTTGTTCCTGTACTTGTTGTTAATAGTATAGATGTTATTCCTGTACTCGTTTTGGCTCGCTATTTGACAGAGCGATGCATTGGTTGGGCTCGCTATTGGACATAGCGATGCAATTTTAGTAGTACAGATGTTGTTCCTGTACTCGTCGTGGTTGTAGTACAGATGTTGTTCCTGTTCTTGTTGTGGTGGTAGTACTGATATTGTTCCTGTACTTGTTTTGCTCGCTATTTGACAGAGCGATGCATTTGTTGTTTGGGCCTCTTTGATGGCCATTGGTTTTGTTGGTCATTGTTGCTGGTGGAATGCTTTTCTGCTTTGTTAGGCATTGTTGCCGGTGGAATGCTGATCGTTTCCTTATGTGCACGCTTCTGTTTTCCTCTTCATAAACTCTTGATGTTTGATGTGATCACATCATGAGTTTGAGGGAGGGTGTTGGAATAGTAATTGTAGCTACAGTTGTTTGTTGGTACTGTTGTGGTACTAGTGGTGTTGGTACTACTGTTGTGGTGCCGGTGTTTGTTGGAGCCATCGTGGTGGTGGTGTGATGTTGTTTTGGTGGTGTCGATCGGAGCGCTGTTGACTGTTGGGTTGTCATTGTTCTTCTGTCCGGTTCAGCGGTTCAGTGAGCTCCAGCCGGTCCAGTTAATCTATTTATTCCAAGCTTTGACTATATGATATATATAGTCCAGCTTGAGGGGGAGTGTTGAGAATATTAGGGTAGCATGTGTTAATTGTTATTAGTGTTAGGGTGTTATGTGTAATTCTTCTTTTTATAAATACAAGAGATGTGTGAGTGCTAGGTCAAGTTTGTGACCTCTCTCTTTCACCCTAATATTGTCTCTTATATTGTGCTGTGCTACTCCTCAAAACTCAACAATTTCAAAGCTAGTTATACCACTTTGCTTATCATCAATTTATGTCTGAAGTTTCCTCTGATATTTTTTATTATTAAGTTTAAGCAATAACCTTGTTTGGCATGTTTGCTGCTGCAAATTGCAGGAAGGGCGGCGAGTACAAGTAATTGAACGAGACTTGACTGAACCGGATAGAATTGTGGGTGAACTTTTACAACCAGGAGGCTATTTGAAGTTAATTGAGTTGGGTCTTGAGGGTATGTATGTATACAACAACAAATATTCCTTAATAATACATTTGTTTCAAAACCGTCCAAACAAATTTCTATTGAAATTCTAATGTTTTGAGGTGTTTCAAAATATTTTATTTCAATCAACGATAAGAGAGGTTTCGGAAACAAATTCCCAATTTGTTTTATCCATTTTCGTTTTGTTTCTAAAATATTTTCGAAAAGTTTTTGTTTCTTAGGTGACCAAAATGACATACCAAAACAAAATTTTGATCCTTTCTTACAACCTATCTTAGCACCTTTGTGTACTGAAAACTTTGAATTACTGCAGTAATAGTTGCTGTTTTGACACCAAAACTAGTTGGTATCAATCAATGGTTTTATTCTGCTTACTTCAAGAATTATGACAGTAGTGGTGACATGAAAATTATTTATA
Organism: Ilex asprella; assembly: GCA_023539305.1. Taxonomy (NCBI): domain Eukaryota; kingdom Viridiplantae; phylum Streptophyta; class Magnoliopsida; order Aquifoliales; family Aquifoliaceae; genus Ilex; species Ilex asprella. The sequence goes on from CM042189.1 coordinate 35,492,759, forward strand.
TATGGCTGCAGATTGTGTAAGAGGGATTGATGCTCAACAAGTGTTCGGATATGCCCTCTATAAGGATGGTAAAGATACCAAATTGTCTTATCCCTTAGAGAAATTTGATGCTGATGTCTCAGGAAGGAGCTTTCACAATGGACGTTTTATACAGCGTATGCGAGAGAAAGCTGCAACTCTTTCAAAGTATTGTTTCTTTGTCTTCTAAGATGTTTTTTAACTTAATGTTTTGGTCTAGTCTCAGCTCCCATGTTATTATATAAGAAATTCACCATATTGGCTTTGATATGATATCAGTTTTGACTTTTTGATTGAGGAAATTGGACTAAACTTGCAACTTCATGTATTTTCAATAGAAATTTTGGGTTGTTGAACAATGTCATAATTTGAATTTTGATGCACTGGTAGTGTAAACCACTTTCCCTCTTTAAGGCTACTTTGATGGTACAGTTGACATAATTTTAAAACAGAGCAATTTTAATCCTATGTTTGATCTTTTAGCCGCTTAATGCGGTACCTAATGGAAAGTTCATTACAGTAAAAGGGTGAGTTTCTTTCCATTTTCAATCCATTTACCTTATATTGGTTTTCTGTTCAGCGTAAGATTGGAACAAGGAACGGTAACATCTTTGCTTGAAGAAAAGGGAACTATCAAAGGGGTGCAGTACAAAACCAAGGATGGGGAAGAAATGACAGCATATGCTCCTCTCACAATTGTGTGCGATGGTTGCTTTTCAAATTTGCGACGCACTCTGTGCAAACCCCAGGTAAATATCATATCTTAAGCTAGTCATAGTTAATTGGTCTACATTTTAGCACATTAACTCTTCCATTTTCCTTTGCACTTAAGTAAACTTGGTTTGTTACATTTCACAGGTGGAAGTGCCTTCTTGTTTCGTTGGCTTGATCTTGGAAAATTGTAATCTTCCATACATAAATCATGGGCACGTTGTTCTCGCAGACCCTTCACCCATCTTGTTTTACGAAATCAGTAGTACTGAGATTCGTTGTTTGGTTGATGTACCCGGGCAAAAGGTCCCCTCCATTTCTAATGGGGAAATGGCTCACTATCTGAAGACTGTGGTGGCTCCTCAGGTATCCTTAGTTTGCCATCACTTGCTAGTTTTGTTTTATGTTTTGAATTGATAATTCCTGAAAAAAATGTGCTGAATTTGATCTGATGAAAAAAATGTATGCATCCAGATCCCTCCTGAGCTATATAATGCCTTCATAGCAGCAATTGACAAAGGAAGCATAAGAACAATGCCAAACAGAAGCATGCCTGCAGCTCCCCATCCCACTCCTGGTGCACTTCTCTTGGGGGATGCTTTCAACATGCGACATCCTTTAACTGGAGGAGGAATGACAGTGGCTCTATCGGATATTGTTCTCCTCCGTGATCTTCTCAGACCTCTACATGATCTGAATGATGCAGCTTCCGTATGCAAATATCTCGAATCCTTTTACACTCTTCGTAAGGTGAGTTTTCAGTGTTCACATTTACATCCTAGGTGATAATGTTGCAACTTGTTTATCAAGGATGATTGTTGTTCTTGCAGCCCGTGGCATCTACAATAAACACATTGGCAGGTGCCCTTTACAAGGTTTTTTGTGCATCACCTGACCAAGCAAGAAAAGAAATGCGCGAAGCGTGTTTCAATTACCTAAGCCTTGGTGGCATTTGTTCAACTGGACCAGTGGCCTTACTTTCTGGTCTTAACCCGCGCCCCCTTAGCCTGGTCTGCCATTTCTTTGCTGTTGCTGTCTATGGTGTTGGGTGCTTGTTGATTCCTTTTCCATCGCCCCAACGAGTCTGGCTAGGGGCAAGATTGATATCAGTAAGTGTCTCAATCTTTTCGCAATGAATTTAATTCACAGAACTCGTTTCGAACATTTTCTACTGATTTGTGTTTGATTTTATGCACAAGACTTAAACCTCAGATTAATTATTTGTTTCAGGGTGCATCTGAAATCATTTTCCCAATCATCAAGGCCGAAGGAGTTAGGCAAATGTTCTTCCCTCTGACTGTTCCAGCATACTACAGAGCTGGCACTCTTGGTTAGGACAGTGAATAAACATTATTTTTCTCAATTAATAAGAATAGTGGCATGAATAATTTTTTTTTCCTTTAACCAAGAGTGAGAAAAAAAAGGTTTGTATCAGGAGCTGACCTCCCCTGTTAAAGAATTAGGGTGGGTTATAATTAAAGAGAGAATGCGGTGGGGGCATTAATTGTAATTAATGTTGATGGATTTTTGCTCCCAAAGTGGGAATTGTTTTCCCTTTGAACTTTGTACTTTAAACTTATTTAAAGAAACTAAAAGTTCTTTTATTCTATAAGATGTTTCTTGTTCAGGTGCCATATGTTTGCAACTTTAAACCTTCAAAGATTAGATTTCTCACATTACATCCTCAATATATTAAAAGTGTTTTAATGTGACTTTTTCGTTAGTTTTTGTTACTAATTTTGTCAAAATTAATGGAGTGGTTTTTAACAGAATAAGTGATGGAAATTAACGGGATGGTCACATAGCAATACTTTTAATATATTGATAGTACAATGTAAAAGATTTAATCTTTGAGTGTGTAAGAAAAAAAATCTTAAATCTTTTCGGGTGCAAAGCGAGATAACCCCAAAGATGCTTGATTTTGCCTGTCTCTCCAAAATTAAGGTAATGATGATTTCCAATTCTATTTAGCCCTTTGATTAGGGAATAGATGTAAATTTTAAGGATGTCAAGTGTAATTAACTCATCTTTCTTTTATCAGTAACAGCTAAGTATTTGCCAAACTTGCATATATATATATATATATATAACTTGTAATTTCATAGGCAAAGGTTGATTACAATCAAAAAGTCAAAAAACTATAAGCTTGGTTGGAGGACAACTAATCCACCTCAAAGTTGAAGAGCTGGACATCACAGATGCTATTGTCCAATGAGCTGTCTTGTTAACGGCTCTTGACTTAAATAAAAACCTTTGATTAAGGAACTAGCAAATTACCTAATATCCTCAACGAATGCACTGATTTCCTACAGAGGAACTCCATCAGTTGACCTGAGGCTTTGATCACTTCCATACTATCACTCTCAATAGTAGCGTAGTATAGTTGTAAGGCATGTGCAAGTAGACAAGCTTGCCTAACTACAGCAGCTTCTGCATTGCAATTCCATCCAGGACCTTTCCATTAGAATCCCTTTAGTATGACTCCTACAACTACTCTTCCATCTTTGAAAGCTCTCAGCTTGACACCTTGGTTGCATATGGGAAATATGAGTATCTCTTTGGATTGAACAATTTGAGGAATTTTCCTATGATCCCTTTTCAATTGAAACTACCTCACTCCACATATTATGGATTGAACAATAGTCCAAGCTGAAAGTCCAAGCAATCGTTGCACTTGCATACAAAATAATTGAATAACGTTTTGGATTACTTGCAAACATTGCCGATATTCTTTTATTATGTTATTACTACCCAAAGAGAAAATATTCGGTGCTCACCATGCACCACATGGTTATCATATAGTATATATCGTCCATAAAATATTATACATTCTCAATTAGTTATTATTATTTATAAAGTTGTCATAACAATAAACACGTGTTATGACAATTTCTTATTAAATATAAATACTACACAACATTGTCACGTCATACGCACCGAAAATTTTCTCCTACTCGATGGACATGTGATTTCCATGTGGAACAGTGGAAGACAGCAAAATGTGCCTAACCCAAGTCTCCAAATTTCAAGTGACCATTTGGTGCCACTTTAACTTACCTTTAAGAAAAAAATATTAAAAAAAAAAAAACTTACCTTTAAGGGACCCAAGTCTCCAAATTGTAGGAACCCCAATTGACATAACCAATTGCCAAACCTACAATAAATTTGGATAAAATAGAATAATAATGCCTCAAACATTCCCTTTGTATCACTTTGATCCTCTTTCTTATAATTATTTCATTTTAATTTCCTAAGATTTTCATTCGTGTTACTTTGGTTTAATAAAAAGAAGAATTACACTTTATACCTTGAAATATTTTAAATTTTAAAAGTATTATAATGTGATCTTTCTATGAATTTTTCGTTAATTTTTTTGTCAGAGTCAATGAGTTAACTTATAACAGAATTGTCACATTACAACATTTTTGATTCATTGATGGTGCAATATTAAAAATTTAATTTTTAAGAGTGTAAAATAAAAAACTTGATATCTTTCAGAGGACGAAGTGCAAAAAATCCTTTATTAATTAGTTTAAATTATATATCAATTAGACCAAGGTTACCCCAATTAAAATTTAAAAAAAAAAAACTAAAAGTAATCCCATTAAAAGAACAGGGACTAAAATGAAAGATATTGTATACTTAAGGGACTATAAATGTAATTTGCCCAATTAATTTTCATTCAGGAGAATCTTTAGGATCTGTTATGCCAGCTGTTAACAAGACCGGTAAAAAACCTCCGAGGGTGCAGGCCGCTGCACTAATGTCCATGTTTTAGTTCCAAAAACGAGGTGGGTTTATTCTGAAATTTGTTTAGTAGCTGTAGCATCATGGAACTTGTAAGTTTTATATTTATGTAAAAGTTTTGTATTTTTTACACAAATTCATTTCTTTATCCTCTTCTGTCCATTTCCAATGGCCTTTCAAAACTGTGGGCTGGCCCTCTACTGTCCATTTCCATTGACATTCAAAACTGTGGACAAAACCTCTTGTTTATTGCGCCACAACCATGGAGTTATTGCTTCTTTTGTTGCTTGACAATCTCTTTGTCAAGGTTTTAAGCTCTTGTGTCAAGCCTATAAAAGGGTTGTCCGGGTTGTAATATTCATTCCAACCTAGATAAATACAAAGCATTAGAGAGAGAGAGAGAAGAAGAAGAGAATGGCATTTTTCATGGATTTGGATATGATTTCTCTCTGTATTCTTGGGGGAATCTTTATGTGTTTGTTGGGTTTTGTTGGGTTTTACAAAAGTAATTTGAAAATAAAGAGAAAGAGCGATAGAGATTCAATGGAGACACGAAGAAGTGATTCTGTCAAGAATTCTGAAAATGGTGAATGCCGGCCGGAGAACGGAGGCGACCCAGAAATCATCATCGTCGGAGCCGGCGTTGCAGGCTCTGCTCTCGCTTGCACTCTTGCTAAGGTAGTCTCTCTACCACTAAAATTTATATGGCTCAGTTCATTTGCCATCACTGAATTGTCTTTGTTTTTGTAAATTGGGGATTACCCTATAGTTCCGAATCATAGATCAATCTAATACTTCATTGATGTGAAATCAACATGAATAATATTACCATCTGTAAGAGGGTTATATGTGATCCTAAACAACTCTATGTTATTGTAATTTCATTAGATTGATTATCCTATGATACCCATGTGTCACGAGTCTTTGGTATTAGTAACTATTGACTTTAGAATCAATTTTCAAGAAGCTTTGACGTGTTTGGTGTACCAAGGGTCATATTTTTTTCCTTGTTTAGGGTTTTTACCTTATTACTTTATATGGACAGGGTGTGCGGACCATTTTATGCGCAATTTGATTAATTTTTTTTCTGCTCCAGTCAAAAATAGGTCATTTACACCAGGACTAGAGTATTTATGAAGTAGAAATTATGGTCAGGCCCCAAGGGTTGACAAGATTTAAAGTCACGATGTCTGAGTTTACAGTTGATTTCTGTTATCCTTTGAGCTACCTTGGGCTTATTGCCTTTTGATTTTAAAAAAGGTGACCAGTTGACCAAGCTTAGGCTTATCCGGGTTATAAACTTTCCTGATTCGTCTGCTAAGTCAATGGTGATCGCCATTAAACCCATCAATTCAAGATCAAGCTAAAGGATTTGTAGAAAGCAGTCCAAAAAAATTTCTTAGGACAACACAATTTTTTTTGTTGGAATGGTTTATATCATTCGAGATCCACTTATTGGGGACAAAATTGTGTGTTTGTATTTTTGTTGATTTTGTTCTCCTATAGCACCTTATTTCTTCCTGATTTTTACAGGATGGGCGCCGAGTCCTTGTCATTGAAAGAGACTTAAGTGAGCAAGACAGAATAGTTGGTGAATTGCTTCAACCAGGAGGCTATCTTAAACTAATTGAGTTGGGTCTTGAGGGTAAGGAGCGTTGTTGATCAGAAAATATTTCCCTTAATAACAATGCCTCTGAACTTTATATAGTTGTGGTGTATGTATATACTCCATATTATCTTTTGCAAGATAAATTGGTTGCAATTCAAAAATGTTTTGCATTGCTCTTGCATTAAAGCATTGATTCTAATATGTAAAGCAATTAATTTGCTGCAGATTGTGTCAATGGGATTGATGCTCAACAAGTGTTTGGATATGCTTTATTCAAAGATGGAAAAAGTACTAGACTGTCTTACCCCTTGAAAGGACTCTCCTTGGACATATCTGGTAGAAGCTTTCACAATGGACGCTTCATACAACGGATGCGGGAGAAGGCTGCAACATTTCCGAAGTATTCTACCTTTCACTCTGATGTTCATAGCACCTTCCTATTACTCCTATGCAGTAGTTTGTTATAGATGTTAATTGTGATTTCTTATGTGATTGAGAAATTGCACTGTTTGTGCATCATTCTATAACACAACCATTCATTTTGAATTTTTTTTGGAATTTGATTTTGGATGCCTAGCATATTAATCAAATTCTTTTATTGGTATCTTTCTGGGTAACATTATTCAGTTCTAGCACAATTGTATAGATTTTGTTTCCTTTCTAGATCACTTCCTTACCCACTTAAAGCCTCTGAATTTTAAGCCATCATATAAGGGAAAAATTAACAGCTTTTGTGGTCTTGCTTCCTAATGGCCCTTCCATAATATGTTATTCAGTGTAAGATTGGAACAAGGAACAGTGACATCTCTAATCGAAGAAGAGGGAACTGTAAAAGGAGTGAAATACAAGACAGCAAGTGGTCAGGATTTGAGAGCATCCGCTCCTCTCACAATTGTATGTGACGGTTGCTTCTCAAATTTGCGACGCTCTCTATGCAAGCCCAAGGTGAATAGGCTACCTTAACTTGAGTGTGTAATTTTTTTATGCTCTCTGGAGATACGTCTGAAAATCAATTTTGAATTCTAGCATGTGTACTTTTCATTTATTTTGTCAGATGATGAGAAAAACGATGTCATTTTGATTTTGCAGGTAGACATTCCCTCTTGTTTTGTTGCCCTGATCCTAAAGAATTGTGACCTTCCATACCCAAATCATGGACATGTTATTTTAGCAAATCCTTCACCAATCTTGCTATATAAAATCAGCAGTACTGAGGTTCGCTGTTTAGTAGACATACCTGGTCAGAAGTTGCCTTCCATTTCTAGTGGTGAAATGTCCTCTTATTTGAAGACCATGGTTGCACCTCAGGTATATGTAACGTGCCTACTTTGCTTTTTAGACACTAATTTTGATGTCACAGTGGAGTGCAGGAGCAGTATTTAAAGAGCAATGTGAGCATTAAACAAATTCAACTTCTTCAATGTACATATCTGCGTTTGTCTTAACTTCCCTCTCTAAATCATGTATATCCAGTCTCTTATATAGACTTAATTCTAATTTGTTTTGTGGTCATGGGACTTTGTTTGCTTTGCATGATGGTCAAATACATGTTCAGTTAATCTATCATATCCTGCCATCTTTTCAATTCCTACATTTTGACTCTCCATCTGATGGGCCAATGGCTAAAAATTCTATGCATTTCAATTTAGTAAAATTTTGGCCTGATAAGAGATTTTGCACATTTCAGATGCCTCGTGAGCTGTATAATACCTTCATGTCAGCAATTGATGAAGGAAACATAAGATCAATGCCAAACAGAAGCATGCCAGCTGCTCCTCATCCCACTCCAGGTGCACTTTTACTGGGGGACGCCTTCAACATGAGGCATCCTTTAACCGGAGGAGGAATGACAGTCGCTTTATCTGATATTGTTGTGCTTCGGGATCTTCTTAGAAATCTAAGAAACTTGAACGATGCAAATGCTTTGTGCAAGTATCTTGAATCCTTTTACACGTTGCGTAAGGTGAGTAGCATTATTGTGTAGTGTGTACTGGTTCATGTTATGTGATTTGCTTTGACTTTGATGTGGAAAGCCTTCAATCATCATATCTGTTACTTATGGAGGTTTTTTAGTACTGTTCATCAAATGAGAACAAGCATTTTCATGACATGGGAGTTTAATATGAAGTAGAATGATGGCATGCTTAAGAAATCAAGCATTAGAGCAAAAAAAGCTAAATTCAAATTTAGATTGAAGCATCACCAACAAACCTGCATCATTTTGTTTGCAGCCAGTGTCATCTACAATAAATACATTGGCGGGAGCCCTATACAAGGTGTTCAGTGCTTCACCAGATCGAGCAAGGATAGAATTGCGCCAAGCATGTTTTGAGTATCTAAGTCTTGGAGGTGTTTTCTCAAATGGACCCATTGCTCTGCTTTCTGGTCTGAATCCGCGACCACTTAGCTTGGTGCTACATTTTTTCGCTGTGGCTATCTATGGGGTTGGCAGCCTGTTACTTCCGTTTCCCTCACCTAATCGTGCATGGATTGGTGCAAGATTGATTTCTGTATGGAACTCCATTTCTCCAAATATAGGAATTTAATTTTAGTTTTTTAAGTTTTTTTCTACTTGTCATATGATAAGTATAACGACTGTTATATAATCTCTGTCATTTTGATCTTTCCTTTTTCATGTTTATGCTCTTTTAGGATGCGTCAAGTATTATTTTCCCCATTATAAAGGCTGAAGGAGTCCGACAGATGTTCTTCCCTGCAACCGTTCCAGCATACTACAGAGCTCCTCCCACGAATTGAGGCGATGAACACAAAGTTCCTCCTTTTTGTTTTCGTTTGGAAAACTTTGTCCTATGTGGACTATACATTAGAGAGAAAACTATAATGGATTGATTGTACACCTTCCCATGTTAAAAAAGGAGGGTTGGGCATCAGCTTTAGCTCGGAAAGACGTTGTGGAGCATTGGTTTTATTTTAGATTGCTAGGGTTTGTTCTTTGGTGGCTGACATGATCTCCATTATGTACACTATTCATTTTTTTCAATGTGTAAAAGAATTTTTTTCACTGATAATGTAGATAAGGTAGAATCTTCAAATTGTACTTTGTACTATGAAATATTTAAGAATTTTTATTTTGTATCTTCAAAGATAAAAAATTTTACATTACACTTTGAAAATATTAAAAATATTATAATATAGTCCTCCTGTTAATTTCTGTTATTTTTTCTACAAAAAATCTCGACATTGATATTGATGGAAAAAATAACAAAATCTAAAAAAAAAAATCACATTACAATAATTTTAATACATTAAATTATAATATAACAAAATTAATATTTAAAGTACAAAATGATAATTCTCCCAACTTAGAATAACTTAATCTTATCAAGTGGGCAATGACTTGACTACAAGAGGATAGTGGACAATGACTTGACTACTATGTCGCAGAGTCAAACTAACAAGACAGCGGCGGCCCAATGAACGATATCATTATTTGTATTTTTCCCTTTTTGAGTCATATTTAAAAATGTTAATCGAGTCAAATTTTATGAGCTTAAATATAAGGGTGATAATTTTTGACATGATACGATAATTTGATGCGAACACGATACGAATAAATGGGTTTGGATTGACTATTTTTTGACATGAACCCGTGTATGATACGACCCGTCAACACGAAATATTAATGGGTCGTGTTCGGGTTCAACCCGCTTAACCCGTCAACACGAATTTTTTAACTCGAAAGAGATTATCCTGACCTTTTTGTAGCATGTATGAGTTTTCATGTTTTGATAGCTCGTTTTTTCATTATTTTTAATGTTTAATTTGATTGCACAATGTACGATTAACATATTTAATTAGTATTATAGAAATAAAATATTAATTACTTGTAACTGTTTATTAAGTACTGACATAATTATTGTATAAAAAAAGATATTATTACTAATTATTATTATTATTATTATTAGGGTTAATTTTTAATTTGTAGAAAAAAATATGATGAGAGATTCAATTAAATAAAAATAAAATCTTAGAGTTAAATTTTTTATTCAAAGTTTATGTGGGTCAACATGAATACAAACACGAACACAACACGACACAATTAATTAAATGAGTTGGATTAAATTTGACTAATGTTCGATACAACATAAACCCGACACAACACGACTCAATTGCCACCACTACTTATATATATGCTTGATTAATTTATTTTTTTAAACAATCTAAAAAAATCATTCAACCTTAATTCGTTTAAAACCTAAACTGCACCCAAATAACTCGACTATTTTACGTATAAACAAACCAAGTTTTGTAAACTTGAGCTGATTTTTTTAGATTTATTTGTTCAACCTCACAGCTCATTTAGAAGACGAGTCGAACCCTAATAGCTTGACTCAATTAACATCCATAGTTATATTTCATCAAAATGTCTAAAAACAAGCAGTACTATTTCCAACTCTCCAAACCCAAAATCAATAACCATTACCTGATAGAATGTTTTAAATTCCTTAAAAATAGAAGCTTCAATGAAGCTAATGTGCCGCCCATGATTTATGGGGCCTGATAAGATCCTACAAGACCAAAACATGCAGAATAACTAAGCCCTTTGGCTAGGAAAGCACAGTGTGATGGAGACAGGTGACATTATTCTTTCACTTGTACAACTGCTTGAATCTTTGGCATGCTTCCAACACATTATTCCTATGACCAAAGGCGCTAACTCGAATGAAACCTTCACCACCAGGTCCAAACCCGCTGCCAGGAGTAGTAACCACATGGGTCTTCTCAAGAATCTCACCAAACACATCCCATGAGCTTTGGCCAGGAAAGTGCACCCACACATACGGTGCATTTTTTCCCCCATAAACTTTAAAACCAAGCGAATTAAATGTCTCCACGATAATATTAGTATTTTCTCTGTAGAAACCAATCACCTCTTGCATAGCCTGCATAAAGTAGAGACCCAGAAATAAATATAAACCGACCTGTTATAATATATTGTTCTATCCAATTGCCAAGATGGGAAAAATAGACTTTTAACAAAAACTAATTTTAAATCGTAGTTTTTGTTATAAAATGATGTTCCATCTAATTGCAAGACTGGAAAAAATTGGACTTCTAACAAAAACTAATTGTAAATCATAGTTTTCTAATCTTTCATCCATCATGGCTACTAAGTGAGGAAACTGAGACCAAGGAACTGACCTTGAGGCCTTCTGGTGAAAGGCATGCCAGACCACCCGCTTGGGCAATGTTAGATGCACCATTGAAACAAGTACAAACAATGCGGTTGAAGTCCTTTGCAACTGGAAATCCATCAGAAAATAGGAGTTCTTTCGGAACCACAGTCCAACCTAGACGAACTCCAGTGAACCCAGCATACTTGGAATATGATGAAGTTTCAATAGCAACCTGCAATACCCATATGTAGACCAAGATGTTATGCCTATCTAGATGTGAACACTGCCACAAAACCTGAGCCAGACTTTTCTGCGCCCATCCACCCAACAGATCTTCTAGACTAAAGTTTACCTAAATCTAGACCGTTACCATATCAATCTTATCTTTTCAATGGTGGAATATATGCGAAAGAAATTTCTCCAAAGGGAAAAAACACATAGAATCCTGTACAAACCAAATCACGATTTTCCATGAGACTAGTTGCACCTAACAACATCAAAGAAGTATGCCTAGCTGTGTTCAAGAATAAGCTACGGATCTTGTCCCCAACCACAGGGGTGTGAATTATTAACAACTAAAGATAGGAGGAACAAAGGAAAGAACCCAAAGGTCCAAAACCTGGTGGAAAGAATATTGAATATGAATTCCAGGCTTACCTCTTTGGCTCCAGGAATTTCAAAGATGGATCGTGGGTTATCATCTGACATATACAAAGCATACGCAGAATCATAAACGATGATTGACCCATTGTTCTTGGCAAACTGTACCAATTTTGTCAGTTGTCCCCTTGATGCAGCAGAACCAGTAGGATTGTTGGGTGAACAGAAAAATATGATGTTTGTAGGAGAAACAGCGGATAAATCAGGAAAGAAACCATTCTCTGGAGTACATTTCATATATTCAATATTTCCATACTTCTCAACTTCGGTCCGAAACTGGCCAGTCTGACCCATAATAACACTTGAGTCTACATAAGCCTGAGATAAGAAGTAAAAATCAAACATTTCCCGAGCACCAAATAAAAGTAACAAAAAAAAAAGTATCATATAAGATGTAAAAGTTTCCAAAGTATCCACTTCATATCGTCCCTGTTCTTTGATTATCATTATCTTTGTCATCACCTTGGTCTTTTTGCACACTCGATTAATAGGTTTTCTACATAAATTTTAACCATACAACCATCCCATCCACCCTACCATGCATACATATGATCACAGGGCTAACAATAGATCCACTATAGAAAATATTTCTCCCCTATATAATTACACTGCAATCTAGCTAGTTGATGCATATCAAAGACACCCCAAATCAAGAACCCATAGAGTGCCCAATTAGACGAACTTTCCATCAGACCGGGAGCCTTTTCTCAAGGCTAATAATTTTTGTTTATATAGTTGAAAAAATCACCATATTGTCTATTAATTGGTAAAATTCTCAGATGAACACACTCCTCCCAAATATACCCAACCAAATGACTGCATCTATTTGCACGCCCATAGAAGGAAAGGGGAAAAGGGAAAGGGGGACAGATGCACTGAAGGATCATCATTTGCCTAATATACAACATGGTCATTGTGCAGAACATTATGTGGCCATAAGATTTACGAAAATTATCAATAAGATAAAGTCATACCCTAAATGAATTAGAGTTTGAGATAAATTGAAAACTTAAGGAAAACTCAAGGGAATATATTGAGACACCTGTAGTATAAAACCATAGGATATAGGCAAATTAAAATTAACCAGTCATAGATGATGACATCAACTCAACCTTTAAACATGAGATGTAAATATGAATAATAAAAGACATGACAAGTTAATGCTACTAAAGACAAGTGGGTTTTTGTTTTCCTTTGTTTGTGGTAGAAGTATAAGATATCTACCGGGTATGATGGGTCTTGCACTGCCATTGTAACATTCGACCCAAAGAGGACCTGCCACATAGGAGAGAAAAAGAAAAGTCAAGTGACCTTGATAACATTAATCAATGGGAATGTCGATGCAATAAAATTCTGCTAGTTTCAAATAAGAGAACACCCAGCAACTGCAGATGCATACAACTAAACTTGAATAGAAAAAAGAAAGAATAATCAGTAGTATATTAATAAATCAAAACAACATATGAGAAACCAAACCTGGAGACGAGATATGTCGCATTTTGCACCATCCGACACAAATACGTCATCTGCCTCTATTCCAAGGTTTGCATAAAAGGTTGAAGCAATCGCACTTCTCAATTGCTAAACACAAACAATTTACTTTTGCAGTCAGTACACAGTGAATCAACTCTCAGATGATTGGATAATCCATAAATTAGAAACAAGGAGAAGGAAAAGGAGGGAAGAGAAATGATTGGCAAATCATGACAATGTTGTCATACTAATACGCATGAACAGTGATATGCCATCATAAAAAGTCAATAAAGAGTGAAAGTATACCACATACCTTTTCACCTTGCTCAGCACCATAACCACTGTAACCCTCGATTGTTGACAGTGCATATGATCTCTGCCAATGAGAAAACAAAAGGATATTACATATAGTTTAAACAAGTTGAAAAAAAAAAAGGCGGGCTTTCATTTCAATCAAAAACTAACAAGAACATGAGTTGTCCAAAAATTTACCAATGAAATTCACATGATTACGCATCTGACATACAAAACACCTTCCTTTGTTTGCTTAGTTTAAAAATAAGCACTTATAACAAATGGTATATACAATGGCTTTAAATGATGGCAACATCTAACTTGATGGTAACAATACGTAAACGTCATCATGTGGTGGTAACCGAATCCGGAGGGCGGAGGCTGCAAATTTTCTATTTGCATCCCCCCTCAAAAGTTGAATATATTCATGTTTAAGTTCAAAATCCTGCAAATACAAATTCTCATGGATCTATAATGGATTCAATTATACCATATACAACAACCTGACATGTTAAATGAATTTATTATTTTTTAAGCTATTAATAGGGGAAAATATTAAAAAAAATACAACTCAAAACTAATTTACAATGGATGTAAAGGCTCATATATTATTTTGGAAGATGCTATTGTACCAAGGTGGGACAAGCTCTAATACTCATTGCACATCCGCTCAAATGTGAAGAGTTACATAGAAGAATCGCAATATATAATAAGTAAGGTACAAAAGAAAAAGGGGCATTACTTACAAAATCAATGAAATTAAGTGTTACCCAAGCTCAGCTCTAATACCATATTAGGATTTAGATCATAAGGTTAGGATACAAAAAAAAAAAAAAAATTGACGACGGTATATACAGAGGTAGGCGCACACACACACATACACATATAATAAAGGTAACAATTATAAAATATCCCAATCTCTTATAACTCAACAAAAACATTGTAAGATATTCAAACTACACTAGTACGAATGACAGAACTTCACATCGAAATGAATACCATTACCTTTGCCATCGCAGAAGTTATAACTTCTGGAATGGGCTCAGTGGTGTCACCAATTCCAAGGCTTATGACTTTTGCATCAGGATACTTCGCCTTGTGAGCCTCTCTTCTTCTAGCAACCTAATTTCACATGAGAGAATCTATTAAACTTGACTCGTCGATATAAGCACTGAAGAGTGATAATCAATAATCAATTTTTATATTATGGGGGAAAGTGGGAGTATGAAATTGAAACCAAAGGCTACAACCGTCAATCAACGTAGTTTAACAAGGTGGCCAATCCTAAATTCTCAATGAAGATGTTGCACAAAATTTTCTTTGTTCTCATTCTTGACATCTTAAGGCCTCCATACGCAATTCATTCTTCAAACAACAGGTTTTCGTCTTTAGTTGGGTTGGGGGTTGGGGAGAATGGGCCTAGGGGTTTGTCTTCAGTTCACAAAAGACATCCAAAACAACTCTACTAATTTTGTACTACGGTTGAAGGTATTCTATTCAAGTAACAGTAACCTCAGATCATTCATTCACCCAAAAAAGATGTTACAAGAAATAAGAAAAACAAGAGGTGACTTTGACAAGTGAATCAATATCATAAAAACATGTGTGGAAGTGAATCACTGGAAGTGTCAAGTTTGGGACTGTGACAAACGATCTGGAAATATATAACCTTTCCACTTGAAGCAAATTTCCAACCCTTGAGCATGGATACAACATAAACCCACTAGTTATGCAAACAAAATTTGGGTAAATAAAGTGAAAAAAAATTGTGCAAAGAATTGCAAGAGCCATGACCAACCTCAGGAAAGAGGTAACCAGCTTGAAGTTTAGCCATGTTTGCATTGCGGGACACCTTGGTCTTATAAGCTTCTAAAAATGCACCAAAAAATGCTGGCATTAGTATAGATACCATAACAAAATATTTTCTCCATTACATCTCCAAACATCAAGTACATCACAAGCAGTTTACAACATTATGAGTACTTTAGACATGAACTACCAACTAGAAAGAAAAAAAATCCATTTCTCAACTTTTCCTCGAATTTCTCGAGAACCAAACGAAAATAGCTAAAAAAGTTTGCATTTTGATAGCCAAAAAAAAGCAATATAAGGCGGTAATACCATTCTTCTCTAGGGTAGGGGTCACAATGCATCTACAAATCCCACTGTTTTTCGCCGGAACGAAAAGATTCTGGGTTCTGCACAAGTGAAAAAGCACACTATCAAACTTATCATCATAGGAAAAATAAAAGATTATTTCAGCAACATCACTCTCTGTTCTTGAAAAAATTCACATTCAAATTCTCTCTGTTTTTTCCTTACATTCCACTCAGCAACTTGAAACAGAGGGGATGGAGATATTAATTACCTGATGCTTAATTTGTTTTGACCTAAGAAACCTGAGGTTGATGAAGAAATTGAGGTCGACGTATGTTGATTAACCAGAGACATTTTCACGGACAGAGAGAGAGAGGTCCCGCCGCGTACTGTGCTATAAACCCTAGCTCGCTAGTTGCTTGAGTCTCTTGTCGTTTTATCAAACGCGCGCGGTCCAAGGTCGAAGACTGCAGGGGGGTAGTAGCGTTATCGTGCCCAGGGTGCGTTTTACGCCACTGGTACCCTTCCTTCATACAGTTCACAGTGGCAACATCAGGTGAAAAAAGAAAGGTGGTTTAATTATACTTTTTGACCTCTCTAAAGTATGATTTATATTCTACTTTAGCCCCTCAACCCGTCATCCAAGGTTTTAAAAATCGGTCCGGACATTAATCCAGCAAAGAAATCGGGTCATTGGGTTAATGAATCACTGGTCGGATCCATAATATAATAACAAATAAAAAATAATTATAAATAACAATAAATAGGTAAAAAAATTATAATAAACACGACAAAATCTCATTTCATAACAATAAAATAAAGACACCATCATATATCTAAATTCAAGCTTCAAAAGCATCAACTGCATCCTAACAAATCACAGATTTAATGTATAAAAAAGCCATGTATGAAAATATTCACAAATCAAAAATCAGATTCAATATATGAAAATAAAAAATCACGGATTCAATAAAAATAGCAGAGACGCTCAAAAACCCAATATAGCAGGAGAGAGAAATCGAGAAAGACGAGAGAGAGAGAGGCAGAGTAGTACCTGCTGCTGTCAATGGGAGTTGTTGTTGGCTACCACAATGACGATCTAAAGCTTGAAGCAGCCTCTTCTTCAAAGCAGGAGTCCCTGAAGCAGAGTCCCTTCACCCTTGAGCTTTTCTTGCTCGCTTGCAGTCGCAGCACAGAGACTCAGAGAGAGAGAGAGAGGAGAAGATAACTAACCTGGTAGGTGAAAGTGTTAGGGACGATTTAGATTTTAGGGCAAATGCCCCAAAATGGCAAAACCAAACATTTTATATGAATATAAAATTAAATGATCCAGCCCATTTTTTAAAATCCGTTCGGATTCAGCGGGTTCACCGGTTTTAAGTCGGTTGAGCGGGTTTGCATCGGTTTAGGTATCGGTTCACCGCTTTTAAGTTGGGTTGAGCCGAGTTTTAAAACACTGCCCTCAGCTAACAATTATCTTATATTTATCTTTTAATTATTTGAATATGTTTCATTTTATTCCATTTTTTACCGTACATTGGGTTTTGATGAAAAAAAAATACCCACGAATTTTGAAACAAAATGAAACTTGTTTGTTAAGACTATGGTTTAAAGTCACGGTATCAAACAATACGATATAAAAGAAATATTGAACATGACGAGAAATTCAAGTAATATCTCAACGCCGTAAAACTGTGTTAGTCATTCAAGTGACGATAATTCGATGACTTGTAATTGAATCAAATACAACTCCAGGGTCGGTCCTATAGCATAAGAATAAAAGTCTGCGTTTTAAGCCCTACATATGAAAAAGACCTTAAATTTAGGCCCTATATATAGTGGTTCAGGTCTGTGTTTGGCTATGTGTGCTATGTATGATCTATTCTTTGTTTTCCTTATGGGTTGATTTGTGTTAGTTTATCTTTTTTTGCAATAAGGAAAAAACTAATATTTTTTTCTGCCATGCATTCTTAACTTCTATTAGTGTTTTCGACAAATGCGGGTGGAACCGCCAGCAATTCAGATTACCATGCAGTTGGAAAAATGTAATCTTACCGTGTTAGGACAAACACCATGCATGCTTGCTTTTCAGTTGAAATCTGATTCTTAATTGTTTTTATTTATCAGCATTTAAATATTCTTGTTGAATTGTGTAAGTTAGCCTCCACCAAAAAGTATTCTTGTAGTTGCAAATGAATGAGGTTCTTTTTGGTATGTTGAAACTCACTCTATTTTTGTGATAATTGTAAAAGAAAACTAAATATGTGAGAATTTTGAGCCAGTTTTATCAAGGAAGCAATTGACTGAGTGATTTCAATACCATATTAAAAGTTACGCTATTACTTATTAGGGGTTGGTTATAATTTTTTTTTTCATATTCCGATTGATTAAAAGTGTAGTTCTTTTTACAGTTTAAGGTCTAACTTCATCAATAATTTATTCTTTAAAAATTCAGACCATTTTCATGGTTGACTGCTTCCGCAAAGAAGTCATTTGTCTTTTTGCTCAAGATCCGGTCAAAATTAATCCAATCTCTATTTTTTCTCTATTAATTAACAGGTTAGTGTCTTTAATTATAACTATTTAAAATTTTCAAATTTTGACGAATTTTTGAATTAGAAGAAATGCAATATCAATGTGTTAATTTATGTGGTATATTTAAGAAAAAAATAATATAATATTATTTTTTATTAAATGTCTATTTCTAATTGTGAAGATAAACCATGTCATATAGTTGTTTTTATGTGATATTTAATAACGTTTATTTTTAGTCAAAAAATACGATGTATAATATATCTATTCTGGAAAGTTTATTGTGTGCCGGGTGCGGCACTCTGTATCCTCCATGGCCACAAGGGAACACCACCGTAAGAGCAACTCCAAAGGAATAGCTAAACTTGGCTTGTTAGCTATTTTAGATAGCCATTTCGTAAATTTACTCTCCAACCGGCTAGCTATCGCCCTCGCTATTACCCATTGTCGACTTTTGGCTCGCTGGATCTGGCGAGAGAAGAGGCTAGCTATTTGGGTATTCATCACAGCTTGGATCACAGGTCGTCTTCATCACATCATCGTCTTCATCACAGCATCGTCTTCATCACAGCTTGAATCATAGGTCTGGTATGCTTTCTCTCTCTCTCACTCACTCACTCACTCACACGAATTCCATCGACAAAATTACAGCTTGGATCGTCTTCATCCATCAGTTCTGTGAAGTTTTTCAATGTGGGTTTTTGATTTTGGAAATGGGTTTTGGAGATTGAGAGAGTTTGGAAATGGGTTTTTGATTTTGGAAATCCTTGAGCAATATGATAGCCAATCCGTTGAGCAACATGACAGAAAAAATGGCAGCTAAATTGGGGGAAAAAATGGGTTTTTGATTTTGGAAATCCTTGAACAATATGACACAGTCAATCCGTTGAGCAACATGACAAAAAAAATGGTAGCCAAATTGGGGAAAAAATGGGTTTTTGATTTTGGAAATCCTTGAACAATATGATACAGTCAATCCGTTGAGCAACATGACAGAAAAAATGGCAGTCAAATGGCAGCCAAATTATGAGATTTACATAATTGATTAAATTTATACAATGTATAGTTAAATTGTTATTTTTTTAATTTTATTATTAAAAGATAGTTGAAATCATTAGCTAACATAGATAATGTGGTTGGAGTAAATTTAAAAAAATGATTAGCTAAAACAGATAATATAATATTTTAATATATTTTGAGTAATTATTTTAAATAGCGTGGTTGGAGTTGCTCCAAGAAAGCTACATATTCTCTCTCCTCTGTTTCGCCTCTCTCTTTTTCGCTTTCTCTCTCTTCAAATCCTCTGTGTCACCTCCTCAGCCACACCACCGCCTGGAATTCGACTCCGACGCATCGAACACACCGTGCGATTACTCCGATGGACAGTGGATCTACGATTCAACGATCATATCTCCGCGTTACGACAACACTTGTAAAGAGATATACAAAGGTTGGAATTGCATTGGCAGTAACAAAGCTAATGCACTTGATATTGTCAAGTGGCGTTGGAAGCCCAATCGCTGTGATCTTCCACGATTTGAGCCTCTTCGGTTCCTCGAGAAATACAGAGACATCAGTATTGGTACATCTCTCTGTCTCTCTCTCTCTCTCTCACACACACACACACACACACTCACTCTCTCTTCGTTAGTCTATTAATGAGCTGTTTGGTTCCTGAGGAAATGTAGAGAACGGAAGATATCTTATAATTGCATATCTCCGCGTCTTTATTGATTTCTG
>CM042189.1:35512787-35537982 GCA_023539305.1 Ilex asprella
GGAAGATATCTTATAATTGCATATCTCCGCGTCTTTATTGATTTCTGACCTGATTATTCAGAAAGTTCTAATTAAAAATGCCTGATACACCTGAGTTTGATATGAAAAAACTAACTTTTGAGTAATGCTATTCAATGTTGTTTGTGTCTCTATCATTCTTGTTTTTCTGAGCAAAGGGTTCCCTGTCATTGTGTTTTATTTCTTGCAAATGGCTTAGTGTTGTATTCTTTAATTTCTCCATGTTTTTTTCTTCGGTGAGTAGAATTTATCCATGTTAGATTAGATTTTGCACATGCTTTATGTTTTTCAAAAAATTAATACAAGGGAGAGTAATAATCTTGATTTTTTTTTGTCTATTCCCTATTAATATCTTCGGTTCTTGCTAACATACTTATATATTGACATATTTTCATGCATCAGTGTTACACAATTTGAAGACCATATAGATCTGTAACAGTGCAGGGTTTGTGGGTGACTCCTTAAATAGGAACATGTTTGTTGCACTTTTCTGCACTTTGAAACGAGTGCCAGGTGATGTGAGAAAGTGGCGTCCTGCTGGAGCTGATCAAGGATTTACCTTTCTCCAGTACAACCTTACAATTGCTTATCATCGCACAAATCTTTTGGCGCGTTATGGTAGGTAAGCTGTGTTTGTTGGAAAATTGTACTTGTGCAGTTGTTTAACGGAGTACAGTTTTATTAGTACTTGCTGCAATTACATTCTTCTTGTGTTCTTTTGCTTGTCTCTATTTGGAAAGAGCTGCTAGGGGTTACATGATTGTGTTTACTGCTATCTTGAAGGATCTATTTTGAGTTTTTGTTTGGTCTCTTGGTGCTTGCAATGGATTGATATATTTTGTTTCATGTGTTGGTTACATGTTAACACAGGGTTGTTTCATTCCTATATTTTATAGATGGTCGGCCAATCCAAACGGTGGTGTCCTAGAATCTCTCGGATACAAGATGGGTTATAGAGTTGATGTTGATACACCCGAAGGAACTTGGGTAGAGGCTGCGAGTTTCCACGATATTCTCATCTTTAGCACGGGTCACTGGTACATTATTCTTCTGGGATCCTATTTCATGTAGACTACGTTGCTGGTTGTTGGCATGTTAATTAAGAACTTTCCTTTGTTTCGTTCTTTATTTTTATTTTTATTTGTTTATTTTATGAAGATAGAAAATGCATACGTTTTGTTCATTGCTTAGTAAATTGAGTAGCAGATATATTTTCGCACCCAAGCAGTTAAGTCATAAGTGTGAATCTACCACTGTCAGAGAAAAGTGTCTGTCATATTTTGTATTCTTCCCGTTCTTGGGTCAAAATGGCTGGGATGGTCCGTAAGGGTCAAAGGAGAATGAGGGGCTAGCATCTTACACAAGTGATGTACAGTCTATTCATAATCAGATGATCATATCCTTGGCCACAGCATTTAGTTCATCTTCACGTGGCACTTCAATTTTTTTTTTTCACGTGGAACTTTGAATTTTTTCATCTTGATATTTTTGGAGGCTTAGATTTTTCTGGCTTACTGGCAATTCTGTTATTTTCAAGGTGGTGGGCTCCTTCAAAGTTTGACCCTGTAAAATCACCCATGCTTTTCTTTGAAAAGGGTCGCCCAGTGGTACCTACAATACATCCTGATGCTGGCCTTGGTATGGTTTTAAAGCACACGGTATGAATGGCCTCTCTCTCGCCTACTTTCTCTCTAAATTCTGAATTAAATCTAAGAAATGCTCCTCAATAACAAGCCAATTTGCGGATGATAAGTTTGTGCTACAAAATAGACTTTACACTTCTGGTCCATGTATGCCTTATTGATACGTCGAAGTATGCAAGTGCTATTCATAGATGTAATGCCATAGTTGGATTTGTCTTTCCAAACTCAAGTATTTCGGGATAGGCTTCATGCATAAATTTGCCTCTACATTGGAAGTGATTTTACATTTGACATTCTTTCTTCTATGTTGCTACTACTTTAGGTATATGGTCATATGGAAAAAAACAATGCAACTTTCTCTTTTATTGGATGAAAGTGGTCTAATATTATGTTTTAGAATAATTGTCTAATAACTTGTCAACGAGAGTGTAAAATATGTCCGGTCTTTTTCTGAAGTGTAGTGCTAGAGGCATGCAACGCCAAATCAATGCCGAAAGAGCAAGGATGAGATAATACTAAAATGGATGAAACTGAGTGGTTAGCGGACTCTAATATGTCACTCTGTTGACCCCTTGCAAGGCCTGTATGTCTGGTCCTAACTTGTTAGCCTTGTGTGCGAAATTTGGGGACCTTAAATTCTAGCTTCAATTTGAATTATATTGCTGGGTACCAACGGGCCTTTGGTCCAATAGTACTCCTTACCTTGTGAGGTCAAGGGTTCAAGTTTTCCCTCCCCTTTCCCCCCAAAAAATAAAATAAAATTATATTGCTAGCATTAATTCATTTTTCATTTGCAATGACTGCAAGAATATGAAACGGTCGGACTGATACAAGATAATGGAGAACTGTATGACTGTAAGTGAGCAAAACAACTATTTTCACTTGGTTTCAGTTGCTATTTTGAAAATATCTGCAATAACTTGGTCCAAAATTGATGCATCAAATAAGTGGAAATGCAGAAGGTTTCTGTCAGTGGTCTCTCCCAACAGCAATAGAAGAATGTTGTACTCATACATTTAGTAGGATCTTAGTTGTGTATATTTTCTTTTTTATTACATGCATTCCAATTATAGGTATCATTTTTGGAGGGGAAAACTCGATCGAATACCATTGTGTTCTTTCGTACTCAATCCCCCAGACATTTTGAAGGAGGTGACTGGGACCAAGGTGGTTCTTGTCTTCGTTTGCAACCTTTGTCTCCTCAAAAGGTGAGTCTCCTTGTATGATTGAGGCTTTCAACAAGCAGTGTAGTTTTTCAATCTGAGTGGAAATCACATTGTATAAGGTAGCTGATCCCAATGTGCTGGCTGGGTTGTTTACATGACTGCAACTTGTGACGGTAAGTTCTGGTTTCATGCTTTGGTATTTCTTAGGTTGAGGAACTTTTCTCTTTGACAAATAATGGAACAAATGTGGAGGCACGCCTTGTGAACCAGCACCTGTACAAGGTCCTTCAAGGTTCTGGTTTCCATGTGTTGGACATAACCCACATGAGTGAGTTCAGAGCTGATGCGCATCCATCTACAGCTGGTGGAAAGAAACACGATGATTGCATGCATTGGTGCCTTCCGGGAATTACAGATACTTGGAATGACTTGCTCATAGTGAATCTAGACAACATCAAGGTTGGGAATTGAAATGTTACTGTCATTTATTTTCACTTGGAAATTGCTTTATTTCTTTTCCATTGATATTTTTGTTTTATTCTATAAGCCACCAAGGTGGGTTTGGAATTCGGTCATATTAGGTTGTGCCTAATTCATGTAGCAATGAGGTATATAGCTGTTTACATTATTTTGTGCCATAGCCAGTGTTTTACCCTGCGTATAGATTGTATCGAGCGAGAGAGATGAGTAGAACCTGGTTGTGTTTTTCATAATGTTTGGACGTTTTGGATTTTTTTTTGTTGGGAATTTCACAATATTTGGGCAATTGTGACCAGTTCCAGTTGAATTTATTCAGAACATCTCCAATAGTTTGTGCTATATTTTGTGTGCCAATGTTACATTTTGGTCTTCTAGGTGCCAAAAGCGTGCAAAAACTGTGCTATTTTCTTTTGGCACCACAAAGACCTGCATCCGCCAAGGAAAACTTATGGTGTTCTCTCATTTGCACATAGTTAAATGCTTCCTGATTTCGATTCTCACACTTACTTAAGCATTGGAGTCTCTAACCGTTACCAATGCTGCTATCCCTTTGATCTGTTTGGTTGTCTTGCAGGCCATAAACAAGAACAAAGCTCCTCTGGACGATACCCTTTGAATGAATTTTGTACACATACTTTTTATTGGGAATTGATTTGAAGGCATGCTTTAAATAGCTAGGTCATGCTTAATTTTAAGATATGGTTGATAGCAAAAGAATGCTTGGTGGCAAGCCCTGACGTCCAACTCAATTAAGTCAATCCATTGTTCGACTTGACGTTTATACTTCACTAATTCATGAAGTCATGAGATATTAGTACAACCTGATTAGAATCAAATTATAATCATATGCAATATAAAACAATTAAATTTGAATTCTTGAAGGATGATATGACAGATTTTAGTTTGGATTATTGGTTAAAATACCAATCTATAGTTGATTAATCGAACTTAAATTTAGATCAAATTGAATTCAATCCATTCGAAGATCTATTCTGTGGCGATGTTTACTCAATCACTCCTTTAAGTAAAAATGGACATAGGACAGTTAATTGGTGCCATAGTGTTATGTTTTTGAAATATGCAAGTAATGTGATGTTAAAAACTATTCAACCTATTCATGATCCATATATATTATCGGGTTTGTGTTATGTTGAGTTTATGTCGTGTATAAATTATGTTTAAGTTAATTTCATACTATATACATAAATTCCTATCAACTTTTTTACTTGAAGGTCAAACAAATTCATCTATTTACCATATGAACTTTCTAAGATGATTCTAAATGTTTTAGTTTCTTATTGATTTCGACTCTAGTAGTGCAAGAAGTTTGAAAGGTTCAAGTCTTCATATTCTACTTGGAATTTGATTGATAGTGTTGGAAATTCATTGCCGTATGATGGCGGTCAGTTGCGAACGGTTTTGGTCATGCCACGCAAGGGTAAAGTCCAAAACTGTCAAGAGAAGTATAAGTTCGTAGGAAAAATATACTTTAACCCCCTTAATTATGACTCCTACCTCGTACTACACTTTAACTATTATTTTTCTCACATTCGTCTCAATTTTAGTTAATAGGTTTACATGCATTACAAATTACACATAAAAGTGTTGGTGTTTAACGCTATGTGACATCAATTTAGGTGATTGACGAAGTCCTGGTGAACTGCAGCCGTAACTATAACAGTTATAAGAGAGTGAAATTCCTTGTTAGCACCCGCACGAAATTTGTAACGATTTGGACTTGTAAAAGATTAGACATTTTACTCTTGTAATCTTCTAGGAAAAAATAGTAGCAATTAAAACTTGTAAGAAACAAAATAGCAATAAAACAGTAAAATATAGTTTCCTTCCAGATAAAATAAAACTAAATATAATAGTAAACCTTAGTCTTTGACACAACCTGTCAACACGACACACGATTGATAACAAGATATCGTTTAATCTTAATAAGTTTTAAACCATATTTCAATTGATTTCAAACTATTTTACTAGATTTGTTGATACAAAATGTACTTATGTTTTTTGGACTGATTTGCATGATGAGTACTACTCACATTTGAACATTCTAAGTCCACATACATAGAAGCCACAGACGTGTAGTTTTATCTCATTTGTCACAGTCTTGCAGTTTTTGCATAAATTCATGAATGGATGAAGGGAATAAATGTCGAACCTATTAATTATTTTATAGCCGAGTACTGTTTTAATCATATATTTTTGAATTCATAATTGCAACGTAAATTTAGAACAGACATAATTACTCTCAATGAACATGAGTCAGATTTTCTAAAGCGTAACTTAAAATTTTAAATCTCGAGATAATAAATTTTGAGGAGTTCTTATTCAAATTATCTCGACACGTTGCCCAAACAATTACATAGTCAACTTTTCCTCGTGACCGCTACCACCATGGTCTTTTCCCCCTAAATTTCCCTAACTGGATCAAATCAAAGTAGTGTAGACTGTCATTTTCAATGCTTAATGGTCATGACTCCTTAAATGGTTGCATGATATGCGTTAATCATTTGACAATTCAAACATAGGAAATAGAGAAATTTCCACAACATTTTCCTATATAAACCCTCCATTATGTGCATTACTTCTCATCAATAATTCGAGTTTTTTATTTTCTCGAATATAAAATGAGGTCGTTTGATATCTCGATTACTCTTTCTGGTCTCATTGTCTTATCAGTCTTTCATTTCTCTCGAGCCCAAAACTCTCCCCAAGACTACCTTAATGCCCACAATGCAGCTCGTTCACCGGTGGCTGTTGGCCCTATGACATGGGACAACAACGTTGCAGAGTATGCACAAATCTATGCCAATAAGAGGATTGGTGACTGCAATCTCGTGCACTCGGGCGGTCAATATGGTGAAAACCTTGCTACAGGCACTCCCTCCTTGACAGGTACTGTTTGAGATTTTTATATGGTGAAACAATCGTTCTCATAAATATAAATAGAATTCTATCGAACCATGTAAATTCTCATGTTCGTTTTTTTTTTTTAATTTCTTTCATATGTTTGATATTTTACTGCGTTGCATGGTCACAACTGGTACTGATGCAGTGAACATGTGGGTTAGTGAGAGGAGTAACTATGACTACAATTCAAACTCTTGTGTTGGTGGACAGTGTGGGCAGTACACTCAGGTGGTTTGGCGCAAATCAGTTCGTTTCGGATGCGCTAGGGTTCGGCGCAACAATGGTTGGTGGTTCGTGACTTGCAACTACGATCCCCCGGGCAACCTCATTGGCCAGCGCCCTTACCACAGCTACATATTGCTGACTCAACTCAACAACTCAACAAATTTTTGTCCCGATTGATTTAGGTGGCTTGATTGTTAATTGTTAGCAAAATAACTACAACAGATTAGAATGCTTTGATCGTGTATTCACTCTCCTTAAGGAAATTATGCTCCCACTATGTTGCTGCTGGGTTAGTGACAAATTCTTCTAAGATTAACAAAGCTAAATAGAATTTTAGATAGCAAATTGTAAAATTCTCTCAAGAACAAAATAGAGAAACGTTTTGTATCTTTTTTATTGAAGGATTTGTACAAGTATTTATAATATCTTAGAGATGTAAAGAAAAGACACAACTCTTGGGCTTAGAGACATGTAGCAGTTAATTAACTGCTTAATTAATACAAATTAACGGTGTCAAAAACATGCAAAAATCGAGCTATTCTCTTTTGACACCACAAAGACTTGCATACTCCAAGGAAAACTTACGGCGGTCTCTCATTTGATCTCGATTCTCACACTGACTTGAGCATTGGAGTCTCTCACCTTTACCTATGCCGCTATCCCTGATCTGTTTAGTTGTCTTGCAGGCAATAAACAAGAGCAAAGCTCGTCTGGATGATACCCTTGAATGAATTTTGTACACATACTTTTCATTGGGAATTGATTTGAAGGCATGCTTTAAATAGCTAGGCCATACTTAATTTTAACATATGGTTGATAGCAAAAGAATGCTTGGTGGCAAGCCCTGACGTCCAACTCAATTAAGTCAATCCATTGTTCGACTTGACGTTTATACTTCACTAATTCATAAAGTCATGAGATACTAGTACAACCTGATTAGAATCAAATTATAATCATATGCAATATAAAACAATCAAATTTGAATTCTTGAAGGATGATATAATGGATTTTAGTTTAGATTATTGGTTAAAATACCAATCTATAGTTGATTAATCAAACTTAAATTTAGATCAAATTGAATTTAATCCATTCAAAGATCTATTCTGTGGCGATGTTTACTCGATCACTCCTTTAAGTAAAAATGGACATAGGACAATTAATTGTTGCCATAGTGTTATGTTTTTGAAATATGCAAGTAATGTGTTAAAAACTATTCAACCTACTCACAATCCATATATATTATCGGGTTTGTGTTATGTTGAGTTCATGTCATGTATAAATTATGTTTAAGCTGGTTTCATACTATATATACCTAAATTCCTATCGACTTTTTTACTTAAAGGTCAAACAAATTCATCTATTTACCATATGAATTTTCTAAGATGATTCTAAATGTTTTAGTTTCTTATTGATTTCGACTCAAGTAGTGCAAGAAGTTTGAAAGGTTCAAGTCTGCATACTCTACTTGGAATTTGATTGATAGTGTTGGAAATTCATTGCCGTATGATGGCGGTCAGTTGCGAACGGCTCTGGTCTGGCGACGCAAGGGTAAAGTCCAAAACTGTCAAGAGAAGTACAAGTTCGTGGGAAAAATATACTTTAACCCCCGTAATTATGACTCCTACCTCATTCTACACTTTAACTATTATTTTTTCTCACATTTGTCTCAATTTTAGTTAATAAGTTTACATGCATTGCAAATTACACATAAAAATGTTGGGGTTTAACGCTATGTGACATCAATTTAGGTGATTGACGAAGTCCTGGTGAACTGCGGCCATAACTATAACAGTTCTAAGATAATGAAATTCCTTGTCAGCACCCGCACGAAATTTGTAACGATTTGGACTAGTAAAAGATTAGACATTTTACTCTTGTAATCTTCTAAGAAAAAATAGTAGCAATTAAAACTTGTAAGAAACAAAATAGCAATAAAACAGAAAAAATATAGTTTCCTTCCAGTGTTAAAACTAAATACAATAGTATTCTTTACAGTATTTGACACAACCCGTCAACACGACACACGATTGATAACAAGATATCGTTTAATCTTAATAAGTTTTAGACCATATTTCAATTGATTTCAAACTCTTTTACTAGATTTGTTGATACAAAATGTACGTACAGATAATACAAGACCAATTATAAATGACTCAAACTTGACAATTCAATTCCAATTATACATAATTATAAATGGTCATATATGACAACTTCTAAAGTAACAGACAATTGATGTAACATATATCCGATAGAAGTGGACTATTCCATGTGGTGGCTTATGTTTCTTGGACTGATTTGCATGATGAGTACTACTCACATTTGAACATTCTAAGTCCACATACATAGAAGCCACAGACGTGTAGTTTTATCTCATTTGTCACAGTCTTGCAGTTTTGCATAAATTCATGAATGGATGAAGGGAATAAATGTCGAACCTATTAATTGTTTTATAGCCGAGAACTGTTCTAATCATATATTTTTGAATTCATAGTTGAAACGTAAAATTTTAGAACGGACATAATTACTCACAATGAACACGTGTCAGATTTTTTAAAGCGTAACTTAAATTTCAAATCTTGAGATAGTAAACTTTGAGGAGTTCTTATTCGAATTATCTTGACATGTTGCCAAAACGATTACATAGTCAATTTTTCCTCGTGACCGCTACTACCATGGTCTTTTCCCCTAATTTCCCCTAATTGCATCAAATCAAAATAGTGTAGACAGTCATTTTCAATGTTTAATGTTCATGGCTCCTTAAATGGTTGCATGATATGCGTTAATCATTTGACAATTCAAACGTAGGAAATAGATAAATTTCCACAATATTTTCCTATATAAACCCTCCATTATGTGCATTACTTCTCATAAAAAATCCAAGTTTTCTATTTTCTCGAATACAAAATGAGGTCGTTTGATATCTCAATTACTCTTTCTTGTCTCATTGTCTTAGCAGCCTTTCATTTCTCTCAAGCCCAAAACTCTCCCCAAGACTACGTTAATGCCCACAATGCAGCTCGTTCACAGGTGGGTGTTGGCCCTATGACATGGGACAACAACGTTGCAGCCTATGCACAAAACTACGCCAATCAGAGGATTGGTGACTGCAATCTCGTGCACTCGGGCGGTCGATATGGTGAAAACCTTGCTGCAGCCACTCCCAACTTGATAGGTACTGTTTGAGATTTTTATATAGTGAAACAATTGTTCTCATAAATATAAATAGTATTCTATCGAACCATATGTAAATTCTCATGTTCGTTGTTTTTTTTTTTATTTCTTTCGTATGTTTGATATTTTACTGCATTGCATGTTCACAACAGGTACCGATGCAGTGAACATGTGGGTTAATGAGAGGCGTAACTATGACTACAATTCAAACTCTTGCGTTGGTGGAGAGTGTAGGCACTACACTCAGGTGGTTTGGCGCAATTCAGTTCGTCTCGGATGCGCTAGGGTTCGGTGCAACAATGGTTGGTGGTTCGTGACTTGCAACTACGATCCCCCGGGCAACTTCGTTGGCGAGCGCCCTTACTAGAGAAACAACTACATATTGCTGGCTCAACTCAACAACCGAACAAAATTTTGTCCCCGATTGTTTGAGGTGGCCTGACTGTTATTAGCCATGAGGGTGTCATCATGAATAAGGCTATGTATTATATATGTACCGAAAATAAAACAATAATGGCGCATTATTATGTACTCTATACAATAATTATGCAACATGAGTAGTTGTGATATTGTTTGTCTGTGCCTATAAACCCCATCTCTCTTTCTCTCTCCCTCTTCCTCTCCCTCTCTCTCTCTCTCTATATATACATACAATGGTGGAACCAAAAATTTTGATCAGGGTGAATACTTTAATTACGCACTTTAATTTTTTTCCTTCTAACCAATCACACTATATAATATATTTATATTTGTTACATTATATTTGATACATAAAGTTCATTTAACATAAAAAATTTTAAAAAATAAATGTATATTGTCAGGGGTGGAACCATGAATATCTATGATGGAGGCCAAATATAACTGGTATAAAAAATATTTAGCCGAAATTGATACAAAAAAATTCAGTTTGAGAATAACAAAAATGTAAGAATTAAGAAAAAATTATTGTGAAATAGTAAATTCAAGTTTTATTTAGTTGAAACAAAATCCTAACAAAAAGACACAAAATAATTTTTTTAGTATATTTTAACCGAATTATATATTTCAATAAAATATAATTTTTTTAAAAATCTCTAAAATTTTGTATATGAATTAAATGTAAATTAATTTTTCACTAATTTTCTATTAATGCGTACAATCACAAGTCTGTAGTAAAATTATTATTTATTTATTTACAAAATTTAGTTGAGATCATTATCAATCTTATAGAGAAATTTTCTATTCGAAATAGTTTAAAATATTTTTGTGTTACAACCTTTTGTCTTTTGTATAAAATCGTATTTTATTAGGTTATAGATTACTATTACTAAAAAAATGGTAAATGAAAACTAAAATTTTTTCTTAAAAAGTAACGAACATTGTGTTAAATAAAGAGAAATATTTTATTTTCGTGAATATACAAATAAATCATTGACTCAATCCAAAACTAACATATTTGTTTTAGTGGGTTAATGGTCAACTAATTTATTGAAAAAAGAAAAAACTAGAATAATTATTAAAATTTTTAAAAATTTAGGGTGGACAAATATAATGTATAAAATAATTTTATGAGTCTTTATTGAAGGTGGTTCAAAAGTGAGGAAGGGCAAGTGCCCACCCTGATCCCCATGTGGCTCCACCCATGTATACAAATACACACACACACACACACACACACATATATATATATATATATATATATATATATATATATATATATAAACATAGATGTGTCTCAATATGATTGGTACTTTGGTCACCAGTTGACGAAGGTTTGGTAAGCGTCATAAGTCATCATTAAGAAATGTGACGTATAATTAGCCCTATGTGCTTGGATCATATGTGATGGATGTGGATATCTTCCAATAGGATTTTCCACCCATTTTCTTAATGGTAGATCAGTCCCCATGAATTCTAGTAGACCAATTATATCTGAGTAGGTCTTCTTACAGTACACCGTGGATAATTTATTATTAATAAAAAATATAGTAACAAGAACGTTAATTAGATCTCTCGTTGATGCTAAATAAATTTTGGTAGCATGGCCTAAAGGTGAAGGATGTAAATGACTGATTTATTACCTAGGAGAGTTACAAAAGAAGCTTCGAACTCATATTGTCCATGGGTTGAGAGCGGAAATTAAATTTTATGAATAGTAATCATCCTCTATTTCTTGGTAGCTCAATGGTATAATGATCGATTGTTAACTAATTCATAACACGTTGTCAATCTCTACTCTCCAAACTTTCTTCGAACATTTCATTGGCATCAAATAAAAATAAAAAATGTACAAAATAATCCCAAATTTTTCCTATCATCCTAAACTCGGAAATTCCGAATGTGACCCTAAAAGCCCACTCATTCAATTTTTCTTCCATTGTCCAATTTTTTTAAAAACTTTTCTTTTTGTAGTGGAGTACTGCCAAACCCATATTGAAGTAATTGGAAGACTTCCAAGTCTTTGTGGAAAAATGACCACAAGACTAGGAAAACAAAAAGTAAACTAGTTGAGATGGTAACATTTATTTATTTTTGTTGTTTAGTTGCTGATAAATTTCATTTTCTATGGATCCAATAAATGGGGCATAAGTATGGGTACCCACCATAATTATGGATCCACTTCTTTTTTTGTTCTTTCTCTAATGACATCGAGAAGGACTCTATGTAAAATGAAAGGAAAAACAACTTATCACTTATCTATCCAAGACTCTTATAGGCCAATAGTATTGCATAATGTGTATAATCTCTATTTTCACATTTTATCAAGCATTGGTGGGCTTATAATCATGACTCAAAATATAAGTCAATATCAATACAACTCGCTCTAGTCACATTCGCAATGACACCTTCGTTTTTTAGTGTGTTTCACGTTTTGTGTAAACCTAATTTTCACTTGACTTGCGATTAACTCGAGACATCCTAGAGGTCTCAACTGAATTGCTCAAGTCATCATCATTGAAACATAGTATATCTTTCGATACCGTTTAACAACGTAATGATATTGTCTGAATCTCCGATGATATTCAACTTCTTATTGCATTAATATTTTTTATGTATATCATTCAATACTATTCTGTGGTGTAACGATAGATCCATTTCAATACCTTCTACACCGATGACCAATTGAAATATAGTTATGACTCCTTTTTTGACAAAAAAAAAACCTATATGTAGGAAAAAAAATGTCTATTGCAGTAAAGTGTAGAGAAGAATGTGAGTAAAGACGTGCTTACCAAATCTTTTAGTAAATATTGTTTACTAAATGAATGCGGGAGTTGGATCAATAGTTCCGACCATAAAAAGCTAATGGGACAACTAATCCAACACTCCACATTAATTTGGTAAAAGTTTTGTTAAGAATAGCAGTGCTTGAAGAAAGTTGCCTAACATTTGAATTCAATGGTCTTTTCAAATGCCAGAAACTACTTATGGCACTACATGAAGTATTGCACTTTGAAGGGCACAGTTTGAAATTAATAAACTTTAAGGGTGTTAATTAGCATTGTTATTAAACCACTTTGTTCATCATTTGATCCAATTTCCAGTTACAATAGTCATTTGCTATCTGCAAACAATTGTCTGTTTTTTTTTTTCAAGAAATTTTAGGCATGGCATTGAAGATTGGGACATCCACATGATCAGAGACTAGAGCAGACGACGCTTCTTGGATTATCTCCTTTTCCTCCTGAATGAGAAACATTTTTAATACGCACTACGTGTCAACTGTCAAAGCACTACAATCTTTCCTTTTTCTAACAGTTATAGAAAGCCTTGTTCAGAGCCCTTTTCCCTCTATTTTCAAAAAAGAAAGGATGGTAAATGAATTAATTTTTGTCAATAGTATTTAACAAAAAAAAAAAAAAACACTTCAAAGTGAAAAAAGAAATAACATCATCTTCAATTCTTCCTAAAACAAAATCATTAGATTTCTCTTAATCCTTTGCTATAGTAAAGGAATAAATTAAACTTAAGGTTAGTCAACTGTAAGGTTAACCCGGAGACAATAATTTTATGCAAATAATTCTAAAGATTATGCCTCCTAGAACCTAGTAAGAGGTCTTATTTTTATAATAACCTTAATCTTTTTCCCATTTCAATAATTAACATGCACTTTGCACATATTTTTTATGGCATTGCTCCTTTTTGAAAAATGAACAAAAGGTACTTTGAAAATGGAATGGTTTCTTAACTTTTTCCAAGCCATTCAAATCTAACATTTTATGTTAAGAGATAATTTAAGTGGTAATAGAAACGAGTTATAAACTTAATTTTTCTAAATTTGAATCTTGGTAATCCGATTATGAGAGATTTATTTTTCATAAATACCCTAATCTCGTCATGAATGGTTTGCCTTTGATTGGACCAAACAAAGAATTAGTCGAGGTATACATAAATTGACCCGAACATTTCTGACCGTTGAAAAAAAAATAGCCTAAACTTTTCACCTATTTCCCTATAAATACCTTTGCAATATTGCTCATTTTCCATCAATATTTGCATTGCACAATAGGAACATAGCAAATTACATGGAGTGGTGTAACATTTCGCTGCTTGTTTGTCTCATGGCCTTAGCCATCTTTCATCGCTCTCATGCCCAAAACTGGCAACGAGACTACCTCAATGCCCACAATGCGGTTCGAGCCGAGGTGGGCGTCGGTCCTATGAGATGGAACTTGACCATAGCGGGCTAAGCCCAGAACTGTGCAAGAAAGAGGATCGGCGATTGCAGCCTCGTGAATTCCGGTGGGGACTTTGGGTAGAACATAGACAGGGACTCCGACGATTCCTTCACCGGTGTGGCTGCTGTGAACTTGTGGGCTGGTGAGAAGCCTAACTATGACTGTAACTCCAACTCTTGTGTTGGGGGAGAGTGCAAGCAATATACTCAGGTGGTGTGGCGTATCTCGGTCGGTCTTGGGTGCAGTCGGGTTCGATGCAGAAATGGTATGTGGTTCCTTACATGTAACTATGATCCACCTTGTAACTATGTTGGAATGTGTCCTTATTGAAGATGTTATCTTAATGTTGTGCATGGTTTATTGGTGATTACGTGCATATGAGATTTGTGTTAAACGATTATTACTCTAAAAAGTATATGATCGGGGATAATTTCTCGGTTTACAAATATTGTAGCAAAAAAGAAAAGAGAGAGAGGAATGAATAATATTGTACTGGACTTCTGAGTCTTAATGTAACAGTTCTGGTTTGTTAATAAATTTCTATCTTCGTGTGTGGTTGTATAAACAAGTGTACACCCATTTTTTTTTATTCTTCCTTCTTTCTTGCTTGCTTGTCCAATTATTATAGCCGATCCATGGATGGATCATCATGCATTGGATCTGGATTTTTTTCCAACATATTTTTTTTTCAATGATAGATTAATAATCTAGAATTCAAGTGGGTCCATGGTGGAGGTTGTGGTTTCCGACTATCGAATTGGAGGTACTAAGACATATCAGTCGTGAAGTTAAGAAATGGGATCGGGTGATACACATGTAATACTAAATAAAAAGAATAGTTGAACATTACAAAAAATTCAAATCATATCGTGATGTCACAAAAAAACATATTGGCGTCATGGAACAATGGCTCGGACAATAGGGACATCATCCGATATGGCTCTAGTCCACCATGAATTGAGTGAGAATTGTGGTATATATGACTTGGTGGAATCGTATTCATATCCGATAATATTTTAAGTTATACGTGGACCCTACTATGTTAATCTATTGTTCAAGTGTATTATGTCGGGCACGGGTACCTGTTTTCAACTCAAAATTACAACGATGGTACACTGAAGGAAAGTCCAATAACTCTATTATGCACACTTTTATTCCTAATTCTAAGTTTAGTACTTTATATTTTTTACTGATAATTTTTTGGAACAAGTATCTATTTTAAAAGTAAATTAAGAAAGCCCGTTTAAGGCCCATTAGGACTGGTTCAAATTTTGGCCCGTTAAGGACCTGTTGGGCTAACCTTTGGGCATTCTGTGGGCTTGGGTACTTTCTAACAAGCAGATCCAAAGTGGAATCTACTATATATAAATGGATTCCTTTCTCAGTAATGATCGATGATTGAAGAAAAACTATATTGGATGGAGGGAGACTTAAGGGTTGAGTATTGCAGAATCAAATCACAAGGAATTTTCCTATGTACCAAAAAAAAAAAAACACAAGGAATAATGTGTTTTTGTTTTTGTTTTAAAATTGGAGAAAAAAATAATTTATTTTCCAATTTATTTTGGGAAAAAAAAGAATGGTTTGGTGAAAAATAAAAGAAAGGAGGAAAAGACATGGTGGATCACAAGTCAGACTCACGAGTTGCAACACCTAAACACACCCACCCGACCCGCCCCATTAAATGCTCAGGCCTGTTGCGTTCTGTAAACTCGCAACTACCCAAGTCCATGTTTTTGGATCCTCAAGATTCACAGAGAGAGAGAGAGAGAGAGAGAGAGAGAGAGAGGAACAACAGGGTCAATGTAATGGTCATTACACCCACTGAAGATTATTTACTCTTTGAACTATGCAATAGATGCATTCTGATTTCTAAGTTTGAGAGGTTGAAACCAAAGAATTACTCTTCTGCTTTGTCTTTGGTGCACAGATTTCTTGTGTTTCTTACTCCTTTTTTAGCTCCTCCAGGTCTGTTCTTTCCTTAATACCTTTCTCTTTTAGATTCTGCAATCATTATTCCCTGTTTAATGGTCACCACACTTACTTCACACCTGTTTATTATACGTGTTTATATGGAATGTGGTTGGAAAATGGTGAACTAAATGACTAGAATTTGATGTCATTGGGGCAGATAACTCAAATAATTGATTCATTGCTGTTATTCAACTATAGTTTTTGGGTTTCTGCTTTGTAAAGATCCGATTTTGGTTTAAGTTTTGTTTAGGGGAGGGGGTGTTCAAAGTTTGCATTTTACTGAGTGGATATAAATGCGTGAAGGTTTTTAGGGTTGATTTGTTTATGGATTTTTTATGTTTGTGATTTGGGTTCCTTACTTGGATTCATAACTTCAACTTTTGCTTTTGATGTTTCTGGCAAGTTTTTTATGATGTGTTTCTCTTTGTTGGGATAAGATAGTCTTTTTTTTTTGTGCTAAGTTCTTTCCCTCCCAAATTTGTAGAAGACATATATAGGCTATATATTTATATTTTACCCTCATTTGTTTTTTTGGTTGCGGTAGAGGGCTTGGCTCAAGTTGGTGATTGGATTGCCATGTATTTACTGTTTAGGTAGTAAGGTCTAGATGCTTAATGAATGTGAAGTTTACATTAGTTTAGGAGTAAGGAGTAAGTGCTTACTCTTCGTGCATTTTAGTTTGAACTTTATAGAATGATTTAAGTTAATTAATCAGACATTTTTGGTTTGTTGGAAGAGTGGAAAATGAGGATAAGAATTGTCAAACTCATCCATTTTAACAGTTTGTTCTTGGATTCAAACCAACTGAATCATTATAGTAATGTTTTATTAATTTCACTGCATAGGATTTGGTTAGGTTCTCAAAAAAAAAAAAAGTATACTTTCTGAATTTTGTTCTAAGATTTTTGGTTGAATGTTGATTGAATATAAGTGTGACGTAAATGGAGTAGCTGTGATTTCTAAGCATTCAATTTTGTGATCAACCATTAAAACGAAGTGTTTATAACCTACTGGTTTAAATTTTGAGGAAGATTTTAAAGTTACTTTTATAAATCCATTACTCTTTCTCCTGGTGACAATATTGGATTCAACTTTGGCTGCAACAGAGTAGGATTCTGTAAAAGATTAAGAGTAAGAATAGACTTGTTTCACATTGGTGATATGACTGTGCTGCTCTCTTCATTTAATTTCTGAAACAGGCACCAAAATGGTGCAATGAAATAGATCAACCAAATAGAAACATAAGACCAGGTGTCCTTTGTTTTAGATTTGATTCCTTTGTTTTATGACTTGGTTCATTTGACCCTGCAACTCTTGTTGAATTTTGGTATATGTTGGATTTCCAGGCAGGTTATCATTTGTTACCAACAGGAGAGGACAAATTTAGAAAGTTTTGGGAATATCATCATGCTTAGGCAATCGCCTAGTAGAAACCAGAAATCTAAAGGAATTAAAGTCAAACATGTTCTGCAAATTTGTTTGTTGCTTGCTGTTTGCTTCTGGTTGATTTACCAAGTCAAACACTCCCATGATAAAAAGAAAGAATTTGATGAAAAGGATGCAAAGATCTCATTAAACACAAGAGGTGGCAGCGAATTGTTAAGACTTGGAAGGAAAGATCTCTACCCTCGGTTGGAGGAAACAGTAACAAAAAATAAAGAGCATGACGAAGAGGCTGCAGGAGATAATGAAGAAAACAAGCACAAAGAAGAAGAGCATGAAGATGACAACAAGACTGAAGAGAAAGAGGGAAAAGGGAGAGGAGGTGGAGATGATGAGATAGATGAACTTGATCAAGAGAAATCTGGTGCAGAGATTGATCGTCAGGAGGATTTCATAGATGAAGAGAAGGAGAGAGACGAGGGTGATGGGAAAGAAACTGAAGAGAAAGATACTGAAAATAAAAATGATCAAATGGAGGAGGGTTCTTTGGAGAACCATGATCATGATGAAGGTGCCAGTAATACACATGAAGCACGAGAAGAACATTATAAGGCAGATGATGCTTCTAGTGCGGTGACCCATGATACACAAACTATTAGCACTGAAAATGAAAATGGAAGCTCAAAAAACTCAAATGAGCATGCTGAAGTGAAAGCTTTTGAACAGGAAAATAAAGTCAACAACACTGAGGAAGTCAATGTTGGTCAAAACAAGACAGCCTTAAATGTGGAAGATGGTGAAATTGCTGACAATGAGAGTCTTTTAAATGGAACAGCTAATGCAGAAAAGGGTTCTGGGATTGTTTCATTCAGATCTGAATATGGTACATTTTTGAATCCTGTTAGTGACCAGCCACGACTAAGCAATGCCACGAAAGAAGCTAGTACAGAAACTCATGCCTTGTCCTTGCAGAATGGAACAGAGACTTTATCAGATTTTAGTCAAGTTCTGAATGCCACGGAGGGGGGAACAACTTCTGGGGAAGGCTTCAACTTACGGACCATTGCTCTGGAGCACGCGAACACCTACACTACAACGACCGATACTAGTCAATCGGATTCTAATGCAACAATTTCCACAACACTTAAGGATGCTGAAGCAACACCTGGGGAGTCCTCGAATTCCTTCACTAATTCAGAGTTTGTTGCTTCAGAAAAGGTCATAACGTCTAATACATCTGTTGAAGCAGAGCATAGCCCCAGGTCTTCAATAACAGGTGAAATTACTGATGCAACTATGAATGAGATGTCGGACACTAGTAATGACATGGATAAAACAGATGAAACCTCAGGCTTTTCCCAAACTGAGAAAGCTGAAGTTCAGCATGATGCTATTGATTTCTCTGATTCTTCCATACCGGAGGAGACACAGGTTCGCACAGACCTGGAGACACTGCCAAAGTTAACTACTGAAGGAAGTAACATCGAAGATGATGCTGCAGAATGATAAATCAGATGAGGCAAATGCTGGGTATTTCGTCGTATCAATCTTCTCCTTGTTTTATTTCTCACACATCAGTTCTATGGTGTGTTTTTGATACCTTCATCTGAAATATTGGTCAATTGTCCAGAGTGTATGGTTCTACTTTGCAGGCAAAATGTAAGCAAGTTGATATTACTAAAAGTTATCTGTATATTCTTGCTTTGTCGATGTCAGTGTTTTATTTTGTATGGTATTCTATTTCATTTGATTGAATGGAAATTTTTTTTTACATCTTTAATGTGACGCGTTTTTTGTTCTCATTTGTGGGGATAAATTACCCGAGTAAGGGAATAATTATGTGCTATTGCCGAAAATGGTAGATGTTTCCCATAGGATGTCACCTTCAAAGTCTAAAAGAAGTTCCAGTCGTTGGTGGGACGATCTAATAGTGATTGAACTTCTTGCTCTTTCACTTATCTTTTCTTGTAGTTCCAAGTAGCTTACAGATGAATGCATGATTTCTATTTGTTTTAATCTCAAAGATATGTATTTTCTAGATCTGAATGTTTTCAATCTTCTTCAAGAAATCATCTGGTTGTTGCTTCTGAAGGATTTCATGTGCCTTGCTGGTCTCATAGATTTTGCTTCTTAATGAAACTGAGGTGGTTTCCAACCAATTTGTCTGAAGGCTTGACAGGCTATGAGCTGTTTTGATTTAGAAATTCTCATAGATGAAGCAGCAAAGGTGTTAGAAATGGAGGGCGATGCACTGTCTTGTGGACAAGGTATGGTAGGGGATACAAATACATAATACCAATTCGATACGACCTATTCACAACACATTGACAACTCTAATTCCTTGTATATGTTCAAATTTAGCTCACTCTTGGGCAGTTTATGGCTTACAGGTGGGGTGCTTTAGGGATGGACATAATCCGAACTCCAAAGGGCATATTTGCTGTAAAAATCAGTGGGGAGATACCCCTAAGACAGCTGAAACCATACTCATGTGGCAATAGGTGACACAAAATTATATACAATCACGGTGTCGACCCAATATAAGCCCAAGCATACACGATTATAAATTTGTGTATAGAATCGAGTCAGTGTTGATAAAACATGATTTAGTGACACACAAAATTGATAAAACACTATTCCTTGCTAGCCCTATTTGATTTTCATGGTGAAACACGATTCATATTATGAACAGTTTTAAAGATGCACTTATATCAAATGTGGCCCTTAAATTCAGTGGGTGATCTATCGACGGAGAAAATGGATGAAAAATGTATGAAAGCGAATCCCATTCAATACTCTTCGTTTAAAAGGAGAGTTGAAAGATATAACTGATAAACAACTTGACTGTATTTAAAAAAAGTTGATTTCTAATTTCGAACCACGTTGTGTAGCTCAGTAGATGGACACTTTCCGTTCTAGATACATAGCAAATAAAATGAGAAATTCGAAAAAATTATGTGGTGAGGAGGATGCCATTATACATCAAGAAAGCTGTCAAGCACTATGACAAGTTCTTTCATTGTTTTTTCTCCTTTGTGGAACTCTATGACATTCTTTTGACCTCATGCCAAGAAGAAGCAAATAAGATTCTATATGGGACCTTTGCTTATAATTGTTTGGCATAGATCTACATCTATTGGGGAAGAAAAAAGGGACAAACCCACCTTAGGACAAAATGCTTTAGGAATAGTTAGTCAAAGTGGTAATTGTTTGTACATAATGCATTGTATTTGAATTTATGATAAGTGATCTAAAAAAATCGAGGGAAACTAAAGTGTGATAGCCAAATGGCATCTAGAAATACCTACCACCTAATATGCCAACAAAGTCCATGAAAGACAAAAGAAGTGTGTGTGGTGGGGAGGATGGGAAGGTTTGCCAACTAACCTAATTTGTTTTTTTTTTTGGGGGCATAATGCCATCCTACATATAAATTCTTAAATTTTTAATCCACAACCAACAACATGGGATTCCAATTTAGAATATGTTCTCCTAACAAACCTCAGATGGGTTGGCACACACTGGCTAACCAGAAAACAGGAGGATCAATCTTTCAACTCTCCAATTAGGGAAAGATTGCGGTATCCCACAAAAAATTATAATTTTTTAAGGTTAAATTATAATTTTTTTTGAGGTGTAAATTACAATTTTAGAGGACAAAATCGATTATGAAAGGTTTTTGATATAAAGAATTTATGATCAAACATAAGTATCTGTGATCGATTATGATCTTTCTTTGAATAATTATAAGTTATCTTTTCAAAATTGTACTTTTACCATAAAAAATGGTAACCAATGATACTGGTACCAAATATATATATATATATTTTTTTGGTACCATAGTTTCCCCTCTAATCAACCTAACCATAGCAGCTTAGTCTAGGCAATCTCTGCTAAATGCATTGAATTGATTCCCTTGTAGACTGCCCTGTTCCTGCATCTATAACAAAACTGAAGTCTCAACTGGTAGGCTAGATTCCCCCACCATATGGTTGATTCAAGCTCAACATAAATGGAGTCGCCCCACGCAATCCTGACTTAGCAGAAGGAGACAGAGAGAGAGAGAGAGAGAGAGAGAGAGAGAGAAGGGGGGGGGGGGTTTACCTTATCAGAGTATTCTAGAGTGCAAATGAGGTGAAGTATCCCCAGATGATGTATAGTTTTTTATAATGCAATCTTTATTTCACCCAAAAAAATATAATTTTGTAATCAATTTAACAAATGAATGAGTAGATAGATAAATAAAAAAACACAAAAATACATTGTCACTCACTATACACTCTCTAGAACATAACAGCTAAAAAGTGCTGTTACTTAATCAACAAATCCAACAATCAAAACACCTAAACGTAACGAAACGAAACAAGAGAAGAGAACCAGACCAAAAATATTATTCCTGACCCGGCTGCCTCAACTCCTTCCGGAGCTTATGTGAGAACAATCTGCAAGCATCCATACTAAGATCCATCGCAGCTGCCAATGCCACGAATGCTGCTGCATCCTCTGTGCACGTCACGTGCTGCAGCCCAACCTCCACCTCCGGCTTACTACACCTCCCAGCACCCTCCACCGTTGATGACATCACAAATCCTCTGTACAATAGCTGTGCCCATGACCCCGATCCAGATTCTGAACCAGATCCAGACCCCGATCCAAAATCATAACTGGTGCTAGGACTAGTTATTGGGGAAGCGCCAGTGGTGATGTCTATAGTGAATTTCCCACCATTTTTGGTGCTGATAGTGGAATTGGCAAGATTAATGGTCTCAATGCCACCCTCGGGGAGAAGTTCAAACCGGTAACCAAGGTGGTGACCGCCACTGTGTTCACGCCAGGCTTCCAGGCGGCCCCAAGGCTTCCAAGTACCTTGAGACGGGCGGAGGATGAGCCATGCACCTGGGTTTGATTTTCTGACCCTGTCGGTGCCTGGTGATGGGACAAAGGGTGTCACCATTGATGCGACAGCCACTGGTGAGCCGGAGAGGTCGTGAATGGTTAGTGACCATCCCTTTCTCTCTTTTACAGGTTGTTCCTTATCTGATGTGAAGGAACTTAGCCAGCTTTTTGAAGTGCTTGGTTCAGATAGTGATGATCTGTTTCATGAAAACTAAGATTAGATACCATTGAAGAAACTAAGATTATCAGAACTAAAAAGCTAGAAACCAAATGATGTGACACGACAAAATTCAGTTTATTTGACAATGCACAATTGGAAACCAGTTAAAGAAACATTTTTGCGATCTGTTCCATGACAATGCAAGATCGGAACATATCAGCAATCGACAAATTAGATAAACAATTTGACTGATGACCGACCAAAATTAGTGTCAGATTAGAAACTCCAATCAACAAAGCAATGCAAGAAACACATCAGTTAAAGTAATTCCCCAATAATCAGGAAACAAATAGAAGGAAAAAAATAAAAAGAAAACAAACAGTTGAATGATCTATTCTCCAATAATGCTATGCAACAAAAGAAAAATTTGTTCTTTATCATGGACAATTTTGCAGTAAACAGTCAATACAACAGTTCTTTTATGGAATATAAACAACAAGTCAATACATGCTAAAATAATTCTATCACAATTGTTCATGCATGGTATCTACACTTGATCTTTTGCCAAAGGGTCAGAAAGTTAATTGTGCGTGCCATCTAAAAGCAGTACTTTTTTTCTTCATCATTTTTTTGTTTCTTTATTTTCCCTCTTTTTATCTATATAAAGGGTGTTTTCAAGAACATGAATTTCCTGTCCATCTAGATATACGCAAACAAATACCTAACCCATTTTTCCATTATAGAAAAAAAAAGTAGTGCTTCTAAGAATTGTCAAAGTCAATGTTATACACAGCTAAGCATTATGTTCAAAATACATGGCTCAAGTGAAGAGTTCAATTCCAATATGCCTTTCTATTTTATGTTTGGGTTTTACTTTTACTCCTCTTGTTGCCAAATGGAAAAACGCCAATTCTCCAAGTCAAACCCAGGAATCTCCATTG
This sequence comes from Ilex asprella, assembly GCA_023539305.1. Classification (NCBI taxonomy): domain Eukaryota; kingdom Viridiplantae; phylum Streptophyta; class Magnoliopsida; order Aquifoliales; family Aquifoliaceae; genus Ilex; species Ilex asprella. The sequence continues at coordinate 35,536,425 of CM042189.1, forward strand.
CTAAACTTAAAAACCTCTACATACATAATTTCCAAATTTAGAAATTATCTCTACTACAAAAACCAACATGACAAATCTCAAAGAAATCAATGAACAAACATCTTGACTACAAACAATTATACCCCAAAACTCAAAAAGTAATTGAGAAACACAAACTAACCTGGATCTGAAATCCCTCTCGCCGGAGTTTCTAAAACCGAACTTGCAAGTAAAAACCGGCTGTCTCACATTCCCATTAACTTGAAACACCTGTGGACTACACTCCGGCTCTCCATCAAACTGAAACACAAATCTCGGGTCAGGCTCAGCCCTTACACTTACATGCAATTCCGCCGCCGACGACGACTCTTTCACAGTCCCACCAACTTTTACCCATCCATTCTGAATCACACAACCTCTATTTTCCACAACCTTCAGATTATCCAACGGCACCGAAACACATCCCAGAAGCTTCCCACAGTTCAACCCACATGTTTTCCCTCTCCTTCCAGTATAGATCTCTATCTTTAAACAAGTGGGTTTTCCCTTAGACGAAGATTTCTCCACGAGTTTGTCGAATTCAAATTTGTTCATGTTGAAACAAGCATGAATTTGGTCATCGATTTGATGGGTTTCTTGAGCGCTTAAAGGGATTGTTGAGAACTGGGTTGCGAAGTTCTTAAGCTTAATCTTGCAGTAACATGGAGAACAAGAAGGATGAACGCCCGACAAGGCCGGTTTCGTTGCAACTGGAAACTTCACCGCTAAGTTTCGTACTACAATCCTCACGAAATGACACGGGTCCATTGAGTCCTTCCGTTCTAGCCCAAGTAATTTCAGTACTTCACCACACAGTAGGTATCAGTAGGAGCAAGAAGGGATTTTGAATGAGATAAAGACGGTGATGATATACCGAGAGGAAGAGAGAGACCAGGCTGGATTGGGTGGGCGAAGATGAGAATATAATGCATGGGTATGCGTGCGAGGATGAGCTGTGTGCCCGTACGCAGAGATGCCAGCAATGGGGGGCATTTGGGGCATCTTCACTGTCAATTAACTGGCATTTTATTGTTCCATGATTTGTCCTTTCTGTAAGCTTTTCTCTCTCCTCTTCTTGTTGGCCTACTACTAGGCCTTTTTTTCCCTATTAAATAATATATAGATAGAATATTTTTCATTCCACACCTGTCAATTGTGTGAGGTTCTATTGGATTTGTATTAAAAAAAGAATTATTTATATTTAATTTATTTATTTATTAATTTATATTTAACAAATTATGTTATATAAGATTTATGTCTGATATAAATTGTATATAATTGATATATATACGAATCATGTCATATATATTTTTTAATTAACTTCATCCAAACTCAATTTATTTATTAATCGTGTCGTGTCAAGTCTATTCGTTTATAAAATAATTAATTTTAAAAAAAATTCAAACCTTTTAATTTTATATCGTATTAATGAGTCATGTTTGATACTCATCATCCCAAAGAGTTATTTAGTGGAGACAATCAAACAAAGTCAAACTGAAAATTTAAACGTCTTGAATTCGAAATTTTACAACTCTCGTAA
>CM042189.1:35556036-35596006 GCA_023539305.1 Ilex asprella
CAAACCCCAAACAACAAAACTTAAAAAGCATGAGTAGATGAAAAAATAAATTATCATTATTCACTCAAAATTCAAAAGAGTGATCCTCCCACTACTGTAAAGTTTGGGAAGAGTCGAAATTTAGAAAAATAAAATTATATATATATATATATATTAGAAAAATCCACGATCATATCCGAGTGCATATCCATGAGGTGTCATGGAAAGTCCCAGGCTAGACCCCTTGGCATCAATGGAGCCAACATGCCCTCCCCTAGAACTCGATGCCCCAAAAAATGGCGAGGGTTCTGACGCCTCCATGATAATCTTCTCAGCTTGCTTCGCGACGTTCTTTTTGAGCTCTTCCATTGCTACTTTCAATTGCTCAAGTTCTTGTAGACCAAGCTTATCAATGGGAGCCTCCCACCAACACCTATCTTGACTTTCTTTCCTAATCTTGGTGAGTTCTTCGCCTCGCTTTTTCTCCGTTTCCATTATGTTAAGTGCTTCAGTGAGCTGCATGTTGAGTTCATGGACATTAGCATTGCGGTGGGCCTCCACGAGTTGCAGAGTAGTGCTTGAACTCGGTGTAAGGGTTCGAGTCATGAAACGATCAATGATCGACTCAACACAAGGGTGGCCAAAAGAGAAGGCCTTTTTCCCTGGTGAGAAGACGATGATGGCGATTTCTGCACCACAAAGGGTGCAAAGCTCACTTGCTTTCTTGAAGAGACCAGAACGACGCTTTGAAAAGGTGACAAGTAAGTTGCTCTCTTTTGACATTCTTGTCATCTCAATCTTTTGTCGACCCTTGCTCTTTCTTGCCATGTGAGAGATTTTTTTTTCTGCAGAGAAAACTGAATTACTAGGGAGAAATATGTTGGGGGATTTAAAGGAGGGTTTCTCTACCTCGAATTTACTTTCAAAACTGTGCATATTCTCTTCCTTTTAAGTCAAAATCCGTTATTATACCATCCAAGGAAGCAAATTCTCTCCTGTATACTTTTTTCTTAATTAGATTACTTATCACGAATTGATCGAGATCACGCTTATATAGTGAGTTCTAGTTAAATTAATGACTTGTGATCTGCCATTGATGAAAAATAAATTAGAGGGGAATCTAAATACGAGCACGTGATCATTTTCCTGTAGCAGTTTAGGGAAAGATAGGACTATAATGAGCAAGACGATGCTTAAAACTTAAGGTAGTTGGCTAAGTATTGGCATGACGATTGAATTTTTGCATCAGCCCAAAAAGATATGCTCCATTTACATTTTTTTTTAGTTCATGGCAATAATGATAGCAAAATCATCTAACAAATTTCTTTTTCTTGTGGCTAACAAACCTATTGTAGCATTTCTTACTGCCTTTTAAAGCCTCATTGTTCGTTGTTGAAACCTTAATTCAAAGGTTGAACTTAAATTTTGTGAAGAAATTTTATCTAGTGATTAGGTCAATAGGGTACTAACTGTAAAAATATGTGGTGACGACCGAAAATATTTGGAGACATAAATTCGTAAATTGGAATTTCTGGCGGTATTTCGGGCATCTCTTTTCCTTTTTTATCCTCTCAAAGAACGAATGGGGTATTAATAAACTTACCAAACATGAGATGAAAATTAAAAGAAAATCAGGGAAAAGAAGAAAAAAATTAATTGATGATGTTTAATTATTAAGGATATCATGTCGAGTAGTTTTACTGCATTTTCAATGTGTAAAATGGGACTAGAATATTTAATTCTTAGTACAAAAAAACATTCAATTTGTTAGATGAAATGGTTGAAATTAATCCCCAAAAATTATATTAATTTTTTTATGAATAATCTCTATTTTTCACATATTAACAAAAATAATTTTCTCATAATGCTTCTTTCATTATATTTGAAATAAGGTTTTTTTTTTTAAATTTACCATTCATACTCAATTATCAAACTAAAAATTTTCTTCTTTTTGAATCGCTTTGTCTTCCACGGTTTCAATTGCATTTTCATGAAACTGGATCATTATGCAACTTTGGCTTCCTTTCTGGATCATTCGTGCGACTTTATATACATTTTGTTTATTATTAACTCAAGCAACTTTGATATATATGTCAGAAATTCAGAGCTAACTTCTAGAAAAATTGTGCAAAATACATGACAATGGAAAGGAAGTGTGTGAGAAATATTGTGAAACTTTTTCATACATAATTCATTAAAATTCGTTAAAATTTTATTTTCTTTCCTAATATTTTAAATCGTCTTTCTATCGATCCCGTGCATTTTATGAAAGCCTTCTCTCCCACTTCCATTTGCATTCTATCTGTTTTTTCACCTCACTTCCTTTCAAAGCGTGTATGTGACAAATTCATCATGAGATGCTTGGCTCCATTTCTATGTTGGCATTAACTTTTTTATTTCTTATCAGAAAACCAGTTTTTTTTTTTAATTACAAAATACACTCCATTGAAATTAAACAAAATTGTACCTAAATCTTCCCTGATGAACACACAAGATTGTTGGAAAACCCAAATGTATCTTAGGCAAAGCTTATTCAAATTTGGATTTAATGTTCGATCTAGTACTTTCTCGTATTAAAACCAAAAATTTGAAAAAGAGAAAAAAAAAAAAAAAAACTCTGAAGCAACATTACATGAATGAGAAGCCCTTTTCTTCTAAAACCCACTGAAATATAACATAGCAATAAGTGCATTAAAAATAGAATTGAAATACAAAGGCATCAACTTAAACCCTATATCAGCGGTTGGGCTAATAGCTACCGCTCCGTTGTTGAACCTTAAACTCCCGGAAGAGAGATTTTAAAAAAAAAAAAACAAAAAAAGCAGCGCAATCAGCCATGTAAATCATTCAGAGAAACCCATGACCATGACCATGACCATAGCCATGGTTGTATCCATGGGACATCATGGAAGAGCTAGACCCTGTTGCCCTAGCATCAAATGGGCCACCTCCAGTGCCACCACCACTGAACCCTGCTGCCGGCCGAGCATTAAATGGAGGAGCACCACCACCACTGAACCCTACTGCCGGCCTGGCATTAAATGGAGGAGCACCACCACCACTGGACCCTACTGCCGGCCTAGCATTAAATGGAGGAACACCACCAGCACTGGACCCCGTTGCTGCCGCATTAAATGGAGCACCAAGGCCGAATCCGGGGGCACTACCACCTCTTCCAAAAGAATTGGTGGCTGTGAGAAATGGCGATGGAATCGATGAATCGACCAGTACCTGTTGTGCTTGGTTGTTGAAATTCTCTCTGAGGTCCTCCATGGCTGCTTTCAGAATTTCCAACTGTTGCAAATTGAGCTCATCAATGGGAGCTTCCCACCACCTCTGGTTCCGACCAGCCCTCCTTATTTGATCGAGCATTTCACCTCGCTTTCTCTCAACTTCCAACTGGCTTTCCACGTGGGTGAGCTGCATATTGAGTTCACGGACTTTAGCATTCCGGTGAGCCTCAATGTACCGCTCCGCCCCACGGCCACCATTTGGCGGTGGAGGATTACTGCGGAGAAACCTGTCAACGACCGAATCGACACAAGGGTGGCCAAAAGAGAACACCTTTTTGCCTGGAGAGAAGACAATAATGGCTACTTCAGCACCACAAAGAGTGCAAAGCTCACTAGCCTTCTTGAACAGGCCGGACCTTCGTTTTGAAAAGGTTACTTGCAGGTTACTCTCATTCTGCATCTTCACCATGTTCACCTTTTGGCGACCCTTACTCGTTCTTGCCATGGCTAAATCTAAAGCCCTAAAGACACAACAAACAAGAAGATGATACAGACACTAAAAATGGTGATTTCTCCCGAAAAGAAAGAGGTATTTATACAAAGTTCTTCCATCACCTTTTGAGGCTGAATTCCCTATTATGTCCCTTGTTATCGTTGGATAGTAATAAATGTACACATTATAGATTTGGTATTAATAATGACTTATCGACAAAGTAAGATAACTATGATAATTTGTGAAGAGCAATGCTATTGGGACATAATTTACTGACCTAATTTGCTGATCTGATTCACTATGATATTTGAATTGGCTGTGAGAGTCATCAAGCATTGAAATTTGGTGTTGACCTAATGGTTCTCCTACAATCACATCATTATGTTAATAAATTAAGTCAATATTTTAAGTCTAAATAGTATTATTCATTTTCGAATTCATTAAACTACTTATTTTAGAGAGGGGGTAGAATCTTTAAACCTCTCTTACATGGACTGAAAATGTTTGAATACGTTAGGACTATGGTTGGACTTGTTTGAATTCCATGGGGGTCTGCTTCATGCTTATCTGTAAATTAATGTCCTAGACATAAATTCAGAATCCTATGGGAGATAGGCTTTGCTTATGATGCTAATTTATCTTTTATTTTTATTTCTAATAATTGGTTTATTTAATGGTTAATTTACTGTTGCAGAAAGATCTCTACAATATCAAATCTCTCTTTACCGTATTGTAAAATTAGGGAAAAGTTACAAGTGAATAAAGTCAATGTTTGGATTTAATCAAATCTGAATATTTTGACTTAAACCGGAAAAACTTAGAATCAAACCCAAGAAGTTCTGCCTTTTTTGTTTTTCGAATCAGTCTTAACTCAAAGTTGGTGAATTATAACTTGGTATGTTTGAAGCATAACTTGATCTGATTGAGTCAAACTTTGGTATAACTTGAACAGTAATGGAGTCAATGGTATTTATCGTTTCTGTCAAGTCTGAAAATTCTCAATTGAACTATCTTAAGAGAAAATTCCCTTAATTAATGTTTTTGGCGCGAACAACAAAACCACCATGAACTGTATCTTTAGAGTAATATTTGTTATTCTCGACATGACCAATGGGCTCAACGTGGAACCGGTATGAAGTTCGCAAATTTGGTTTAAACTCGCGGGTTAAATTTGTAAATATTGGGGTTGAACATGACATGAATTTGGTTAAATATCTATTGCATACGACATAAATCTGAAATAACATGAAATTAGTTTTATAAATCGAGAAATTTTAAGACGGCGAAATCTGTTCACAATCTCACCATAATAAAGACAACTATGATAATTTTTGGATTCATTAAGCTACTTATTTTAGAGAGGGTAGTATCTTTAAACCTTTCTTACTTGGACTGAAAATGTTTGAATACGTTAAGACTATGGTTGGACTCGTTTGAATTCCATGGGGTCTACTTCACACTTATCTGTAAATTAATGTCATAGACATAAATTCAGAATATCATGGGAGATAAGCTTTGCTTATGATGCTAATTTATGTTTTTTATTTCTAATAATTGGTTTATTTAATGGTCTATAATTTACTATTGCGGAAAGATCTACAATATCAACTAGACATTGTAAAATTAGAGAGAAGTTAAGAGTGGTAATTATCGTTTCTGTCAATACTAGAAATTCTCAATTGATCAATCTTAAAAGAAAATTCCCTCAATTAATGTTTTAGGGTGAACAACCAACCACCCAGACGTTAATCTATACTTGTTATTCAAGACGTGATGAGTGGGCTCAACATGAAATCAGTACAAAGTTAGCAAGCTGGGTTTAGCCTTACGTGTCAAATAGGTCGATCCGTCACATCCTTCAAATAAATAAAGCGACACAAATTGGCCTAAACATGGCATAATTTTGGTAAAAATATGTATTGTATATAACCCTAAGCCTGAAATGAAATAAAAATGATTTTATATTATTATAAATAGGTCGAGAAATTTTAAGAGGCACAATCAGTTAACAATCTCACCATAATTACGATAACTATAATAATTTTTGTATTCATTAAGCTACTTATTTTAGAGATGGTAGAATCTTTAGCACTTTCTTACATGGATTGAAAATGTTTGAATACGTTAGGATTATGGTTGGACTCGTTTGAATTCCATGGGGTCTACTTCATGCTTATCTGTAAATTAGTGTCCGGGACGGAAATTCAGAATACCATGGGAGACATGCTTTGCTTATGATGCTAATTTGTCTTTTTTATTTCGAAAAATTGGTTTATTTAATGATTTGTAATTTACTGTTGCGGAAAGATCTATAATATCAATTCCGATCCTTGGTATGGTACTGTAAAATTAAAGACAAGCTACGAGTGAATGAAGTTAAGGTTACAATTTAATCAAATCTGAATATTTTAACTCAAACTAAAAAAACTTTGAATCAAGCCCAAGAATTTGGGACTCGCCTTTTTGTTTTTCGAATCAGTCTTAACTCAATCTTTGTGGATTGAAACTCAACATGTTTGAGGCATAACTTGAACTGATTAAGTCAAACTTTGGTATAAATTAAAAAGTTGCTACTATTTTTAATGGACAGTAATGGAGTCAATGGTAATTATCGTTTTTGTCAAGTCTGGTAATTCTTAATTGATCAGTCTTAAAAGAAAATTCCCTAAATTAATATTTTGATGCAAAAAGCAAACCACCAAAACCATTTTCTAGTATTTGTTATTCTAGACGTGATCAGTGGGCTCAACATGAAATCGGTGCGAAGTTAGCAAGTTCGGCTTAGTCTCATAGGTCAAATAGGTCGACCACTCAAATCCGTCAGAAACTGAGTCAAACATAATATAGATTTACTTAAATACGTATTGTATACGATATAAACTTAAAATGACATGAAATTAATTTTATATTATTATAAATAGGTCGACAATTTTTAAGACAGCACAATTTGTTGACAATCTCACCATAATAAAGACAACTGTAATAATTTTCGAATTCATTAAGCTACTCATTTTAGAGAGGGTAGAATCTTTAAATTTTTCTTACTTGGACTGAAAATGCTACAATCCGGTAGGACTATGGTTGGACTCGTTTGAATTCCATGGGGTCTGGTTCATGCTTATCTGTAAATTAATGTCCTAGAGACTTAAATTCAGAATACCAACCATCGAGTGAGATAGTCTAGTGGGGTACCGGCTGAACTTCTCACTCTGAAGTTAGAGGTTTGAGTTTTGAAGTTCACATTGAGGTTCGGTGGTTGACCGCTATGTTAGTCTAGTTAGGTCCATTCCCGATAGGAGTAACGGGTGATATCAGGTGCCTCATAATCCCACCAGTGAGAGTCTATCAATGTGGTCTCTAAGAGCTCTCCTTTGCCCTTATCCCTTTTTTGTACATCAAAAAAAAAAAAATCAGAATACCATGGACGATAGGCTTTGCTTATGCTAATTCATCTTTTTTTTTTATTTCTAATAATTGGTTTATTTAATGGTTTGTAATTTATTGTTGCGAAAAGATCTACAATATTAACTCCCTCGGTACCGTACCATAAAATTAGGGACACGTTACGAGTGAATGAAGTTAAGGTTACGATTTAATCTAATCTGATTATTTTAACTCAAATTGAAAAAACTTTGAATCAAGCCCAAGAAGTTAGGATTCCTCTTTTTGTTTTTCTAATCAATATTAACTCAATCTTCGTGGGTTACGGCTCGGTATGTTTGAGGCATAACTTGATCTAATTGAGTCAAACTTTGGTATAACCTGGAAAGTCACTACTATTTTTAGTGGGCAGTAATTGAGTTACTGGTAATTACCATTTCTGTCAAGTCTGGTAATTCTCAATTGATCAGTCTTATATAAAAATTCTCTCAATTAATGTTTTGGCGCGAATAACAAACCGCCAGAACCTTTATCTAGTATGTTTTATTCTAGACATGACCAGTAGACTCAACATGAAATTGGTACGAAGTTAACAAGTTCGGTTTAGCCTCACAGGTCAAATACGTCGTAAAGTGGGTTAAACATGACATGAATTTGGTTAAATATGCATTGTATACGACATAAATCTTAAATAACATCAAGTTGATTTCATACTTATCTGTAAATAAATGTCCTAGACATAAATTCAGAATACCACATGAGATAGGCTTTGCTTATGATGCTAATGGTTTGTAATTTACCCTTGCGAAAAGATCTACAATATCAACTCTCTCGGTAGCATACTGTAAAATTAGGGACAAGTTACGGGTGAATGAAGTCAAGGTTATGATTTAATCAAATTTGAATATTTTAATTCAAACCCAAAAAACTTTGAATCAATCCTACGAAGTTGCGATTCATCTTTTTGTTTTTTGAATTCGTCTTAACTCGATCTTGTTGGATTGTAACTCGGTATGTTTGAGGCATAACTTGATCTGATCGAGTCAAATTTTTTGTACAACCTGCAAAGTTGCTACAATTTTCAGTGAATAGTAATTGAATCAATGGTAATTATTGTTTCTATCAGGTCTAATAATTCTCAATTGTCATTCTTAAAACAAAATTCTCTCAATTAATGTTTTGACACGAACAACCAACCACCATGACCTTAATTAAGTACTTTTTATTCTAGATGTGACTAGTGGGCTAAACATGAAATAAGGACGAAGCTGACAAGTTGAGTTTATTCTCATGGGTCAAATAGGTCTACCAGTCAAATCCGTTAAATAAATAGATCAACACAAATTAGGCTAAATATAACATGAATTTGATAAATTACGTATTGTATATGATATAAACCTGAAATGACATGAAATTGATTTTATATTATTATAAATAAGTCAAGAAATTTAAAGACAACACGATTTGTTAACAATCAGACCATAATTGAAAATTTGTTTAAACCTTATCACATATAGCAAAACAAGTTGGTAATTGAGTAAAATGGAGGTGTCAAATTTGTTACATTAAGTTCACATCAATTTCGATACAGATAGGATTACCATAATGTTACTTAAATGTGAGCATTTATGTAGAATCTTAGATGACTTGTTTTCAATTCTACCCATAATTATTTAAATGAGACTCTAGATTTGCTTAGTGGGGTAAGATCTGGAAATTAGAAAAAAAAATTGCATAGAGGGTTATCTTTGTAATAATATATTTTATGTACATAAAAATATAATCATACAAGTGGCCTATTGCTTCTTGTATGTCTAAGTAAGTCGAGCGAGGCCATTAAAAAGAGCACCAAGGAGGAGGAGGAAGAAATTGGAGAAAGACAATTTGAAAATCTTATTCAAGTCTTGTTTTTCAACCTCGTTGGCACGTATAATTAGCTTGGTTGTACTTATTAAAAGCCAAATCTTCACTATGATCCTTCCAACTATATAAACATTGGATGAGCATATGTTGTTAGAACTTTTATTTAGTAACGACCATATGTAGACCATATTTGATAAGGTGCAAACTTAAGTTAGTGATAAGGACATTTTGATTTAAAGCTTGATTTTTCTGGACTTTAGTTAACGGGAAATTCCCTCAATACGAGAAAACAATGTCATTGATGGGAAGGTGTGCGTTGAGCGTGTGTGTGCACGCGCACGTGTAATAGCTATATATATATATATTATAAAGAAATTAAAACTGTCTTCCTCAACAATTTGGATTTGTCAATAACTTGACTTTAAGTCAAACTTATAAAAGATCTTAGCGTTATATAATCGTGACAATGAATCTTTTTTATTAGGACTATGATATCTAATCAATTACAAAACTTTATTCAAATGTTTATAATTTATCACAAGTCTAGGAACTCTTCATTCCTTTTCTGTTGCATTATTAACATAAAAAGCAGCACAACTTCATGGAGAATAACTTTTCCTAATTAATGATTTTTTCATTAAGGAATCAATTTTTTTTTTACACAGTTTCAAATATTTTTTATTCATTTGGGTTGGTCTAGCCTTAGTGGAAATATTTTTTTCATTAAATTCCTTGATATAAGGTAATGTTACCACATGTTTTTTCCAAGTCCAAAAAGCAGTAGGAAGAGTATCACAAATTTTCATAGTTATCTTAGCCTCAATTTGTTTTATTTGTTGAATGGTTATTGGTGAATTAAGTTTATCAGATAAATTCAAAATTTTAATTTCTTCTTTTAAAAAGTTCAATTGATTCTCTTTATAGATCAAATCCTATTTTATTTGGTTTATCAAATGTGTCTGTGGTGAAATTATAAATTCAAATAATATTGGTTGACCATTTATAGTAGTTAAAATTCTTTTTGAATCAATTCTTTCAATAAGTTCAATTAAAGATAAAAATGGTGTACCCAAAATAACTAGTTGATTTAAATTATATATAAGCATAAAAATTGTAGAAATACAAATACCCTAGTTATATACCAAAATATTAGAAAGTTTAAAATTTATTTTTAATTTTGAACTGTCAGCCACACTTACTGACTGAATAGTTTTTTCAAAATATTTTGTTGAAATTATTCCTGCTTTTATGCAATTCATATCTGCTCCACTGTCAATTAAAATAATAGTTTCAATTGTAAATTCAGAATTTATTACTAATATGATTTTAACATACCATTTTTTATAAATTATTTTTTCTAATACATTTAAGTTTTCAACATTAAAATTGAGTGATGCTGAGGTTTTATCATCTTCTGTGTTTGTGTTTGTGTTTGTGTTTGTGTCCTTAGGGGGCAATTTTTCTAGAGCTAGTTTCCTAGATCACAAGACTTTTATGTCTTTTGTAACTTTATGAATCTTTCTTTAAGTCTTGAATCAAGGAAGTGGAAGCATCTTTTATATGGAAGAGGTTATCCTTCAAATCACTTTCAGACTTAGTAGATATTGTTGATTGAGATAAATTAGGTAATAAGGTCCTTTTATCAATTTTGTCTTCTGAATTTATTTGCAAATATTGTTCAAAAGCTTTTCTTGTGGAAATGGGATCTTGAATTTTATCTATAAGATCAAAAATTTTGTAACTAAGTCAAAGTATTTACATTTAATTCATTCATAGTTTTACTAAATTTTTTAATAGCCTTTTTGGCTTTATAAAAATAACAGGTAGAAACAACATGACCTCTTTTGCCACACTTAAAACATTGAATATGCTTTCTGTCCTTTTCTTTAAATAAGTTTGAAGACTTAGTAAGAGTACTCTCTAGAGTAGATTCATAGTCTTTATCTTTATGTTGAGTCTTTATATGGAGAGACTTGTTCGGATGATTATGTAGAAGGTTATTACTTTGAATAGTTACCCTTTTGTCTTTATTTTCTTCACTTTTATGAAAAAGTGGGGTTGAAGATTCCTTCTTTAGATTATCATTGTCATGTAAAGGCTCTTTAGTTAATGTATTAATTTGGTTATCTTTAAATTTAGTATCCCTAATTGCGGTTTGAGAAAGATTATTTAATTTTTTATGAAGTTCAGTTATAAACTCAAATTGTTCCATAGCAGAAATAATATGTTTAATTTTAGTAAAATTATTTTTATCGAATGAAACATAATAAGTTATAAACCAAGTAAGAAAATGAATTATCTTTTTTTTTCTTTTCTATATAAAGGTAAAATATTTTTTTATAATTTTTATATATGATACCAAAAGTGTACAGGATCGCAGTAGTTATATTAAACTACTATAAAACTAAAGAAACTATACAAAAGAAAGACTATGTAAAAGAAACAAACTTTTATTTATTGAAAGATTATATATAAGACTTTACTTACTGACATTGGGTAGAAGGTGGAAGAAGGAGGCTATATGACAAGAGAGTGGGTCAAAGAGGGTGCAAGAAAGGAGGAGAAAGAAAGTAGCTGGGGGTCTAGGAGAAGGAGTGGGTATGAGATGCGGTCTCTACAAGTCGGGCCTGCATCTCTTTATATAGAGTCGGACGTGAATTTTGGATTTCAAACCAAAAAATACTATTTACTACTTTATACTATTCACTACTGTACATTGACGTCAGTACATACGTCAGCAAAACTGTACATTTTTAACTATTCATATAGTGACGTCAGGGCATGCGTCACCTCAACAAGGTCGAAATTATCCGAAAATTCAAATTTATCTGATCATTTCCAATGCAGTCAATTATACAAAATATCATAGAGGTTTATCTCCATATCATAATTAAGAAAATCTCTAATAATTTTAACATCAACTTTATCAATGATATATCCCTAGGAATTTAGAAAGTCATTATCAAAGTTAATAGGAATATAATTTTTCCTATCTTCCTCCTCGACTTTTGTTTTTCCTTTGCCTTTTATGGCAACTGTTGGAGGATTAGTGAAAACCCTATCCATGATTCTGCCAATGCCAAATGTTGACAAAACCCGAAGACGAATTTCCTCCAGGATTTCAACTTTAAGCTGCTAAATGGGGGTTGTTTCTCTTTATTTGTGTTTTAAGAACTTTAAGGGGACTAATTCCAGTATTTATACTAATAATGGAAACAATAGAGTTAGAGGTAGAAATTTCTCATTCTAGAAATTCCCCAAATTCCCTTTCCTCTTTCCCCATGTCTATAAGACATTGGAAGAAATTATTAATTGAATTGGCCAAATTATTTTTATCCTTTAAGGATAAACTTTTATCTTTATATAAGTCAAATAATATTGTCAAATGATATATCCTTTTACTAATGGTAAGAAATCTTAGAATATTCTCCTTTTTATATGGAGATAAAGATAAAAGGACATACATTATAGATAGAGATTTATCTCTAGACAATACACCATTATTGTCAGCTTTATCTAACAAGAGAGTTGAAACATCTTTAAATTGATTTGACGAATCAACCTTCTTCACAGCACCTTTATGTGGTAATCTTTTGGGAGGATAGACTGTATTTTTATATGCATTGGTATAATGTACTTTTTTATAGGGATTAAAATATTATGCACTTTTATATGCATAAAATGTATTTTTATATTGAATAGAATAGTATATATTCTGATAATAGTTTGCATTTATATATGCAAAAATTTGTGTTCTGACAGTCATACCACCAAGTTTAGTTAACATATCTTGACAAAAATTTTCAAGAACCAGATTTTTCAACTATTGTTTATATCTCCAGTCATAATACCAATCATTTATCCCGAGAATAATACGAAAATTAGAAGAGTTTCTTGAAAGAGTGTTTCTTTGAACTTTTGCAATTCTTAAAAGAAAAATAGAAACATCGTTAGTTAGTTGCTTCCATAGCATTGCAATAAAGATACCATAATGATACCTTGCAATAGTTCTTTTGTCAAGTAGAGGTAAAACTAAATATATCTTCTCCTGCATGATCACAAATACAGTGAAGAAGTTCGGGTGAATTATATATAGGAATCAAAGAAAATGAATATTGGGTATGATTCAGTTCTGCAACTTCTTGCTGAGATTCTGCAATAAAATTTTCAAGATAGTTAGAACATAAAGTAGAGAATTTATCAGGGAAAAATAACATGGTTAATTTATTTTCTATGATTTGATTACTAAATTTTATTTGAGGTGGAATTATAAATTCAAATAATATTTGTTGACCATTTATGGTAGTCAAAATTCCTTTAGAATCAATTATTTCAATAGATTCAATTAAGGATAAAAATAGTGTACCTAAAATAACTAATTAATTTAAATTTTCAATAAGCATAAAAGTTGTAGGAATACAGATTCCTTTATTACATATCAAAACATTAGAAAATTTAAAATTTATATTTAATTCAGAACCATCAGCAGTGTGTACCGACTGAGTAGTTTTTTTAAAATATTTAGTAGGAATTAATCCTGCCTTTATGCAGTTCATATCTACTCCACTATCAATTAAAACAATAGTTTCAATAGTAAACTCGGAATTTATAACTAGAATTATTTTCACATATCATTTCTAAGAAGTTATATCTTTTAATGTATTTAAATATTCATTGTTAGAGGAGTGTGATGGTAATTGTAAAGCATCTTTAAGGTCACTTTCATTAGTGGATGATTTTTCTAAGGGTAGTATTCTAGCCTGCAAATCCTTTATATCTTTTTTGACTAAATGCATCTTTTTTGTTAAGTTTTGAATCGTAGAATGAGAGACCTCTTTTATGTGGAAGGGTTTATCCTCCATATCACTTTCAGACCTATTAAATATTTCTTTTAAAGAATACGGTTGAGTCAGATTAGGTGATAGAGCTCATTTATCAATTTTTTCTTCTGGATTTATCTGTAAATATTATTCAATAATTTTTCTTTTAGAGTCTGGATCTTGAATTGTATCAATAAGATCAAGAATAAAATTTTGTGACTTAGTTAAAATATTTAGATTTAATCCTTTCTTAGCTAAAATAGCTTTATAATAATTATTTTCTGTTTTACAATGTGAAGAGCGTTTATCTTGATTTGAAAGATCATTATCAATGGATAAATTACTGATTTCATTAATATCATAATTTTTTTCAGAAGATGCATTAGAAAATTCTTCAAGTCCGCTTTCTGAATTTAAAACAATTTTTAAATTTTTTTCTTTAAGATCTAAATCATTAATTAATTAATTAATTTGTTATTTAATAAAGCATTTAGAGGCAACATGACCCTCTTTACCACATTTAAAACATTAAAAAATAGGTTTTTTATCCTGTCCTTTAAATTTTTTAGTGGGTTTATTAGATTTTTCTTTTTTTTTTTACCATAATTCTTTTTATAGAATTTTTTACCCTTTTTGTAAGGATTAGTACAAGGTTTTTTCTTAAAAGATTTATCTTTTGGAATATCAAGATTGTAAGCAAATTGATCACAAAATTCTCCAAATTCTTTTCTTTCAGTTAGTCTTTATTTTTTAAGCTGAGCTTTAAGGTTTAAATCATTACAGAGAGTTAATCCTTCAGAAATACATTCCGAAATTAGTTCTCCATAGGTATAATTTTGGTAAGGGTTTTTAAATCCACCATGCCTTTGATTTAAGCGAATCCTTATTTTTCCAGCAAATAGACTAGGCAATCCTAATATAAATTTTTCTTTCCAAAAGTCATTATTGACATATAGTCTTAGTAAAACTTTAGCTAAAAACACATCTTTATACCACCTAAAATGGGTTAAAGTAGGACATCTTAAATTCATTAAAATTTCTTCATTTTTATCAGTATTTTAGAAACTAGCTCCAACAAAATATTTTAATATGGATTGTATTAATGTATATACAACATCTTCTTGGGTGTTTATAGCCTCATTTGAGTCGGTTGTTATTTTTACAGCATTTAAAATTTCATGTTGTTAATTTAGACTTAAATAGTTATCCCACCAGTCTCTTAATTGGTCAGTAAATCCAGCAGTAACAAATTTAGCAATTGTATGGTCAGAATTACAATTAGCTTTACATATAGAAGCGTACATTAAAATTTTATGTAAGACTTGATGAATTAGATATTCAGACATCCCATCAATATTTCATTCATAAATTGAAGAAGCGTCATAACCACTTTGATCAATAAGAAATCTTTCCTCATATAAAATATCTTGAGGAGTTGAGTGTGGATAGTAAGCCCTTAAGGGAGGTGCTTGTTGATATGTATTAGTTTTTGGTTTATAATAGCCAATTTTATTTATTTCTTCAGTTTGCATTTAGAATAAAGAATCTCCGAAAATGTTGAATATTAATATCAGATTCTTCAACTGCTGTTTGAGAAATTACATTTAAGGATAAGCCTTGTAATTTATTTTTGAACGCATTTATGAACTCTTCTTCAAGTTTATTATGAAGATTAAAAGAGGAAGTATCCACTAGTGGTTTTATATTTACCTTTTCAATTTCAACCTCTTTTAAGGAAGTAGTTTCATATTTATTCTGATCTTTTAGCAAATTTTTAATTTTAGTTAAATGTTGTCCTATAACTTGTAAAGAAACATTAGTGTAGTTATTTTGTCTGACAGAAACATTAGTTCCTGCATAGTAAGCATTCAAAATTATTTCGTCAGAATTTTTTAAAGTCAATTTAATAGATTCAGTAGTTAGGTGATAAATACTATTTACAGTTTTTTCATCCAAAGTTTCTCATTTATGTTGAAATTGTTCAAGTACATTTAATTGATCCATAGTTGGGGAAACATAATATGTTAAAAATCAATTAACAAAAAGAATTATTATTTTTTTCCTTTCTATATAAAGGTAAAACATTTCTTTATAATTTTTAAGTTCTTCAGAACTCATAGTTTTAAAAATATCAATTTCTAAATTCTTCATATTTAGGAAGATTAAATTCTGCATTAATTTCTTTTCTATTAACAACAAATTTTTTTTGGTGTATATCCATAAAGACTATAGTTGAAATCCGATTTTGGATGGGGTTGGATCTATATAATCCTCTTGTTCATCAAGAAGGTCTTTATTTTGTCGATAAATTCTATGTAAAATTTAATTATGAAAGGTTTTTATTCCTTCAATTATGAATTTTTTATCTCTTCTTCGACTTGGGATCGAGGAAGTAGATCTTCTTAAAGGAGTATAATTAAGTGAAGAAGTTTCTGATTTATCAGAAGAATTTAAATAATGCCTAGAATTTTTCCTAGCAAATTTTATCAAAACATCACCCTGAGTTGATTGGGAGATCTAAGTTATTTCTTCTTTTATCTCTGATTTTTTAGGGATAACAGTCTCCAATTGCCAGGTTTCTGAAAACTAGATTGTAGACCATTTAATAGTTTTAGGAACTTCAATTTTATTTTTAATTGTATTAGTTTCAATTAAAGTGGTTTGACCTTTAAAGTTTAAAAGCTTAGTTTCAGGACATAGAGTATTCATCACCTTATAATAAACTCTATAACCAAACACAATTATATATGTGCCTTCTTCATAATTATATCCAAAAGTTTTAATGTTACATGTTAAAACATCCAAAATATTTTTATCAGTCAAAGATACAGAAAGATTAGGAAAATAATTAAAATAAACTAGACCAATACTTAAGTTGGACTGCATAACACCCATTAAAGATTGATTAAAATCAAGACATCTAGCATCTCTTAGCGCTAACATAAAAGAGGCATTTAATCCTTGAAGAGTTAATGGTTTCAAAGCAATTTGAGCTAACACAATATGCAAAAACTTAAAATTTTCTTGAGCCTTTAAGATCTCTCGTTCAGTTAACAGTTGTAAAATATCTCTATTTTGATCAAAAGGAATAGTCCGTTCAATCGTTTTTATAGTTAAACTCAACTTAAAAATAAAAGGGTTAATATTATAAATTTTCTTAGTGTGGTACTGGAGTATATCCCAATTCTGCAACTTATTTTCAATATCAAAAAATTCTATTTCTTTCATATTTTTAACATAATCATCTTTATGATTTAATTTAGATTTAAATAGTTTTAAAGCCATAGTGGTATCTCAAAATGGGTTCTGTCGATTTATATGTTTCACTATTACTATCATCTAGTTGCTGTTGTAATTTGTCTTTTAATTCTATTGCAGTACTACGACAATAAACAAAGTTACAATAATTCTATTATAATGACTGTTCTCACATCCTAAGGTTAACTTTCATCTTATTATAAATGATTTTTCCATCCACTAATTGTTGAGCTGAGTTATATTACAATATTTTCATCCACTTTCTATAATCCTACACTTGCCTCGTTACGGGAATACAAACAGCCTACAACATCCCTCCGGTGACTCGGGCATAGAATTATGAAAAGTTCATAACAAGAACATAAATATTATAATACAACTCAACCAACAAATAGAGGTTCAGAGAACAATCATCATAACAAGACTACAACTAACAATAGAATGTTTAAAAAATCATTATTATAACAAAATTAAAGTAACAATTTCATAATAACAGTAGTACAACAGAATTAAATCACCATTACAAAAACAACAAGAATCAGTAATAGATATGCATATAAATCAACAGAATATGTTTAAGCTACCATAATAGTTATAAAATATCTTCATACATATATATAGCTATGTTAACAATTGTAATATATCTCCATACATATATATATAGCTATGTCACTATAATAGTGATTACGTAAGAATATATACCCCCTCTCCCCGGTCTTACTACTCTAAACCAAACGGTTAGAAAGTCAATCACTTGAAAAACAAGTATTGATCTCTTACATATCCGTCTTTGAAAATTGTATTTTACTCTTCTTTATTTCTCTCTTTAGGAATTATGAAGTTGCAATAGTAATTAATCGTTGCATGCTATGAAAATACAGAGATTCCAAGGAAATTTAGTCTAGCAATTTTCGTTAATTAGATATGAAGGAAATGGAAGTCAAGAGTCCTTATTCGACCTGCCATTGTGTTCTATATTTTTGTTTCACTTTCTACAGCAACGTAAACAATCCGATGAACCACAAACACGGATAAAGTGGTTATGTCAACATTAAGTGCGATGAAATATAATGTCACCAAAGACTAATAATTGTATAGGAAGAGTAAAAACACAATTGTGGGTACAACTCTACCTTAAATACCATCAATTTTTTGGAAAATAACAAGGAAGATCTTAAATACCAACACTTCTGACAATATACATAGCTAGATCTTCCTCTCAAACAAAACCAATACTGGGCAGGATATGAACCAGCTAATGTACCATAAATGATAACACATTAACCAAAAAAGAAAAGAAAAAAACCGAACCTCCAGAGAGGGGGGAGAAAACTAGACTGTAAAGCTATTGGGCATGAAACGAAAGATCTTTCAGCTGCTGAGGATCAACCTCAGAAGGTGCTTGAGTGAGGGCACACTGGGCAGTAGTTGTCTTTGGGAAAGCTATAACATCCCTGATGGAATTAGCACCAGCCAACAGCATCACCAATCTATCCAAGCCGTAAGCAATTCCCCCTACACCGTTAAGAACAGAAAAGCATCAATCACTAAGCACACCCATATGGGGGCCAATCAACCACACAAAAAAATCAGTGCAACGATCGAGGCATCAATCTCCGAGAAAGTTGGGGAATCTAGTCAAAAGTTATAAACCTGAATTTGTTTATTAGAAAGGTCTAAATCAAAAGTTCGATCCAAGAAGAACAGTAAATGTATGCCATTATACCTTACACTGATCAATTGTACTTCCTAATAATGGAATTAAGGTTGTTCAATACTGGAAAAGTGCTTTATCAGATATTCATTTTCTTGGCTATAACCTCTCCAGGAAATCTGGGCCAAATAGGTAGACCGAGCAGTTTTTTTTTCCTCTACCTGACAGCAGTTGAATATCATATAAGAAAACCTCATCCATTTGGTCGTCAGTCATCAATGTTCATTGTTAGAAAACAATGATTCAATTTCTCCGAGAACCAGAAATGCATTTAAATCAACCCGACATTTGTTTACATCTCTTCGAGATAATTTAACTGATTCAGTTTTCTTATTCTGATGAACTTTAGCAAGAACACCATGAAAATTTTCCATGGAACACACCCCATAAAAAGCAAATACTTTACAGCTATACAGAAGAATATGATTCTGGGCAGGCAAAGGCATCGCATACCATGAGGAGGAGCACCCATGTCCAGAGCCTCCAGAAGATAGCCAAACTTTCCTTCAGCCTATAGGGACACAAAAAAAAAAGAGTATACAATCATAAAAAAGCACCAAAGATGTTCGGATTGCTGCCCTCACAATTAATATCTAAGTTCTACATATATGCTGATCGAAATTCGAAAGAGATCATACAATCCAAAATGTGCCAAACTTCTTCAGTTTAATAATTCAAAAAGTTCGCTTTCTTTCATTCTTCATTTGTTTCTTTCCACAGAAAAGTATTTGCTTTTAGTAACACAGGGCACACCTGCCTAAATAATTTATTCATAGTGTCCACCTACATCAATACATGTTTATGCCATGGATACGTGGGCCCATAAAAGAGCAAAAATTAGCAAACCATCAACATCCAATTGTGTGAAAATGACTAACTACTCAAGGTGATGATCAACCCTGCTTGAACAACATGATGGCATCAAAGCGTAAATAACTTCCAATATGCAAAATGTAAACAATAGCAATTGTAACAAACAGGTCAAAGTGTAGTATGCATATTGTTGAGGGTCTCCTTACCTGTTCATGGGTAATGCCGATAATTTCCAAAACCTTTTCTTGAACCTCACGCTTATAAATTCTCAAACTTCCTCCACCAATCTAACAGAAAACAAGTTAAATCACACTACACTTTTTGAGTGACCCATACATGTGAGCATTGGCAAAAAACAGAACGGCAGCTACTAGAGAAAAGCATGTCTACCTCAACTCCATTGTAAACCATGTCATAAGCTAAGGCACGGGCACAGGAAAGATCCTTCATATCTTCAGGGTTTGGGGCAGTGAAAGGATGATGCAAGGCCTGCAAAATAACTAAAATCCCATGAGGTTTATGCTAATAAGACACCTTCTGTATAAAGATGGCTGGAACAACTACTACCCAAAAACTACAACTACTACCAACACAAAAGCATGTCAGCACTTTATTTATTTTTTCCATAACTGATACTTAGAAGAAAAAATAATTATACTGCCTCCCACTGTAGAGTAGTGTTCGCCTTTCTCTAGATTTTTTTGGACAAAAATTCCCTATATTGGACCATTTATTGCAAAAAACGAAGGCTATTTAAGTATTTTAATAGTTTTAAATTTCTCTTTTTCCTTTAGGTTTTTCATGCTTGTCATTTTTCCTATCGATGACTCAGTTGCATAAACAGGTTGAACTCACCCCAAAGTGTTAGTTTCTGTTTGGTCTGATTTCCCCTATTTATATTGAAGTCACATGGAGGTTTGGATACCGGGTGGCTATCGTGATTGTGGTTATGGCTGCAAACAAACAGATGTTAATGAACAGATCGGGATTAGGTCAGACAGAAGCTCCTTCAAATTTGTTAATTTACACAACGGACAAGCTCAAGCTCAATTTTGAAGCTCGTTTGACAATGTGCCAAGCCCAAGCA
Organism: Ilex asprella; assembly: GCA_023539305.1. Taxonomy (NCBI): domain Eukaryota; kingdom Viridiplantae; phylum Streptophyta; class Magnoliopsida; order Aquifoliales; family Aquifoliaceae; genus Ilex; species Ilex asprella. Next base: position 35,576,678 of record CM042189.1, read on the forward strand.
GTGGCTTGTTAGGATTGCTGGGTTCGTGAATATAACATAGAATGTGTAATGTAATGTTATATATTACATATTTTCTATACATGATTTATTATGACCTGTATACAATATTATTCATATGTTATATATGATATCATATGTGTAAATGAACCGAAAATAATCATGAGCAACAGCATAAATTTGAGTTTAAGCTCAAACACTTGCACGAACTATGTTTTCAGACAAAGAGTCAAGCTCAAACACTCTTCACGACTGTGCGAATCAAGCACAAACAGTCTGGTGGTGCTCAGCTTGGCACCATTAATATTGATCACTAATTGTTGCCAAAGTTGATTAGCTTAAAATTCATTATGACATACATGGAAAACATAGTTCTAAAAAGTGGACATAGTTCTAAAAAGCAGACCCTTAAGTAATGGTATCGGCGGCAACAAATCTCCCTATACCCTAATTTTGCGGCCAAATTTTCTTCACACCAGTTGCCATCGTTACGGCACCACAATGGCCCGCGTTCGTAACGCCTGTAACGGACAATAGGGGTCAATCAGGCCGATCTGGGTTGTTATGACCCCATAACCTGTGTGAATACCAACAGCCATACATGTTGGTATTCTATTTAGTTTCTACATAATTATCAACCATAGCACCTACCAGAAATCACACATTCATCGATGATGATGGCAGCTGTCGTTGAAGGTCTCAACGTCCATGTCATCCTTGTAGGACTTGACGATGACCACTTTTGGACAGCATGTCGCCAGACTTGATCTTTGAAGTTCTACCGTGATAGTCCAAGGGATGAAGTTGTAGTGAAAGAATGAAGTTGCAAGGAGTTGGAGAATAGAGATGAGAAGAAAAAAAAAGGTTGGAGTTGTAGTAGAGAGAGAGGGTTTAGTTGACGAAGAACACGAGGATAGGGAGGTTGGAGACTTGGAGTTGGAAGTGTTTGGATACTAATAACATCTATTTCATTATTGAGTATTTTACATTGAGGAAAAAAATCATTGGCTTATCAAATTGTCTATCGAACCGTGAAAAAGATTCCGGCCGATGTTCTCACTGACATTTATGTTGTTGATATAACTATCTCTAATGTGTCTTTTTCTTCTAATTTATCTCTTGACTCATCATCTTATTGTGCATACATATCCTTGTAAGACTTCAACTGTCTCTTCTACAATGGGTTGTCGCCCTCCTTCTCTACTGTCATTCAATCAGATTTTGACAATGTGAATCGTGTTCCTCGCTATCCTTAACGACCTCGTAAGGGTCCAGATCATTTTGATTTCTCTAACTCTTGTTATATTACTGATTTTTGTTCTTTTTTAGTTTCTATCCGCTTCTGAAAACTTACCTTCCTCCTATAAGGAGGTTATTCTTGACCCTTTTTGGAAACAAACTATGGATAAGGAACTTGCTGGTTTACATAAGACTAAGACCTGGGAGTTGGTGGCATTACTCGGAAAAACACGCGTTTGGTTGTAAATGGATTTATAAAATTACAACCAAATCTGACGGTGTGGAATGGTACAAGGCTCAATTGGTAGCTAAATGATTTAAACAAAAGTATGACATAGACAATGAAGAGACATTTGCGTCTGTCGTTAATATGACCATTGTGCGCATTAAATGTCATTCATCAACGGGGTTATCCTAAAATGGATGTGAAAAGTATCTTTCTTGATGGAGATTTGACTGAAGAAATATTTATGGCTCCTCCTCATCGATTACCTCTAAATCCGAGGGAGGTGTGCAAACTCCACAAGGCATTATATGAAACAGACTAGCAAGGCATTATTTGCCAAATTTTCTTCTGTCATCTGTGATTTAGTTTTTCGTGCCAATGACCATGCTCCTACTCTCTTTCTGTGATTCTCTCCCTCAAGTTCTACTATAATTTTATTATATGTTGATGATATGATCATTACAAGTGATGACATTACGGGTATTTTGTTATTAAAAAATCGGTTGCAAAATCACTTTGAAATAAAAGATTTGAGTCAGCTCCAGTATTTCTAGCCTCTAAGGTATTTAAGTCGCATCTTCTCCTAAGAGTTATCCTATTTCTCAATCTAAGTATGCCTCAGATATTATACAGTGAGCCCGTTTATCTGACGTACGACAGTTGAGATGCCCTTAGAGCTTAATGCTCGTCATTCTTCCTCTAATGGCACCCCATTATTTGATCCTCTACGCTAGATCGCACTATTATTGGCAGTCTAGTGTATCTTATAGTTACTCACCCAGACATCTCCTATGCAATTCACATATTCGCTTGACTTCTTTGGGCCTATAAATATTGAATTAATCCTTGTTTGCTCATGGATAGGATTGATTTTGTTTGGATCCTCATTGGCCCAATAATTTTTCCTTATTGATAATTTTTATTTTACATAGAAATCATAATATTTGCATATCTTTATTCATATTTAAAACATTATATAAATATACTACTACTACTAAACAAGTCAATATCATTTTTGTGATCCCTAAATACCCATTTGGGTATGATTTTTAAAGTTTAAATGTGCAAATATGCACATCTAAGAGGTTTGAATTGAAAAATAAAAAACAGGCGTCTAGGTTTTCGTTACAATTGTGTAACACCAGTCACACCCTGCATTCATAACATTGTTATTGTTGCCATTATTTAAAACAAAATCAAAGGTTTGACATAATCAATGTGGTGTTGGATAGCTATCAACTCCAGCTATGATGGCATACATCCCAATCCTTTAAGATTTTAGGGTTTGGCACAAATGTGGGCCATCATGACTACAAAGATGTGATTCGCATTTGCATGTGTCATCAATCACTAGTGACAATGGCCATGACAGTATTTGAACTCAAATTTGATAACGATGGTGGCCAATTAATAGTAGTCAGGCCTAGTGAAGACAAAGAAATAGAGATGGGGTGAACATCCATCCTAAGGACAAAGACTAATGGAATATTTGGGCCCATCATTCTGAGTGCCCTGCTAACACCACTCTATAGTAGGGAAGTTCATAAGAAAGGGCGGGATACTTTCTTTCTCTTTCAATAGTGATGTGAATGGATTACATAAATACTTGTGTTACATACTTAACAACTTAAACTTTTAGAAGAGTAGGTGGTTTAACATTATATCAGAGCAAGAGCTTATATGTTTAAATCTTGCTGCCACTTTGATAATTAAAAAACTTGTACGTACTTATCCAAAATCTTGACGTGATGTTGAAGTATATAAACAACACTTATGCTACACTCTCTAACAGCCTATGAGTTGGTGTTTTAGCAGGTAAAATATCCCATAAGAATAATAGTTACGAACAACTCATATAAAAATTTTGGAAGATTCATTCAGAACAATGCAATTCCCTCCTCCAATTAGCAGCTGAAAACATGTAACAGGTAACTGCAATACATTCTAAATTTAGAAAAGAAGACATTTTATAAACATAATACATACCTCAAGCCTCTGTTCCGCACTATTCCACTCAAACATTGGAAAATCAGTCACCCACAAAATGGAATGTCTGGTCTAGATATCACACAAACACAATAAAAAAAATAAGGGGAGATTCAGACAGACAGACACACACAGACAGAGAGATGTAAATTTTCAAAACTGAAGCTCTGCTACAAACTTACATGGTCAACCAAGCCCAACTCATGAGCTATATATCCCCTCAGCCGATCTAATGTTTTATTAACCGACACATGGTGACCAACTGCAAACAAGACAAGATCACCAGATCCTGCAGAAAAAATTTTCAGCAACTTCTCTCTTTTTTTTGAATCCAAACTTGATACTAATGCAGGAATCCCTTCAATGTGACCTACAAATTAAAAATTCATTGTCAATGGTGAATAGTAACATCACTTTTCACCAATTATGCATGTGCATAAACTTTTCAAAAGAATTTCCTTTTACCATCATTCAAAACTTTTAGGAAAGGCAAACCCTTTGCTCCAGATTTGATTGTTGCATTGTAAATATCACCTTTCTTAAGGGCAGTGTTTGAGTAAGTTTTTGCCCCAGACGGCACACATAATGCCTTAATAATTCCCCCACTCACCAAGGTATCAGCAAAAACTTTGAAGGAAGAGTCTAAGAAAATATCAGATACCTAGAAGTTCCAACAAAAATCATTAAGCTCTTTCATAAACAAAAAAACAATCAGGAATCTCTAACAAATGTAGAATCAATTTGATGAAAAATGATCAAAACAAAATTTCCACCAGGTTAGTACAGTGCCAAAACATATGACAGGTTAGCAATCGCAGGGACACGCATGGAAATTGATTAAGTAAAAGCTAGATTTGAAACTGAAAACTCAAACCAGGACACAAAAAACAAACATACCAAATCCCTTTCACCAAAGACATGATGAAGCAGATACATCATGAACAAACTGATGAGAAATGAAGGCCAAGTTTAGAATTCTCTAGCTAGTAGTACAATCAAAACAAAACAATTTGATACACGAGATATATCAAATATATCACAAACAAGAGAAAGATAACAAATGGAGTCACTTGTATCAACCATGCAAGTTTATAACTGCTCTGACACAGATAGTAGTAGAATACATGAAAAGGAAATTACTCAATATTGTAGGGAGAGAATAAGAGAAGTAAGCAAGTAAAGAAGTTTGCTTGGACAGCAACCATAGATAACTTAATATTTTTAATTCTAGTTTAGAGCTGCAAGTTTTTTGTTTTCTCAAAACATATATATCTTAATTGATCTCTTTTCAAGCATTGAAACCTGGTCTAGGTTAGGTTTTCAAGATAAACATATTGAGGACATAAAATACCTTGGATCTACATTGTGCAATATTGTCTGCTTTTGGGCTAAACCCATGCAGCTTTAAAAACGCATCGTACATGGAAAGTTCAAAACTCAAACTTATCAGCATTTTACACAAACTTCACCTAGTGATGTGTGATTGGTTCACCACACGCTACCCCCGTATGCCCAAACATCCTTATTTGATCCTGGTCTAGATTTTCAAGTTAACTTAATTGTGGACATGTAAGGCTCGGGACCTGCATTGTGTAATATTGGCTGATTTGGGCTAGACCACACACATTTTACATGAAGAGTTCAAACCTAAAACTTATCAAGCATTTGACACACCACCAAAAGAGGTGTGATTGGGTCACCACAATCCATCCCAATATGAACAAACATCCTCATCTAGTATCCATCCTGACCCAATCACCATCCCAAGCAATCGTATTGATGGACCAGATCCACCAAGTGATTCACGGACTACATGACCTCCACACCAAAAAGGTCAATGGCTTGATAACATTTAAAATACCCTTAACCCATATCGTACAATATTGTCTGCTTTGTGATGTACCCAAGGATTAAAATATCGTTTCAAAACGGTCGAAACATCCGAAACGTTATATTTTCAAGGTGACCGAAACAAATCAGTAATGAAATCGAAATTCTAATATTTCGAGGTGTTTCATAATATTTTGTTATATTTCAAAGCATTTACATAATTATTTTGGAATGTTTCAAGATATTTTGGTATATTTTGACCAATATTTTGAAAAAATTCTTAATTTTTTTTATTGTTTTCATTTTATTTCCGAAACAGTCGAAACGTTTCCGTTTTTTAGGTGACCGAAATAATGCACCAAAACAAAATTTTGATCTTTGGATGTACCCATATAGTCTTGAAATGCATTGTAAAATGAAGGTCCCTAACTCACACCTATCAAACCCTCATGCACAATTCAAGAAGCAATGTGGGATTGGGTCACCACAATCCACCCCCTTATGCCCAAATGTCTCTAGTTAGGAATCGTTCTGACCACGTAATGTGAGGTTCCGAAGGATGATTCCATCAAGCTAGCTGCAACCATCCCAACCACACTAGCTGCCTCAATATTTCCCCCTACCATTTTCAAAATAGTGATCATGTGTAGAGAAGTCAATTATGAACACAAAAATAAGTTTGATTGGGTCGGGTACTTTCTCCATACCCCTTTGAATCGTTCTTTATCTCCTTTAGCTTCCATTTTTTCTTTTAGTACTCCTAATGTATTTAATAACTTGTTTGAGGTTTCATATCTTGTTGAAGATTACAAAGTTCCAATAACTCATGTTTCTGTTGTAAATTCGTATTTGGTTTTTTCCAAACCTTACTGCCTTTTAAAATATCTGATAAAAAACTTTTGGGATCGTCCAACAAGAATAAAAGTTCTTGGATAGATCCAAGCCTCTATATTCGATTAATGCTCCATTCTCTCCCCTCCATTTATATAACCAAACCAAACCAATCTAAGCATTATTATGTCCCATTCATTTTGTCCCTCCATTTATGTAGTTAAGTTTAATAATTGATCGATTTAGTATTTTTGTAATTCTCAAGCTAGGAAAAAAAAAAAAGTAAATATGAGGCAGAAGTCATTTCAATTGAAGTCAAACACTTCATCTTCATCAAACAAACACAATAAATGCTTATGAGTAAAGAACTAAATCCATTTCGTTGGATCAATGCAATCTCAGGGTAATCAATATGAGGAACTCCATATGTGCTATAAATATGTCAACAATAGCTAGCCCAACTCATATATTTACGATAATATGCATCATACTCTGTCCTCAACCTTGCAACACTACGTCCAATTTGTTGAAAAACGGATGCATCAGCCCCTACCCCCCCCCCAACCTCTGCTTTGTGTATTTGAGGACCATGTTTGGAGTAATAGCTAGATCCATAAACACAAATTGAGAATCCATGCTCATATCTTCGTGGTTTACACACCTATCCATAATCATATGATGGAATATCATATCCAAACCTATATCCATATGAAGATGATGAACCATAGTCATGGTTTTCACTTGCACTTACTCTTGTACTAGACAAACCATCAATCCAACTTAATGCATAACATCTATAACACATAAAGTGCTAGAATTCTAAGTATGCTCCGGTCAACGATCTTGTCAACCTTGCCATCCATTTTGAAGCATACAGAGAATCATGATCCTCATTTTGTGTGGCATGTGTAAATTCTCCTCCCTACTTGCGACGAAACAGTAATGACTCACCACAATCTCCAAGATTATCACAATCTCCATCATCATCATCTTTAACCTATCCATCATCATTGTTACATTTACCAACATGTTCATCACCACTATTACTAGTAAGAGAGATAAGTTGCTTACGTCTTCGTGGACCACTTATCAGTCTCCCAAACTCTTCATCATATATTGGTGAGGTAGTTCTCATTATTTTACTTGATACTTCTCCACTTAATTTAAACCTTAATTTGTCTTACTCTTCTTGCATTATCATCGAATAAACAATTAGCCCATGTTGCCAAGAAAGTGTCTTGGGCTAGTTAGTTCCCCATCATCCCCAAGCTCATAAAAAAGTGCATCACCATGATCATCTAATCACTTTGAAATGTCTTCATCTCCTTGAAATACAATGTTTCAGTCAATAAATTTGAATTCATATCCTTTTCCTTCATAAGGTGTTTTAACTTCAACCTCATGCTACATTATGCAAACACTAGGTTTTCCAACCTTTGATAATTGAGGCGATTGCACACTTCAGTATAAATGAGGGCAAAGACGCTCAAATTTCTTTTATAACCCTTTTTTTTAACTACTTTTACAACCTCTTGGATGAGGTTGTTTGTGATATTATTCTCATAGAAATCTTCCTCAAATTAAGAGCATCAGTGTCATATGTATACCATGATTCAGTTGTACAATAATTAGCAACATATTAATAATCATAACAAAAAAAAATTGAAGACAAATGTGATAATTAAGCAACCTAGGGTGCGTTTTGGTAACTACTTTTGTTTTTTGTTTTTTATTGTTTTTATTTTCATTTTTTGCAAAAATAAAAAATAAAAATGCAATTAGTTCGTGTTTTTATTTTTTTCTAGCCAAGTTGTTTTGCCGGATTTTGAAACAAAAAATTGGCGTTTTAAAAAAAAAACAAAAAACTAGAAACACACGGGGAGGCAGAGAGACTTTAATGAGGTGTCTTCATTTCATTAGAAGTAAAAAACTGGGTTTTTTGGGAACATATGTAAGGAGGTATGTTCAATGTCTCTTTCTCTCTTGATCAAACGTCCTTGTGTCTTCTCTTGCGAAGCTCTCTCTTGCGAATCAGTGTTGCTGCAAAGTTGTCCTCTCCATTCGACATCTCTCTCTGTCAAAGATATTTTTTGCATTATATATATATATATATATATATATAGACACACACACACAAATCTGTATATGGATGTGTGTGTTTGTATGTATGTACTCTGTATGAGTGGATATGTGTTTTGTGTGTGTATGTGTGTGTAGGTGTATGTGTGTGGACTCCCAATAACACACGGTGGCATGCTAATGTTGTTTTGGCGGACATTCAGCTTATACCTATTTGCATTTTCTAACGTGTTGGTATACAATTGGACGTAGTACTCCACAATATATTAGTTATATCTTTTGTTTGTCATCATTTTTTGTGTTAGAACTTAGATGTATGATTTACATAAAGCATATCTTATTTCTTGATTATAATGTCCAGAAGATTGAAATTTTGTCTGTCGATTATGGATTCTGAATTAGTAATTATGAATTATGCACAAAAAAAGTGTTAGTTCCTTGAAAACATGTTTCATTACTAAAAATTATTAGTTTATTCAATAATAATTCCAAAATGTCACCATTATTGTTTTTCCAACGCATAAAAACCCCACTAAAGCACTGTGATAATAGTAACCTAATCCAATAAGAACTCCTTAATTTTTGCTGAACGAGTTTTCGGTGAAAATTAATCACTTTCTTGCACATTGGGTGCTATCAAGATGTGCCTTATTGTCCAGCCGACTAGGAAGAACGGACACGAATACAAAATACGGGTACGATACGATATGGATATGGCGATATGACATGGATATGGCGATACGACAAAATCCCAAAACATATATTTTATATTACGTATATAAAAACATATATTTTATATTTGTACTATTATGTAATGATGGGATAACTATGTAGCATGGATACAGATACGGATACGGATACAGGAGATGGATACAATACAATACAGATACGACAATATGTCAAAACTCTAAAAATTAAGATATGGGTACAACTAGGCTACGTTTAATAATTAAATATATTTTACATTTTTATTATTGCATGATACATATTTGTTGAAATTTTGAATATATTTTAAATACTTAATTTATATATATATATATATATATATAGACTTAAAAAAAATCACATTGGGCCTAAGCCCAATTGAAAACAGCAAGAAAAAGGTCACTAGAATCTCATCCAAACACCACGTGAAAAAAGCTGTGAAAGCTAGTACTGATTAAAAAAGGAGGAAAAAGTGCCAAACAAGATGATAAGGTAATCCCACAATGGGATTGATAAGTTGACATGTGGCTAATGAAGGACCCTTTTATCTCCGACTTCAGTCAAAAAGTCATTCTCTCACTCGTCACTAGCGACGATGAGTATGCATACATGTACATATACGGATACGGACACAAATACAACACCCTATTTGACTTATCGGTGCTTCATAGCATGATAGCTATAATGTTTAGTCATTCTTTAATAATAATAAACAACATTAATAATTTTTTTATTTTCAAAAAGCACCTATTGCTTCACTACAATACATCTACAAAGTGAATATAATTAATTAAAGAAAAGTTGAATTGTTATGGTGTTAAGGTTTTAGAGAATAAGAGAAAAGAAACGAGAAAAGGATTAGGAAAAGTGAAAATTGTATTAGGTTAAACAACTACACCAACATATATAGAGTCATACAATGCAAAATACTAAACTATCCTTAGTCTAGTATTAATGCATATAGCAACACTCCCCCTCAAATTGGTGTATAGATATCTCTCATATCAAACTTGCAAACAGTGGGGTGAAATACTAAGCCCCTTTGAGAAGATATCAGTCAATTGATTCTCCAATTTCACAAAAGGCATGCAAATCGAACCGTTGTTTAATTCTCCTTAATAAAGTGTCGGTCAACTTCAACATGTTTGGATTTATCATGTTGAACTGGATTGTGGACAATGTCAATAGCAGCCTTGTTATCACAATATAACTTCATAGGTCCATCATTAGAAATCCTAACTCCCCTAGTACTGCTCAGTGACACAAAAGCTCACAACCCCATGAACCATAGCTTTGTATTCAGTGTCCGCACTAGACTTGACAATCACTGCTTGCTTCTTGTTGCACCATGTAACCAAATTACCTCTAACCAAGGTACAGTAACTCGAAGTTGATCTTCTATCATCCATTAACACTGTCTAGTCTGCATCACTAAATACTTCGAGTTTCAAATAGCCATTATTAGAGAACAAGATCCATTTTCCTGAAGCTGACTTAAGGTACCTCAAAATGCGATAAACAGCCTGAAGATGAGAAACTCGAAGATTATGCATGAATTGACTAACAATACTCACTGCATAAGCAATATCTGATCGGGTATGTGATAGATTAATCTCCCCACTAATCTCTGGTATCTCTTTTTCTCCATTACCTCACCAATACCACTACTTAGTCGATGGTTGACTTCAATAAGGAAATCGATAAGTTTACGTCCCAACATCCATGTTTCTTCTAGAAGGTCAAGAACATACTTTCTTTGGGAGATAAAAATATTTTTGGGAGATAACAACCTCAATGAAGTATCTCAATGGACCCGAGTCTTTGATTTCAAATTCCTTAACCAACTGAGTCTTCAATTTGGTGACCTCATTCTCATCATTTCCACTTATCACTATGTCATCTACATATACAATGAGCATAGTGATCTCTTGTCATCCACCGGTCTGACGAACATGGTATGATTAGCATGACTTTGTTTATATCCAAACTTCAGCATAACTTTAAGGAACTTATCAAACCAGGCCTTAGGAGATTGCTTCAATTTATAAAGAGACTTCTTCAATTTACACACATTTCTTTTATTCATTTGAGATAAAAAATCTGGAGGAATCTCCACGTACACATACATCCTCCTCCAAATATCCGTGAAGAAAAGCATTCTTCACATCCAATTGAAGAAATCCCTTAGCAATCAACCTCACTTTGTAACTCTCGACAATCCCATCAACTTGTTGTTTGACAGTAAACACCTATCTACACCCTACAGTCTGTGCTCTTGGAGGAATAGAAATAAGCTCTCATGTGTCATTCTTTTTAAAGGCTTACATTTCTTCTATCATAGCTTCTCTCCACTTAGGATTAGCAAAAGCCTCTTTCCAACCCTAAGGTATAGATACAGGCTACAAGGAAGAAACAAATGCACGATAACACGAAGACAAAGATCATAGAAACAAAGTTAGAGACTGGATGTTGAGTACAAGTACGAACACCCTTTCTAACTGTAATAGGAAGTTTAGAGTCATAAACAACTGGATTACCTAAAACTAGAGTAACATCTGAAGATTCATTACCTAATAATTGGTGGAAGATGGAACTGAAGTAGCAAAAGTCAACTGGTTCAGTGACACATGGGTAATCTATACCTTCCGACGCCGAGCATAAGTCTTCAGATTATTCTTGTGAAGCCAATCACCAAGTGAATCACTGATGTTACCTTGTTTCTCCATAAGTTGTTCCCCCTAATTAACATCCCACTGAATAGGGAATTGAAGAAAGGACTCCACACAAAACATCTCTGCCTTTGTAGTGACTTTCTCCCCTAAAGAGATGGTTGGGTAATAGCGAAAAATTGCTCAAAAATTCCCGAAAGATAACATACATCTTCTGAGACTGTGGATGATAGCATTTATAACCCTTTTGGGTGACAGAATAACTAACAAAGACACACCGCAGAGTCCCAAGATCAAGTTTCCTCCGCGAAGGTTTGTAATCATGTACAAAACATACACAAAAACTTTAAGAGGAAAGGAAAAATATAAGGGATGGAATAAGACTCGGAAAGATACTGAATTGGTGATTTAAACTGAAGGATACACAAAGGGTATGTTAGGACCCAGAGTATATTCATATATATGTGTGTGTGTGTGTGTCAATATGTGTGGGTCCGTACGTGTTGTGTGTGGACTCTCGATAACACGTGATGGCATGCTAGTGCTATTATTCTGGAGCACATTCGGCTTATAGCTCATTGCATTTTCTAACGTGTTGATATGATGGACGTAGTACTCCATAATTTATCTGATCTATCTTTTGTAGGCACCATTTTTTATGCTAGATGTATAAATCATATAAAACATATCTTAATTCTTGATCACAATGTCCAAAAAATTAAAATTTGTCTTTTGATTATGGATTCTAAATCAATTATAACTATGCACATAAAATGCGTTAGTTCATTAATTATGTACAACTATACTGGGATTGAACACTACCAGTTTGCCAACTCTTCTTGTTACAATTTCTTACTATTTTATAGCATCTCAATTTGTTTGTGGTTATAGTTGGAGTAATTTGGGTTATTTGGTAAACTTTTGTAGATGAAAATGGTTAACCAAAGATAAGGAGATGATGTTGGGGTTGGGGTTGGGGTTGAGGTTGATGGACCATAACCTTCTACAAATGAGGTCATTTTCATCAAGTTGATGGATTCGGAAGTTGAAGTGGGGAATAGACCAACAACTACTTTCACCAAACATAATTGAACCCATTTAAAAAAGTGAATGAAAGTAAGAACAGGGTATCCATACACACGATTATTTATTAAACAAATTCAATACATTGAGAACAACTTGCAATGAATTTAGGAAGTTGCTGAACGAAACCATTGGAGTTAGGTTGGGACCCGGAGGAAAAAACCATTACTTTGGCAGATGATGTGTGGAAGAATTTGTGCAAGATAGACAACCATTTTTAAAATACATTACTATATGTCTAATTTTGAAAAGGGTTTACTATTTCATTAATTGCATTTATGCTAGGTGAATAAGCATGCGAGGCAGTTCAAGAAAAAAAGTAGTGCTCATTATGACAAGTTATGACTATGCCAAGACAAGTGCAACCAGTCAAAATGCTCTTCCCTCGACTCAACCTCCATCTGACAACGAAGAAGAGAGACCCAACATTCGATCTACACATGAGGTTGATGATGTTGAGGAAGATGAAATGGTGATAAGCCAACACAGTAGATCTATCACTCCAAGCCGCACTATACATTCAAAGAAGGATAATTATAGCCCAATCCTTACAACTGCCCTTAATGTGTTGACCGAATCTTCAAAGAAGATGACAAAGTATTTGAATCACAAGATGTCTGGTGCTACTGTGGCGACAACTTCATATGGGTGTAATGAGACTAATACACATAAATGATATAATATGTTGGATGAATGTGTGGCTTCTTTGAAAGCCCTCAAGAACATCGATACAGTGGCATATACAAATAAGGATTTTTAATGAGGGTATGAGTTGGAGGAAGATGTTCATAGTTACGCCAGATCATAAGAAGAGGTACTTTGTTACAAACCTGTAATTTCTATGTTCATGGCTTGCAAGACTTGGTTTTGGGATCTGTAATTTGGACATTAATGTTATGAATATTTATGTTTGGATATTATGTTAGTTATTACGTTTAGATATTATGTTATGGATTTTAATGTTTGGATATTTTGTTATGGATATATTTATGTTTGGTTATTTTCTTTGGATATTATATGTTTAGATATTATTTTAACGATATTATGTTTGGTTTTTTTTTTTTTGGGTTTGGTGTTGAGATGTATACTTATGAATATTATGTATTATACGTACCCTGCATTTCAGATAATTTAATACATTCAGATGAAGAATGTAATGTGCTATATGATAGTGATGAGATTGGTTTTAACTGCAATAGAATTAAATATTCATGATGGACAAAATTCTTCACCGAGAAAATGTAGAACGTCTCAACTTAGAGGGCATGATTATGTGTTGGAATTACTACACGGACATGAGAATAGATGCTTCGATCAATTTAGAATAGTGTTGTTTTGCAAGGAATTAAAAGAAAAAAAAATTTGAAACATTCTAGATATGCAGTTGTTCAAAAGCAAGTGGCTATATTTTTAAGAACAATATCCCACAATGAGAGAAATCGCATAGTAGTCGAAAGGTTTTAGCATTCGAGTGAGACTATATCAACATGCTTCAATCATGTGTTGAAGGCAGTTTGTAGGCTTGGAATGGATATCATCAAGCCCCCGAATTTAGACGTGGTACAACCTCAGATTTAATTCAATCCAAAAAATTACTCTTTTTTAAGGTAATTGAAAGTATTGTTGCGTAGCTATATAAAATATGTTATCACATTAGACGGTTTTAAAGTTATTGACATGTATTTATGATTATAAAATTGTGTTAGTGTTGTTGATGGAACTCATGTTGATATACGTATTCTAGTAGACAACTCAAAACATATACCAACTCAAAACATAATGTATGCATATTCCTTTGATATGCGATTTACATTTGTAATGAGTGGGTGGAAAGGAACTGCTCACGACTCAAGACTATTTTTTGAGACTATTATTAACCCAGTGAACAAGTTTCCAATGCCGACACGATGTAAACTTATAGAGGTAGGGATCCACAACCAACCGACAAAGAAGAGTTGTTCAAGTCCCGTTACTCTTCATTTCGAAATGTAATAAAGCTTTGTTTTGGATTTCTAAAGGCTCGTTTCCCTATTATCAAACTAATGCCTCCTAATCCAATAAGAACACAGAAAAACATACCCACAGTATGTTGTATAGTCCATAACTTCATTAGAATGCATCCTCACCAAAATCGGTTGTTTGTTGACTATGAACGAGGAGAATATGTTGATGATGGTAGAGGTGGTGCAGGATATAGTTCATATGCCCCCATTGAAATAGATATAAGTCTTAGTCAGTTGTATGAAATGACTCATGTCTGAGATGTCATTGCCGAAGAAATTGTTGGCAACAACCCATCATTGATACATGTCCATCCTTCTTGGTTTGTGTCACTTAATTATGTTCATGCTCATATTCTATTATATATTAGAATGGTATTGCAGTGTTGTTTTACTAGCAATGTTATATTCAAATTATTATTATGTCTCATTTTTATTGTTAATGTTATTGAAACAAAAATACTACAATGGCACCTATCAACATTATATCTTCATCTGGATCCGATAACATGAATGTGTAGATTCCAAGGACCAAAAGAAAAAATGATCGACCTTTTTATCATTGTCCACGATGACGTGACCATGATGATTGCTTCATTGGGGTTGATGAGTACAATGCATTAAGAGATGAACATAATGTCATCCCACAAGCCTAGTCACGATAGTGAGACAAGAAATGAATCACTATTTTCATGCTTACTTATTGTTGTTTCAATTTGATCTTCTATTGTGCACTACTTTTCTTAGTATTTGTACTATTTATTGGGATCTTAGTTAAATGGTTATGGCTTACTATGTCATGTATTTTAGTATCTTTAATGACTTATGTGATTCTAGTATTTTACTTTGCGTTTATTTGATAAGTTGATAGATATATTGGGATAAAGAATTTTGATTTGTTTTTTTAGTAAGGAATTGATATAAAGCTATTGAATATGACATAAATTGAAGTGATTACCAAAAATGTTTTTTGTTTTACTTTTCAGAGTTTCTTAAACTGAAACTACAACCAAACTAGTTTTTTGTTTTAACTTTTTACCACAAAAAAAAAAAAAATTTAAGATTGGTACAGATACTGTAACCAAACAAGTTTACAAGGTTTTTGTTTTAACTTTTTAAAACAAAAACTGAGTTTGGTAACAAAACTCTGAAAATTAAAACAAAAAATATTTTTCGTAATCACTTCAAGTCATATTCAATAGCTTTATATCAATTCTCTGCTAAAAAACAAGTCAAAATTATTTATCTCAATACATCTATCAACTCATCAAATAAAACACAAAGCAAAATACTAAAATCACATAAGTCATTAAATATACTAATACATCTCATTGCTCAACATTCTCCCAAATACATGTCATAGTAAGTCATACTCACTTAACTAAAATCTCAACAAGTCGTATAAATACTAAGAAAAGTAATGCACAATATAAAATCAAATTGAAGTCACAACAAATAAACATGAAAATAGTGATCCATTTCTTCTTTTTCCATCCTAACTGGGCTTGTGGGATGACATCATGTTCATCTCTCAATGTGTTGCACTCATCAACCCAAATGAAACCTAAGAAGCACGGACATGGATACGACACAATATTGACACGATTTTTTTTAAAAAGTAGGACAAACACGTTGGGGACAAGTTAAATAATATGCATTTATATATACACACACATACATATATAATCATGTGATAAAATAAAAATGTTATCATTTTCCTAATTCTAAAAATTCCACATCATGATATCACCGCATAAAAATTATGACATAAGATATGTTATGATCCAATAATCAATAACTAAGACAATTTTTATTTTCAAAAATATTTCACTTCATAACACCAATTTTAAAGAGCCCCCATTTTGTGACCCCATTTTTCCTCACATTATTTTCATATTAAAAGTTTATTCAATTTGTATACAAGTTCGTATTCATATTTGAAATTATGTTGCATTCATGTACTAAGTTTTTTTTAACACATTTCCAATGTTCAATGTAATGATTATAACTCATTTTTTATTATGAATTTTGACTCATCAAAAATAACTCCCTTAATTATAAAATTATATGAAAAGTTTCCAAAAATTTGAGAAAAATAAACTCAAAATGTGTCCCAATGTGTCAGTCAAGTGTCTCCAAAGTATACTGAGCATGTCAATCGCATGTCTCTAACATGTCTTGACAAAAAATTAATAAAAAAAAATCGGACATTCAGTTTAGCGTGTTCATGCCACAAACATATCTAACACCAACATTTTGGATAAAATGAAGTGTTTGTGCTTACTAGAATAAAAAAATCATCATGCTCACGCCATCGTGAAAAACGATAAAAAGGTCAGACCATTATTTTTTTTTATCATCGCAACCAACACATTCATGTTATCGAATCCACATGAGCATGAAAGGCCAATAAGTGATATTGCAGTACTCTATTTCAATAAAATTAACAAAAAATAAGAAATAATAATAATTTGAATATAACATTACAAGTAAAACAACCCTATAATACCATTCCAATAGATAATAGAATACAAACATAAACATTCTTAAGTGATATAAACCAAGAAGAACATGTATCAATGATAAGTTGTTTCCCACAATTCATCGGCAATGATATCTCTAACAAGAGCTATTTCACGTAGTTGATTCGGACTTATATCTATTTCAATTGGGATTTGTGAACTAGATTCAGCACCACCTGCATCTTCATCAACATATTCTCTTTGTTCATAGTCAACAAACAACCAATCTTGGGCAAAATGCATTTTAATGAATTTATGGACTGTATAACATGCTATGAGTATGTATTTCTACGTTCTTATGAGATAAGGAGGCATTAGTTTGAGAATAGAGGAACAAGCCTTTAGAACTCTAAACCAATGCTCTATTATATTTTGAAGTGAGGAGTGAAGGTAATTGAATAGCTCTTCTATGCTGGTTGGTTGTCAACCTTTACCTCTATAATAACGTAGCTAATCTCTTATCACAGGGACAGAAAATCGGGCATGGTTGTATACCCCGAATCTACAACATATATTCGTTTGTCAAACTATATTCTTGCAAATTACTTTATACAATTTGTATATATTACTCTTTTGAAGTCCATGAATAAGTTTAACTCCTGTCAGCATTGAAAACTTGTTCGCTTGATTAGAAACGGACTCATAAAACACTCTTTTAAGTCATGAGTATTTCCTTCCCACCCACTCATCACAAATGTAAATCTTATATCACAGGAACATGCACACATTACATTTTGAATTGGTACAATATTCTTTCTATGGTATGGTACTTACTCAACTACGGGAGCAAGTGCATCAACTTAGGTTCCATCAATAACACAAACACAATTCTATAATAATAAACACATGTCAATAACATTAAAATCGTCTAATGTGACAACATATTTTATATAACTATGTAACAATACTTTCAATTACCTTAAAAAATGGGTAATATTTGGGATTGAATCAGATTTGAGGTTGAACCACATTGAAGTTCGGGTGCTAATATCTACTCCAAGCCTACAAGTTGTCTTATGCATATGAGTGAAGTATTTGGATATGGGCTTGCCCAAATGTTGAAATCTTTCAACTCCTATGCGATTTCTCTCATTGTGGGATATAGTTACTAAAAATATAGTCAATTGCTCTTGAACAGTTACATATGTAGTGTTTCAAATTTCCATTTTTTTTTAATTTCTCACAAAACAACACAAACACGAGTGGATCTATTCTAAATTGATCAAAGCACTTATTTTCATGTCTATGTAGTAATTCCAACACATAATCATGCCCTCTAAGTTGAGATGTTATACATGGTCTTGATGAAGAATTTTGTCTCTCATAAATATCTAGTTCTATTGCAATCAAAACTAAACTCATCTCAACATCACTATCAAATATCACATCAAATTCTTCGTTTGAATACATTAAATTATAAAAAATGCAGGGTACCTATACCACATAATATCTGTAAGTACACATCCCAACACCAAGTCTTAAAAAATAACCAAACATAATATTCATAACATAATATCCAAACATAATAACCAAACATAAATATCCATAACATAATAACCAAACATAAATATCCATAACATAATATCCGACACATAATCATGCCATCTAAGTTGAGATGTTCTACATGGTCTTAATGAAGAATTTTGTCTATCATAAATATCTAGTCCTATTGCAATCAAAACTAGACTCATCTCAACATCACTATCAAATATCACATCAAATTCTTCGTTTAAATACATTAAATTATAAAAAATGCAGGGTACCTATACCACATAATATCTGTAAGTACACATCCCAACACCAAGTCTTAAAAAATAACAAAACATAATATCCATAGCATAATATCCAAACATAATAACCAAACATAAATATCCATAACATAATAACCAAACATAAATATCCATAACATAATATCCGAACATAAATATCCATAACATACTCCCTTCATTCCTAAACATGTGACGTTTTATCCAATTTTTTTATTCCATAATATCTGACGTTTAATGAAACCAAAACAGAATTAATATTTTTTCTTCCAAATTTACCCTTATCCCTATTTTCCAACAAGTGCATAATAACTGCACACAATAATTAATTTTTTTTAACTTTTCAATGCATCAGATTAGGTGTAGGCTAAGTGTCTTTCATATTTCTTTCCTTCC
>CM042189.1:35596406-35623209 GCA_023539305.1 Ilex asprella
CATAAATATCCATAACATAATAACCAAACATAAATATCCATAACATAATAACCAAACATAAATATCCATAACATACTCCCTTCATTCCTAAACATGTGACGTTTTATCCAATTTTTTTATTCCATAATATCTGACGTTTAATGAAACCAAAACAGAATTAATATTTTTTCTTCCAAATTTACCCTTATCCCTATTTTCCAACAAGTGCATAATAACTGCACACAATAATTAATTTTTTTTAACTTTTCAATGCATCAGATTAGGTGTAGGCTAAGTGTCTTTCATATTTCTTTCCTTCCCAACGTGATCATAAAAGAAAGATAAGGAAGAGTGTAAGAGTTGGGAGAGAGAATATTTATTGAATAATGGTATTTTAGTCTTGTGCAATTATTTTTTACTCATATTAGAGCTATTTAATAGCTTCCTTAATCCCTGTGCAAAAACCTTAAACGTCACATATTTAGGAATGGAGGGAGTAATAACCAAACATAATATCAATAACATAATAGCTAAACATAATATCCAAACATAAATATCCAAACATAAATATCTAAAGTCCACATCCGAACTCCAAGTCCTATAAGCCATGAACATAAAAATCATAGGTTTGTAACGAAGTTCATCTTCTTATAATCTGACATAGTCATGAACATCTTTATCGAGGGCATTTAAAGTAGTCACACATTCATCTAACAGATGAATGTGATTCCTTGTGTGTCTCAGCCTCACTACACCCATGTGAAGTTGTCGCCACAACAGCACCAACAATCTTGTGATCCAAATACTCTGCCTTCTTCGACGAAAATTTGGTCAACACATTAAGGGCAATTGTAAGGGTTTGGCTATAATTATCTTTCTATGAACTTTGAGTGCGGCTTGGAGTTGTAGACATTAGACAATGTAACTTGTCCCTTTATCACCATTATCAACCTCATGGGTAGGATCAAATGTCCGGTCTCTCTTTTTCCCGTTGTCAGATGGAAGTAGGATTGATTGATGAACATTTTGACTTGGTGCACTTATCTTAGCATAGATTCTACATAGATTGTCGTAATGAGGACAACCTTTTTTCTTGAACTGACTCACAGAATAAGTAGCAGAAATGAAACTAATGAATACTAAACCTTTTTCAAAACTAGACATAGCATAATGCATTTTAAATTTTAAAAATAGTTGCTTACCTTGCACAAATTCTTCCACACATCATCTACCAAAGTAATGTTTTTTTCTCTAGATCCCAACCTACTCCAATGGTTTCGTTCAACAACTTCCTGAATGCATTGTAAGTTGTTCTCAATGTATTGAATTTGTTTCACAGATAGTCATATGTGTATGGATACCCTATTCTTATTTTCATTCGCTCTATTAAATGGGTACAATTATGTTTGATGAAAGTAGTTATTGGTCTATTCCCCACTACTACAACTTCCGAATCCATCAACTTAATGAAAATAGCTTCATTCTTAGAAGGTAATGGTCCATCAGAATTGCTCACCTCAACTCAACATCATCTGCTCATCTTTGGTTAACATTTTCTATCTACAAAAATTTACCAAATAACTCAAACTACTTCAACCATAACCACAAACAAATTGAGATGCTATAAAACAATAAGAAATTCTAATAAGAAGAGTTGGCAAATTGGCAGTGTCCAAATCCAGTACAGTTGTACATAATTAATGAATTAACACATTTTATGTGTATAATTAATAATTATAACTGATTCATAATCCACAATCAACAGACAACATTTCCATTTTCTGGACATTGTGATCAAGAATTAAGATATGTTTTTATATGATTTATACATCTAACACAAAAAATAGTGAAAGACAAAAGATAGATCAGATAAATTATGGAGTACTATGTCCAGCATACCAACACGTTAGAAAATGCAATGAGTTATAAGCTGAATGCCCTCCAGAACAACACTGGTTTCGTCTCTCTCTCTCTCTCTCTCTCTCTCTCTCTCTCTAGTGTAGACGATCCGTCTCTTAGAAGCCAACACTGGCTTTAAATAGGGGCTCCTCTTTTTTTTTTTACTTTTTGGGTAATTTTTTATTAGTTACTTTTTGGTGGGTAAAAATACTATGATAATTTACATTAGAATTGTTAAATTATCTGTGTCATATAATTGAAGTTATTTTTATTTTTTAATTTAATCTAAAATTAAATATTGAATTACATTAGATTAGATGTAGATTTATAATTTATGGGTACATCTTTACATGTTTAGTATTTTTAAATATCAAAAAAATTAAATACTAAATATTTGATGGTAAATATTTGCATTTTTTGTATTTTTAAATATCAAAAAATTTGAAAACTAAATGCTAATGATGTTAACTATTTTCGGTAATGTTCTTATATTTCAATTTCACCTAATTTAGTGTGTTAGATGATATATTTTGGGCATATAATGTTTAAATGTTATTGCTTATATTTTTATAAAAATTTCATAATTTTTTTTAAAAAATTGTGTCTTCTATCTAGCATTTTTTGCATATCGGTTGACACTACAATACTGCGACCGATGTGTATTAGTATCCTCTAAGTCGACA
Organism: Ilex asprella; assembly: GCA_023539305.1. NCBI lineage: Eukaryota > Viridiplantae > Streptophyta > Magnoliopsida > Aquifoliales > Aquifoliaceae > Ilex > Ilex asprella. The sequence continues at coordinate 35,598,968 of CM042189.1, forward strand.
ATCGATACCGCGACTTTGAACCATATTACCATCCTCATTTCTCTTAGAACAAGGATTTGGAGTTTTGGACACTTCGAGAGAACTTTATATAACTTTTTGCTGACAAGGCTTTTGCTAACTAGGCTCGTATGGAAGTAAAAGCATCGACTAAATAAAAAATTGGAATTTTATTCCAAGGGATAGAATGACTTCAGTAGACTAGACCATTTGGATACCGCCAAAGTCAAGGGAGCGTATGAAGAATGTCAAGTCCAATAAGATCTTTTCCTCGGAAGTGTGAACAAAGAACTTTATGTTCAATTGTGAGGTTTGGAAAAGCCGAATAACAATCGCAATCCTGATTCTCAACAAGACTACAGAAGCAAGGAGGGATAAATAATGGAAGTTGAGGGTGATGCTGTAGATAGAAGGATTTGGAGAAGTGCCAACAAAAGAGATTTGAAGAGAGAGAGAAAAAGGAAACTATCAAAGGCTTGGAGCATAATGAGATCATCTTTAGAGAAACCAGAACATCCTAATGCAAGCCAAGAACATTGCATGGAGAATGACTATTATCAAGAGAGAAATGGACTCAATATCAGAATCTCCAAGGGAACTACTTTCAAGTAGTGCATGAGTTTCTCCTTTTTCTTTTTCTTTGGAGAAGCTTCAGTGAAGTGACCCTTTTGCCTACAAATATAACACCTGACACTTGTTTTTGATCTAAATTTATTTCCTCACCAGATTATCCATTTCGTTTGTGACCAGAATTATTTTTGGATATTACATATAATTGGTTTTCTTTTCGGGTCCACAATCACATGCAATACCAAGTTTATTCCCAGTTTCCTCAATTTTGACAGAGAACCTCCTTTGATTTCATTATTTCTCAAGAGCAACAAGAGCATGTTGAAAGATCTCACAAGGATAAGGGCCATGGTGCAACCCGGTACAACAGGGCGTGGGCTTCGGTCGATGGCAGCTAGCGTGGTGGAAATCATCCTACCAAAAGGGAATCACTTGGGTAGAGAGTCTTGAGACAATTTCCAAACAAGGAAGTTTGGTCCAAATGGGTAGATCGTGGTGACCCAACCCCACATCACTTGGTGAAGTAAGTGTCAAATACTTGATAAGTTTAAGCTTTGAACCTTCACTGTACAATACGTTTTAAAGTAGTGCAAGCCTCGCCTAAAGCAAACAATATGGTGTGATATGGGTCAAAGCATTATAAATAATATTAAGTCATTGACCCTCATGGAGTGCACACCACAGAGTGTGTGCATCCCTTGGTGTACCCCTGTCCAACAAGGGCAGTGATTTGGGACAGTGGCAACTAGCATCGTAGGAGTCATCCTCCAGAATCCCAGATCACATGGGTCAGCATGGGGCCTAAAATAAGGAAGTTTAGACCTGAGGTGGTGGATTGTGGAGACCTAGTCCTATTCATATATCGCTTGGTGAAGTATGTGTGAAGGGCATGATAACCTTCATCTTAGAATGCATTTTAAAACCCTATGGGCCTAGTCTAAAACAGACAATATTAAACAATATAGGTTCAAGACATTTCAAACATGAATCTCAAAAATAGAGCGGTGATCATGATCAATCATATTGCTTCTGTAAAATATAAGGAGAATAACAGCAACAAAAGATAATTGACAACCACTAATATATTAACAGAAGCTATAATGAATTTACCCATATATGCTATAAAAATTGCAGTAAAGAAAAGGACACAGAAAGAAATATTAATGACTAAGGTCACATGGCCTAGCAATGCGCATCAGAAAATGTAAAAGTGATTACAAGGTGACTAAGAGCAAGATTGGACTGTCAAATAGCAGTAAGATGACATCAAACCTTCAAAATTACACTATAAAACTATATTGCAATAGCAGTCCGACTGTGGAATAGAACTGACAGCAGGTGCTGGTAAGTGGAATCGGCAGCAGTTATGTATGAAAGAAGAATAGAAATTGATAACCTACTGCTTGCCAATTAAAAAATTCCTTTAGAAATCAAATGTAATATATAGAAATTAGTTGCTTTAGCCACCACCATAAATATTTAAAAAAAAAAAAAAGAAACGCAAGCATATGCTAAGTGAACGGAGACCTTACATCCTCCAATTCAAGACCAAAACGAACATCTGGCCTGTCTGAACCATATCGATTCATCGCATCAGCATATGTAAGCCTGGGGAAAGGGTTAGGTAGCTGGACGCCTTTGATCTCGAGGAAAACCTGCAATTGAACATGTGATCATGCCTTGTTGTGCATATTGAGTCGATAGATAGATTACAACAATCCTGCAACTGCATAGTGAAAATTATAAAAATATTCTATAAAATTACAGAGAGATAACTTGAAACATCAATTCCCCTGGCTGTTTGCCTGTTTGACCAACTGCCTCTAAAGAATCTTCAAAAGCCATTCTAGTGGTCTATTTTATAAGCACCCATTCTGCTAACCTCTGTTGATGAACAACTGAGCTCACTATGGCGAGTTTGTACCCTAAGCCAAGCTTTCTTTTTGGTTTTAAAAAAAACAAATGGCTCACTACAGAAGCGTGCCAGAAAAACAGAGAACATTGTTGACATGTTTCAAGTTAAATACACCACATTCAGATCCACAACTCAATTAAAAATTAGAACTATGATGTTGAACTTATATTTTTAAATTTCCTTCTTAATAACCTACAAAATACTGATTCATAGCTATTCTTATTATATTCCAATGTGATTTCAGGTTGACCAAATTTTACCAATCTCATACCAAGAACAACTCAACTGAGTACAGAGACGGCCGCATTCTAGCAACTATCATTATAAACCTGATTCTACCAACATTATCAACACTCAAAGGAAACACCCGAAGTCTGACTTCATATCAGAATCCTGGATCAAACTACACGAGATATGAATTGGCATCGATCAGATCAACTCATTCGTGGGCTTTCTTCACATTGTAGTTCTACAATCTTATATTTATAATCATAGTCAGCCTATACTCTTTTCCTTGTCTCTAGAGAAGAGGTAACATGATCAATGATTTAACTGAAATTAGTCGGACAATTACTGAAATACTGGATAAACAAGAAATGGTTTTACTCTGGATTGCTTTAGAGTTATAACAAACACCAGAAATTTATAGACTCTCCTCACACAAATTGTTTCACGAAGCCCCCCAAGGATTTATTGTGAGCGTTGAAAAAGAACATTCACATTCCTTACACTCAATTATCTCTCTCTCTCTCTCTCTCTCTCTCTCTCTCTCTCAAACTTGTTAATCTTTTATTAGGGAGTTCTATATTTTTGTCAACTTTAGCAGTACGTAAAACTTTCTACCTGTCTAATCAGATCTTCATTGAGCCTCAGCATGTCCTCCAAAGGAGTGAAAGCCAATTCCATATCCAACTGTGTAAACTCTGGTTGTCTATCTGCCCTGAGATCTTCATCCCGGAAACATCTGCATAGAAACAACATGAAGGTAAATGTGCATCACAATTTGATCAGATATCTGCCCATCAAAACCAAATTACTTAATCCTTCCCTAAATTTTAGAGGGAATGGCTATCCCAATAAAAATCAAAATCACAATATTTTTTGGAACTTTAGAGCCCCTCTGGCTTGCACTTCATACAAATTAAAACACAAGAAGGAAACTATTATTTACTAGCCCAAGTTAGAACAGCAGAGTTGAAATAAACAACCACAGCAAAACTACAACAAACCAATATCTGATAGCCGTTACTAAAAGAAATACCTTGCAATCTGGTAATATCTGTCAAAACCAGAGACCATCAGCATTTGCTTAAACAGCTGTGGACTTTGAGGCAAAGCATAGAACATCCCTGGCTTCATAATACACAATAGACAGAATTAAACCTCCAAATGACTGAGAAACTATCCAAAGTAATTAAGAACTTATGTATAACTAGAGAGTAGAGACCATTAGCATTTGTTATTAAACAGCTGTGCACTTTGAGGCAAAGCATAGGACATTCCTGGCTTCATAATACACGTTACAGTCAACTAAGCCTCCAAGCGATTGAGAAGTATCTCAAGTAACCAATAACTTTCAAGAATATAAATTTAGGTATAACAAATTTTGCTCAACAAAGATAGGGGCAGTTTGACAAAAACTAAAGCCCTGGGCAAAAATTCCCAAAGAGGCCTTATATTAACATCCAATATAATAATTTACAAACTAAATTCTTGCTTTTTAAGATGCAAGAATACTAATTAGGTTTTAATATTCAAGTCTTGATAATATGTAATATTCAATCTATAATAGAGTTAATCCACTCAACCTCTCTTTGTGACGTAGCCAATCATGGATAAAAAATTATAATTTAAGTTAAAAACTTCTTTCTGCAAAGCAAGTGTTCCCAGTACTATCAACAATATATGTATACAATGCATGCTTCTGGAAAAGAATCTAATTATTTATGTAAGTTTTAGTTTCAATTTTGTAACATTTATTTTCATATTTTTAACTTTAAAAATAAATCCAAACCAAGGTTGAACACAGTGAAAAATGAGGAAAAAATTATCAATTTAAATTAAAAACTTCTTTCTACAAACGCAAGTGCACCCAGTCCCGGTGTTATCAACAATATCATGTATGTAATGCATGCTTTTGAAAATAGTCTAACTATTTATGTAACTGTTAGTTTCAACTTATCACATTTAATTTAATACTTTTAACTCTAAAAATAAATCCAAACCAAGGTTGAACACTGGGTAAACTGGGGATATAGTAGGACTAAACCGAAGAACAAGGTGGAGAACATGATGGAGCTTGTAGATGTCGGGAAATACCTGTCAACTTGTCAACCATGGTTAGGTAGACCACATTGCCACGGGTCTCAATTTGAGAGGCAGTAAAATATTATTCCAATCCAATAGTTTTTGTAGAATTCTTGGAAGTCGTTCCTCTGGTCAAAATTTGCATTTGGTTTGTTTTTGTTAGTGGGATATAAAAATAGTAAGTTTTTAGGGGCCATATAAATTTAGAGGGCAGCCACCTTCGTGACCTAGATGTAGGGTTAGCCCTGTTAGCTGGTTGATATAGTATATATTATAACTTTCCCTTATTCCAACAAACTCAAAATGGCTTTTATGCCTCCGAGATAAAGAACAATCAGATTCTATTTGAGCATAAGAACTAAAAACTAAAGTAGCAAGGAAAGTTAATAGACAGTCTACATATAATGGCAAGCATCAAATTGCATTCTCATAACCACACATGGCAACCTCATAAGGAGACACAAATGGTGCCAACCTTGAAACAAGGTTAGTGTTTGGAAACCTAAAAACAGCTAGAAATGGCCAAAAAATAGAGTGTCCTTCTCTATTCCCCCTTTTGGTTTTTTTTTTTTTTTGGGTTCGGGGTGGGGGGGGTTGTTGGGAAAATAAAATCGAAATAAGAAAAAGAGACACCATAAATGTGCACACACTTGAGATTGTAATGCATTGTATATTTGGATGTTAATCGCACAGATTTGGTTTACAGGGAGCATACACTAGGATAAATGCAACGATGCAAACCAAAACTTAAGCAGACTCTCATGTCAGCTAATAAAAATATTAAATAGAGCTAGGTTAACTCTCATAAAAAACATAAGTCTCATGGAAGAGGAGAAGCAAGAAGAAGAAGTGGAAAAAAAATCAAAAGAAAAAGGACAATTAAGATACAACTAACTTGTATTCCCTTTTCAGGCCACGCAAACTACCCTGACAATTTATCGTAGAAATCGTCCCTTTAAAGAAAATCTAAAGATCAAAATTGCGTTTCGATGCATTGTTTCAATTACCAAGGAAACGGAAACGTGTTGACGTGTTTCAGAAACGTGTTGACGTGTTTCAGAAACGTGTTGACGTGTTTCGGAAACGTTTCGACTCATTTCGAAAACAGAATGAAAAAAATAAAAAATTTAAAATTATTTTTTCAAAACATTGGTCGAAATATATCAAAATGTTTTGAAATACCTTGAAACAATCAAAATAATTGTACAAATGCATTAAAATATAACAAAACATTTCGAAACATTATAGAACACCTCGAAGTATTAAAATTTCGATTTCATCGTTGATTCGTTTCGGTCTCCTTGAAAACGGAAACGTTTCGGATATTTCGATCATTTCGAAACGATATTTTGATCCTGAAAATCATGAAGTGAATGAAAATTGATAAGCAATAAAGAACAATACCTGAACTCTTGAGGGCACCAAATAATCTCGGGCACCTTCAGGAGTAGATCTAGAGAGTATTGGAGTCTCAATCTTCCTTACAAACATGAAAAGATTAGAGGACCAAACCAACGAGCAAATGTCAAACACAAAAGTAAGTTGAAAGCTTCGTGTGCAAAAGAAATGTTCAAAGATCGAAATCAATACCTCCACAAAACCATGTATATCCTCTAGGTACCTCCGAATAAGTTTGATCACTTTATGCCGTAACATTATGTTGGATTTCATTTGCGGCCGGCGTAAATCAAGGCATCGATATCTAATAACATGTATATGAGCTATTTTATTTGATACAGCTAGAAGAAACATTATCAATCGAAAAAACCATATATATTATGCAAAAAGCGGAGGAGAAGCAATTTTGTAATCTTCATTCAAAAACACATGAGTTCATTGAAAAATATTTTGTCCCACACATGTTTGTCCATAGAAAGTAACAAACATGTGTGGGACAATGAACCTACTGTAAAAACAAAGTCTAGGCCATATTTGGTATTGAAATGGCAATTAATTCAATGAACCTTCACATTCGACACCCAACAAAATGCTTTCCTGAAAAGAAATACTTTCTTCAAAAATCAAAAAGCCTCCTAGCAATACCATAACCAATATCTAGAATAAGAAGCAATTAGGTTGCTTAGTCCAAAAAGGATTCTCTATTGCAATTCAAATACATAACCTTCAACTAGATGGTTAGCCTAACAATACCCCAAATTGGAAAAGTAATAGCAGTAACTATCATAGCTACAACAACAATAATGATGATGGTGATCCCTTGACTTGGGCCAACTAAATGTTATACGAGTATCAACAACTCGTTTAAATACTCAAAAAAAGATTCAGCAGAACCAAAAAAGAAAATAAACATAAGAAAAATCAATGTGCATTAGAAAATCAGAGGGACTTCTCTGTGAATGAAAGATAAGCAACCTAGTACAGGATAGACGTGACAAAATGGCAGGAATAAATGACTGGGTAGCTTTATATCTGATCAACTTTGAGCTAGGTACCTCAAACGGATTTCCTCTTTAACAGAATCTTTGGCATCATCTGCCGAAGTAACCAAGAATGGCAACTTAGATCTCACGGCATTTAAAATATGAACAAGCTCTGCAGCAACCTGGCAGACAAAACCAATAATGTGAAAAGTAGAGAAAAGACAAACAAATCATCAGACTAAAAGAGCTTCAAAAAGATGGTTTCAAACATATCCAATTAGACTGCATAGAAAATATAACGAAGTTTTGAAGGAAGCGCTAATGTCTACAAAATAGAGAGCTGATTTGGGGACCCAATCTCCCTCCCTGCTCTCTAACCCCCGCGCTTATTCACTTGGGATTTGAAAAAACCAGAAGGATCAACTTCAAATTGCATCCTTTTTGTACATCCTCCCCTTGGTTCACCATTCATGTCCCACCACCATCACCACTAAATTCAGAAGTGAAGGGACCCTCTTCCTAGATCCCAAAATGTCAACTTATTCATGTCCCATCACAATCACCACTAAATTCAGCAGTAAAGGGACCCTTCCTAGATCCCAAAATGTCAACTTTCTTCCAAGACACTATAGCAAGTATCTTTGTCAATGCTCTATGCATGCATGGACTAATAGAGTAAATCAGTGGAAAATATGAAATTGGTGTAATGTTTACTGTATCTAACAATCCCATTTGCTCAGCTTGGTGAGTGCAACAAAACTGATACACCACTACCAACTGGTTCCATCGAAAAAAAATGCCAAAGCTCATCAACTGATGGAGATAGGGGCAAACAAAACTGGATGACAAAGCAAATGAACTTTTTCCTTTTTGATTTCAACAGGGTATCCCTATAATGGACTGTGAAGAATTGAGTTGCTTCTATATTGCTCATCGATTTAACAGTCTAGCAATAGATAGATGAATAACAAAAAGGAAATGTTCAAATTAAAATTCACTTACTAGGTTGATATCAAAATAAAGACTCATTTAGGGGATTAGAGCATCATTTTTTAAAGGCAATTCTGAAAGCAATTCGGGCTTCCAAGAATTAGTGAATTACAACTCTGCGGTTTTAATCGACTCTTCCACAGTTTCTGACATGTTCATGCAGCTCAATTATCTTCAAACCCAACAATTTTCCACAAAGGGAAATGCATCCAAGCTTTCTCCTCCACAAATTGCTGGTGTTATTTTGTCTTTTAGGTGTGATAGTTTCCGTGTACTAACTTATACTCAACATATAATTTGTTGCAAATGACTTCATCATTACTTATACAAGAAATACAATTAGATAGCGGTTAGGTTTCTGCACATCTTTTGTGGAAAAAAAAACCTAGATACACACTCACGGTGATGGAAGATCTATAAGGGCAGAGAGATTACGAAAACACTTGAGTCTCTCCAATACCATCACTACAAGTTCATTATGCAACTTTGGCTAAATGTAACAGCAAGAAACAACGTGAAGCAAAACATAACAAACCTCTATCATGCCAGTCTTCATTTTCTTGTTCACCGACTCACTTGGCCGCAACCGAACAACACCTTCCACAGTTATCACATACTCAAGTCTCAAGTCATTCACAACAGAATGAGCCTCAGGGAACTCATCAGGAAGCGTAGCAACCTAATCACCAACTATACATGTCATTCAATAACAATGTCACCACGACCAAAAATAACAATGTCACCAATAGTAACCTCACAAAATTATCATTGAGAATCCAAAAGACATATACACATTGTATTAAAAATACATACCATCAAAATAATTTGGAGTAAAATGTTCAATTGACAGCATGGTAAATATGCTACTCAAACAACCAGAGAGCGTCGAACAGGGTGAATCAAAATCTAAATCCATTCGAATGCAAAATAATCAGCGTCATTCTCCTAATTTCAAAAGTAATGTTTTTCTGGTAAATATGTCAAAAGTTACGTTATTGCATAAATCTGTGTGCTTTTTGTGCGATTAAACTCGGGATATATATTCATCGAATGTACACCAAAAGACAGAAATTCGCAGGTGCAAAATTATAGGCATAAAATTAATTCAGAAATTCAGGATAGTGAAACAAATTTTATTTCCAAAAGCAAAAAATTGCTCTCTTGTTGTGAACCTGAACAAGTCCAGTGTGGTCTCTGAGGTTAAGGAAAGTGAGACCACCATGAACACGATGAAGCGCCACCCACCCGCAAAGCCGAACCCGTTTACCCACATCACGTTCAGATAATTGGCCGCAGAACCCAGTTCGATTGACCCATTCAAGAGTTTCTTTGAAAAGAATTCCTGGTTGTTTAGTATTAGGAACTGAAGTTTCTGTGGAAGACAATGGAGAGGCAGAGGCAGAAGCAGAAGCAGAAATAGAGGAAAGACTCCGTTTTATAAATCTTTTGGGCTTTATGATTTTATGGGAATTGAGGCAAAACAGAGGACGATGAGCAAGAGAGATGGGTTTTGTTCGGAGAACTATTGTGGGTATAGCTCGGAGGAGGGCGGACATGGTCTATGAGAGAGACAGAGAGAGAGATGGAGAGAGCGAGGGAGGGGAGGGGCTTATCTGCGATGCAGAGGGGACAAAGAGGGTTTAAGTTGTGTGTTTGGGAGTTCGCAAGATCGAATCTTGGGCGCCACTTATCATCAATTTGGAAGATCAACTTAACGTAGGGGTGCAACTTGGGTTGGGCAATCCGATTTCAACCTAAGCCCAATCCAAAAAAATTAGGGTTTAGACTATGATTTTAATACTTGGGTTGGATTTGGGTCAAAAAACTTTAACCCGAATTCAATTTGGTCCAAGCTCGGGTTGAGACATCGAGAACCCAAATTCAACCCGATTTACTCTGTTATGCGTAATTAGTAGTGATGATGTGATGTTTTAAGTTTAACATTTTTATGGGTCTAATTTCTATATTTTTTCTGGGATTCTGTTTTAAGATCACTAGTTTTTTTGTATAAAAGCAGATGATCAATAATTGTGCAGTTATGACTAAAATATATGAATTTGTAATTATTTCTCTTTCTCTCTGTCTAGTAAACCCAAATTCAACCCGAGCCCGTCCAAATTAAACTCGGACAGTGCTCAGGTTGAATTTCTCAACCCGAAGTAGAGTTAGGGTTGAAGATTATATACCTAAGGGTGGCTAGGATTGACTGTCTAACCCGTCTAATTCACCCAAGTTGCACCCCTAACTCAACGTCAACACCAAGTGAAAGAAAGTCAAGATCCTAAACGAATACATAAAATCTACCTAAATCTTCACCAAACGGCCAATGTTTTCTCTCTCCTAATCGTTTACCCTTTGGGAGTTGAGCAATGCTATCTAACCTAAATTTTTATCTCAAATGAAAAGGATCATTGGATCAGTGAATCACATTTAAAAAAATTAATGGGACTTACTTATTCAACAATTCCCTTCATTTGAATTACAAATTTAAAGTACATAATATTTTCCTTGGGGCCTTTTTCATTTCAAATCAGACTTTGGCGGCAAGAAAAGGTAAAATCTTGTGTACATTTACCGTAAATACTCGAAAAATAAATAAACAAAACATCCTATGATTTTTTGAAAATCTACTAATATACCCTAATTGGTTTTAGGATCTCCCTATAAAGTAGTGGGCAATAAATACATAGGAACATCCAAAACTCATATATTCATTTACGTTGAGATTAGTGTATTCATAAGAGATAAATTTTTCATATTTTGACCCTAAGTAATTGTCAAGATTTGAACTCAAGACCTTTAATTTTATATCTTATTTTTGTTACCATTTGAACTCAAGATCTTTAAGTTTACAACGGTAAGTGTTCACTTCTTCACCTACCACAATGTGGGGGAAAATCCCAAAAATGAGTACAGAAGAATTACAAAAAAAAAAAAAAAAAAAAAGGTAGTGTTATTAGAAAATAAAATGGATATATCTGTATTTAGGCAATTAGGCCTAACAAGGAAAGCAAAATCAACAAGCCAAGAAAAAGTGGAATCCAACGGCTCATTCACTCTTTTATGGAATATTTTATTTCCTTCATTCCAACGGTCAAAACCACAGCTGTTTTTAAATCTCCTATTCCTCCTTATTTGGAAACTAGCCGTTACAATCTGCACAAACAATATCAACCAAATCAATTTCAGGATTCACAAGCCATCCAGTCAGAGATCTTCTTACTCTATTTCTCTTTCTAATTAAATTTCCAAATCAAATTTCAAGATTCAAAAATCCAACTCTGTGAAGAACAGATCTTCTTGCGCTGTTTAACTTTCCCTTATCACCATCTTTCTCTCTCTGGTGAAGTTCATCAATGGCAATACCATCAAACAGATCTCCATCCCCAGTTTCCACAAGACCAAACCCTAATCCAAGAAACTCAGAGAACAATTCCACCCTCAGAAGAAGTTTCAGTGGGAACCCATTTCCTAGACCTTCCGTTACTACAAACCCCAGAAGTTTGAACCCAGTCACCCCTGCGAATAGCCCTTCAGGTTCATCTCTTTCTACCACTTCAACACACACACACTGATTTAATTTAGGTGTTTGCTTCACAATTCTGTAATGGGTTTTGATTAATGTTTGGTTTCTTTTTGTACGAGTGAAGATTTTGCAGGAAGACACTATGTGGGGAAAGAAGCCCCCGTTTCTTTAAGGGGTTCAGAAGAGAAAGAGAATGAGAAGGACCAGAATCTGAAAGGAGTGAAAGCTCGATCACCAGCGAAAAATTTCATGTCACCGACCATCTCTGCGGCTTCTAAATTCACCCCATCACCTAAAAAGAAAATTTTGGTGGAAAGGAACGAGCCTGTCCAAACTTCGATTTCAGTTTCTAGTGGAAAAGTCCTGTTCAATTCGGTGAATCTGTCAGATGTTACTGAAGATTCTGATTTAAAGCCTTCAAACATGAGTTTGGATCAGAACGAAACTGGGAGTTCACTCGTTGAATCACTCGATTCAACTAATGTGGAACCAGGCCAGATCAAGGAGGCAACTGCTATGAATTTGAACACAGAAAGTTCACTTTCAGAAGTACCTCTAAATTCCCAGAATGTTTCTGAGTCATTATCAGAGGTCATTTCTGTGAGTTCTGATTTTGTCAATGTTGAGTCAAGTACCAAGAGTAGGCCCTTTTCTTCATCAGTGTCACCTATTATAGCGCCACTAGACGCAGACCCATCTCTTCCTCCTTATGATCCCAAAACTAATTACCTTTCACCAAGGCCTCAGTTTCTTCACTATAAACCCAACCCAAGAATTGAACTTTATCTGAACAAGGAAAAAGGGCTTGGTATTGCAGAAGCTAAGCAGCTTGAAGAGAGCTTCACCTCTGAAAACTCTTCGGATGCTGATCTTACTGAAGAAACTCAGTCTGAAGACTCGCAGAAAGAATCTGAGGAAGCTTCTTTGGCTGAGATGATACCGGAAGAAGAAGCAGAGCCTGATGTTCCTGAACCAGTAACAATAGGAACCCCCATTAGTACTAAAGTAGATACTGAAATCTCTAAGGAGACTGTTGAAGTGAAAAGAGTCTCAAAATTGAGGCTTTTTACGAGATCAACATCTATTTCTCTGCTTTTGCTATTCCTGATTGCATGTGTATCAGTCTCAGTTACTGATTCTCCTGTTATTGACACATCTGTATGGAAAGATATGAGGTTTTCTAAGCTTTATGACTCATCTGAAGTTATTTTTGCAAAAGAAAATTTTGATGGGCTTGCTAGGAATTTCAAGCACTGGTCAGCTAACTCTTTCTCTTACCTCTCTAAATTGATTCCTATTCCTAGTGAAGCAGAGAGATTGGGAGCATCGCAATTCAGTAACTTGACTGCTTTACAAGAGGATATTTTAGGACGTGGCAGCCATTTGGTTGATCACAATGACCAGAGCTTTGAAGAAATCTATGAAGGAGAAGTGTTGGAACCTGTGAGAGATGGGGAGGTTGAAATGGGACTATCAGAAGAGGAGGAGGTTTATTCAGAGGTTGACGCTGATGACAATGGTGAAGTGGCATCAGAAAGCCAAGGTTACATTGAAACTGAAGAAGGGAATCAGACGCTAGAAGCTGAAGTGAATGAACCAAATAATTCAGAAGTGGTTTTGGACCAAGAAGAAAGTGATACCACTGCCTACCTTGATGCTGAACCAGAAAATACCTTAAACTTCAAAGAACAATCAGCTCCAATTTCTCTTGGTATGTCAGAAGAAGGTATTGATCTTGGTTCTTCTGCCAAAGCTGATACCACTACGGTGAATTTGAATCATGATAGCTCCTCAAAAATGGTTCCTTCAATTGAGGATTTTCAGACTCCAGAAGTGCTGAATTCTCCACTCAGCAGGTCAGAGGCCAAGTTCTCCAAGCGTGATATGTTTGGAATTTTTTTGCTTGTGCTGGCTTTAGCGGTCACTACTGCTTTTATATATCGGAAGCAATCAAAAGCTACTATCCCAGACGAAGTGGTTCATGGTGATCTATTGTTGACTAAGAAGCAGATATCCAACCCATTAGCTACCGGTAACAAGCCTATGTACCAGGAAAAACCATCATCACAAAATTGGCAGACCGAGGTTGATGTGGTTGAAGAGTCATGTCCCTCAGAAATGAGCAGCTATCAAAAGAGCTCATCTTATAGCAAGAAATTCCTGGGGGGAGCAGACGAAGCTCAGAGCCATGAGAGAAAGCCGAGGAAGAACCATAAACGAGAGTCATTGGCTTCTTCATCAGAATACTCCATGGGCTCGCCTTCTTACGGAAGTTTCACAACATATGAGAAGATTTCCAGCAAGCATGTAAGTATATGTGTTATTATTGGCTTGTTTATCATTTATCAAACAGCAGTGTCTTTTTCCAGAACTCCTTGAATTCAAGTATTATTTCTCACATTCTATACTTCTGTTGGTTTTCAAGGCAAGTGGAGAAGAAGAAATTGTGACCCCTGTTAGGCGCTCAAGCAGAATCAGAAGCCAAGTCACTTCTCCATGACAATTGAAAGGAAGCTTTGCCTATTGCCACTGACTGTGTTGCATTGGTTTTGATTGTAATCCAAACACCTGGTTATGTTAGTGCCTACTAATCACCAACTCTCTCTTATTTTAATGCCCTACTTATCAACCACTTTATGTATGTTAATTGTGACATGCTTATTTCCTGTACTTATTGATTTCTTTTTTTATCAGAAATTATTAAGGGTTCCATTGTAGACTTTAGAAACCTGAATACTTAATTGGAAAATTCAAAGAGTGTGGTGACATTTTTTGGGCAAATTCACAAAAAATGCTAGAACAGTATCAACATGCCAAGAATTAGTCTTAAGACATGTGTTACCGTGGGAGAGAGTGATGTGGTATAGGGTAGAGGAAGACACAAAATTAACTTTAAATGAAATAGTAAAGAAATATATGGTAACTTGTGGTTTATAATAGAGTACAATGGCTAAAGAGGATTTATGTTGCGGAGCCCAAAAATGCTGGGACAAGGCTTATTTGAGTTGAGTTGAGTTGTTACCGTATACATTATAGATTTTGTTTTCAGAAAGCTCATGTCCCTAAGGGAAACACCTAGGTATGCTCTGGTTTTTCAGTTGCTAGCTTGAATCTGTTAACTAATAAGCTTCTTTTCTCCTGCAAGAATTATGAGAATGAGTTCAGATTCAAGCTGGCCATGAACAAACAGGGTGCTTGCTTTGTTCCAGAGTTTTTAGTTCTAACTTCTCTAAGCTTTCTTTATTTAGCACACAGTGGAGCAGCATACTTCACTTTTTCTCACTTTATCTGCGACAAATTCTTTCATGTCATGTTTAGAAGGCAAACTCCAGTGAATGCTGCAAATTAGGAAACATATGTCACTGCAGAAGAACAAAAATGCCCAATTTTTTAGGATCAAACACTAATGTTCCTTTGAAAACTCATGAGACAGAGCAAATTGTCCCTGCAAGGCTGCAACTATGCAGTGGGCAAAAAATTCACTTGCACAATCTGGATAAGTCATATCCACTAGGAATTATTGCGTGAGAGAGAGAGAGAGAGAGAGCTTTCATTGGAGCATTGTAAAGGTCACTAATGTGATTGAAAAGTGGAGCACCTTATCTACGGAAAAAGCTAAATTATACAAAAATTTAAGCGAGATCTGATGAATGAGCAACTCATACATTGATGCTCTACTCGATGCAATATGTTTATTGCCAGCTCTTTGGTCTGGTAAATATGCTGCTGGAGCATGCTAGAAAAACTGCAGAAAAAGATCTCTCTATCCAAATTTTGACACCCTACACCATCTCTTTCCAGTACAGAGATACCCTCAGGGTTTGTTTAAATGCATTGGACTCTCTCTCTCATTTCACTGGGCTTTTACTCTTTGTTTATTTCATTTTCTGAAGTTGTTTGGACTGGCTTTTAATAAATCTTTTGGTTAAAAAGTCAGACTTCTGAGGTATGGCTGGATGGAATGGTAAGCATTTTCTTTCTTGTCTTGGAAAGCTTTGGTAACTAACCAAGTTGAGTCCTCTGTTAGTCCACAAAATCAATAATATTTGCATTTTGTTATCTGGAAAGTTTCAAGCATTTAAAACTTTTGACTGAGTGATAGAATAACATAAAAGTACATGCTATGATATCATTTGTGAGTGTCTTGTACTCCACTTCAGTAAAAAACTGGTTTGAACTGTCTTAGAATTCCACTTTAAATAAAAGACCAATTAGGAGACAAAATATTTTAGATATATAAATAAATTATAGACCACTCAATTTTTTTTGAGGATTTTGACCCCCAGTTTTGGACATCCATATTTGGTTATATTCTCTGGGTTCCATCTGCTGATAGTAAAACTTTACCGCTGCACTTCACCATTGGGTATAAACTTTTGAGTCAATACACATAAATTTGTATTATGTATTATTCTATTTCGTTCCTTTTGGTTGTTTGTAGCCTTCAGTTACTATTCCTGTCTTCTTTGGTTTTGTTAGCCACCACCTTGTAACTTGTATAGGCCCAGTACCAACAGAAAGTGTGATTAGGAACTAATCGAATTGTGTACTTTTGGCTTAGTTATCTTATAATAAGACGAATATATGGTTATTATTGAGGCCCTTTCTCCCTCGAAAACATTATTCATGCCATAACCAAGATCGGATCAATTTATCTTTTGCTCCTCTTACATAAACATTGGGATGTAAGTGCCTTTCCATCTGACTAGAAATCATTGTGAAAGCTATGGAGACTACTAGTACTTTGACATTCCTGTTACAATTCTGGTGGTTCGACTGCCTCAAGTTATCTCTGTTTCTCCAATCTAATGGTGGGGGTCAGGCGAAATGTGAAAGAAACTATTTTTGCAACTCAAACTTGTGATTAAAAATTGATAAAATAGTTCGTACGCTAACAAATGCTAGCAAACCCTTACCCGTCAGCCTGAGGCAGAGGGGAGCGATGTGTTCTTGGATTCTGCTTTCTAATAATTTTGATAGCCAAATCCTTGAAAGCTCACGATTACGGCCACTACCACAAGAAAATGTAATTAGCACTGATTTAGCATCCAAAACACCCTCATTACTTACTAAAATTAATAAAATTCTTGTAAAAAAAACCCCAAAAAATCTTTTACATACAATCAATTTAGATCATTCTTCAATTTCCAAGAACACCAAACCTGCAAGCACCACGCATCATTTACATCGTACAAAACATATAACTTCAGACACACAGCATGTCGCTTTTTGTGCTTGTTCTGCATAAGCTTAGAAGAAAATCTGTAAACATATGCTCGTATTCCGGCATTTTCCCATAACCTGCAAAAGTGCTTATCTATTAACTCCACTGCAAAATTGAATCATAATTCGGTTTAAAGAATAGCCTATGTGAAGTACCCATGAGACAGAAATGTAACAAGTATGAAGTATCATGTACAGTCGGCCACAAACAGTGTTTGAACATGGGCAGGCATGTATATGTTCATAAGAACAAATAAGGGTGAAGGGCCAAAACAAATATGGGTGAGGGCTTTCCCAGCAAGTGAGGACTGATATGTGAAGCACCCAAAAGGCAAACCTCACACCCAACAAGTGAATTCAATTAATGGCGACAAAGAAACAATAAAAAGCAGTGTGGACATTACTCAAAAGACTACCAACCAAAAGTTCTAAACTATGGCAGACAAATAAAGTAAAAAAAAAAAAAGAGGACAGGCTGTTACGGGGTCTAGGGATATTTAAATGTCTGCGGCTCGAAATCTTGACTCCTAGGTCACAATAGAACAACCTCACTGCTGCACTCAGGTCCACCTTCTAACGTCTATGCAGATATGTTTAAAAGCAGAATGTTGGGGCCTACATGCTGGCACTATAGCAGTATGCCCTGCATGTGTGTGTGTGAGTGAGAGAGAGAGCAGTTTCAAGTGACTTGACATAAGTCAGATAGCAAAAATGTAAAAGCATGAAAACAAAATTCCACTTACCAGGGAAGTAGTTGATGTCGATGACATAATACAGATCTCCGATTCCATTCTCTCGTATGATATCTATATTGAACAGTCGGAGACCCTAGAAGGCATAAAGAGAATAAAAAGATAATTGAACAGATCAAGTGTACCATAAAACCAGATATGGAGAAGACGAAGTTACAAAAGAAACAAGAAAAAGTTACCAGTCGATGACGGAGCTCCCTTGCAAGGCTCTCAAGCAAAGGTCTTGGAGGAAGCTCTGCGAAAACAGTACTAAATCAGTGTAAATGGAAACTGGATCTTAAAACCCATGTTTATTGCTGCACCAACATCAGACTGCATTTAATGCTTTGACAAAATATGGTATTATAATTTTGTTTATGGTTGTGAGCCAGGCATTAGAGGAGGTGCAGTAAGACCTCAGAATGGGTGAGACGATTGATTTCAATAGCAGACTACTAGATCATGTACTTCGCACAATGGAGTCCATCAGAGAGAGAGAGAATAAAAGCTCACCAGCAACAGCATGGTCAAGATCGACATCATCCGCAGAAGCAGCTGCACCTGAAACTCTTGGGAAAGGGAATACACCGGCAATTTTTGTTAACTCTTGTTTACATACATCAGGCAAGGAGAACCGTCTAACAACTTTTATAGCTTCGCCAACAATATAAACTTTAAAGAGAACACCACCTATCAGGAAGCGATTGAAGACATCAGCTTATAAGGATATACACTTGGCTACAGTGGAAAAATAAGCTTTATGACGTGAATACCATGATTGATGAACTCCTGTAAAACCAAAGGTGGTTCAAGTTTTGTCAGAGAGAACTGATCATAAGCAAGACATAGTTGATGTGACTTTGCACTTCCATCCAGTATCAGTGGTTTTGCAACTGAAAAGGTCAGAAATTAACACATAGTTATACAAAGTTTCAACCAGGACTGATCTTCTGTGATACAAAAAAAAAATCTTCAGTTTGGAAAGGGGCATCAGAGAAACCCTATATGACTGATCTCATAGCTTCCAGCATGTCATCACTCATCACCAATCATCATGGATCTACCATCAGTAACTATGAGATTATGCCCATTGCCCATTGCCCAATATGAGTACTAACCTCATGACGCAAATATGATTCTCTTCACTAATATATTAATGCCCTTGCCAATAATATTCAGAGTTTGTTCAAGAGACGTGTTTCTTTAATCCCTCTTTTTAGTCTGTCTTTTTGAGAAACTTGAAACTCCTGCAACCAAAGACACAGGAACCTCAGAAACATACCTAGAGGTAGTCTCAGTCCAGCTTTTGTGACTGCATCAGGGATGGATGAAGGATCTTTTCTGATGACCAATTGCCTTGGAACACCTACTTTGCCTACAACAACAGTCGATAACAAAAGCAACACTTGATCATTATCACAAAAGAAATATTTAAAATGTTCAAATATTTAACAATAAAGACCTGTAAACACAAGGATGAATGGATTAGTTCAAACAACAATCATACCCTTACCTTATATATATATATATATATATATATATATGTAGAGAGAGAGATGATAAAAGAAACACAAATGCAACTTAACACAGAATCTCAGAAACTACCATAACAGTAAGGCAAGTTCAGATTTGCTACATGCTCAAGCATGGACTGACGGTTGTTGATACGTCCTATGGCATCTGGAGGATCAATGACGGTAACTTCAGGATGTTTTTGTCTGTAATCCTTCAAAAGTAAAGGAAACAGGGAAGGTAAAAATGGAAGTCAACCTTAAGGCTTGAAAAATGAGAAATTCCAAATTACAACGGTTACCCATATAAGGTAGGTCAAACTTCAATCCTCAAAATCAGAAGCTAATTAATCATTTAGACGACTATATCAAACAAATAGGGTGACATCATCTTATACAATGATGCCACCCGAGGTCCTAAAAATATTATGCCTGTCAATAAGCCAAATTTGTACACACTTCTCGCAGAAATAATTGACCAACCATATGAACAATTCTTGCTGCAAACTGAACTAGTTTGCAATAAAGATTACAGCGCTTTTAATTATTCTACCAGTATTATTGTCCATGGTGACAATAGTTGTTAAAAATTACAGCCCTTTTAATTATTCTACCACTATTCTTGTCCATGGTGACCATAGTTGCTAAAGAAAAGTTTTATCATCATTACAGTAACATTTGGTGTAGACGTGTAGTGTCTAAAAACGAAACTGGTGATGACCAGTTTAGGTTTCTTCTGGCGCAGCAGCAGTATTCAGGGACAATATCACAGCACATGAACTTGTTCATAAGCAACTTAAGAAACTTAGACAAAATGTCCACTATAGCATTTCAAATTCATTATAGACACTAAGTAGGTGATTCTTAAAATATTTATGACTGTCAAAGGAGTGAAGAATAGCTGATTTGGAGATATATGTGCTAAAGCCCAAGATGATGTGATTGGTGAATTCTAGCATGATGCCTAAAAGCCCACACTATTGATTTTGCCTGTCAATTTATACAGCATTCATCTTACTGGACTATATAGATTGACACATAGGCTACTTGACCAGAAACTCTGAGTTAAACTATGACAGCAACACAACCAGAAATCACTGACATTGAAGCCCAAATTCGGTATCAATCTGAATAAGCTAGGCAGTTAGAAGACAAGATAAAGAAAAATTTACCCTAAAAGGGGAGTTAAAAAAGTCAAATTTTCGCAACTTATGTTCAGCAACAACACCTAAACAAATTATCCAGATTAATCACAAAAAGTAAAATTCTCACTTGTTTGATTTTTTTGAGGGACTACTATTTGATGACGATCCTTGATGAAGAGAACAAATTTTGTGCAAATTATGGGTGACAAAATGAGTTCTAATCCTTCAAATGATCCAGTTGTTCCACAAATACACATCGTGAAGGATATTTAACCACTTGCATGAACAAAAAGCTTGACTTTGAGAAAGCATTCCATGGGCCATTTGGAAAGAATCCACATCATCAAATAGTTTAAGCTATTTCACATTACATCAAACCAATAAGCATCAAAAAATAAGGTGGACAAACCTGAATAATTTGGCACCACTCCTGCCCTGACAGCTATAATGAAAATAAGGCTCGTCAAACATGACAGAAGCTAAAACTTAATCAACCTACTACATAACAGCAAGAATACACACGTCGCTTTTTTCTGTTGGGGAGGAGTCTAGAATCAAATAAAAAAGAGTTGCTCTAAAAGTATGCCCAGTGGGGATTTCTAGTAAGACTCAACACTGACCTTGTGTAAAACGACGTCAAAAGGACCTTGATCTGACAATGACCTGTTCAGGTCGATGCCAACAAATAATATTCCTTTATTTCTGTACCATGTAAAACACCATTCAGTAAGGACAGGAAGTAACCAGAGGAGAAGCTTGGGCAATCTGATAACCGTAAACATCTTAAACCATGGAGAGTTGCCACAATTACCTAATAAATTCAAACCATTATCGAGCATATAGAAAATGGAGTGGGACCCACTTGAGTAAAACATGTGGGCCCACTCCATTTTCTCTACAGCTATGATGATGCAGAAGTTCCGATTGATACACACACATACATGTATGTATAACATCTTCATAATTTAGAATGAACGTAAAAAAAATAATATGAACTGAAACATTATGATGGCACCAACTTTGTGCAAACAATGGCCAACATTAGATCCTTACAAAGTCCGTCTGTGCTTCCTTAATACACTTGTTTAGTGTGGACCAGATTGAATGACTCATTTTTGCTTTAACATGTAACGCACATAATGTAAATCTAGCCAAAAAAAATTCAAATACAATTTATATTGCTTACTCCTGTGACACAAACATTGTACAATTCACACCAAGCAATACAAAAATGATGGGAAATGCGAAGTCTATAGGAAACCTTGGATCTCCGTGGCATCAAGGTGGTTGAGCGCAGGATACCATAAATACTATTTAAGGTTTGAAAATAATTTTTCCAATAAGACGGTATGGAGTCCTATGGACACGATAGTCCATGACTACAGAAGAATATCACAAGGAATTGACTTTGAATAGAGGTATATATAATGGAATATTCCCATTAAAAAATAGCAAGAAACACAAAAGATTCCTGATACCAAGAATATCAAACTGATTGGATAAGTGATAAGTCGAAGTAAACAGTTGCCAACAAACAATTTGCCAAACCAGTCCCCATCACACGCACTTGATTTACCACGATGGATAGAAGCATCATATACAGAAACTATAGAAACTCAGCAGGCAACATTATTGAACCAACCACAAAAAAGAACAAGAAGAAAACTAAATAATTTCATCAGAAACACACACACATGTACATATTGTTTCAGGTACTTACACTTAAAAAAAAAACAGAAATGAGGATCATTCTCAAAAAGACCATAAGGATCCTTTGTCAGGGTAATATCAAAGTGCAGAAGTAGTTGAAGACTAACAATCTTTGAACATAAGTAGTACGAATATGGTCGAATTACATGGATACCTTTGCAATTGTACAGATAACAGATTGTGTTGGCATATATGTAGTATGTATTCATGTAGAATTATTAAAAATTAAACACGTATGGAAGATTGAATATGAAGTATCTAATACCGAGCTAAGGCAACGAGCTTGGGCTGTAAGAAGCTCTTCTTCTTCTTCGAGGTGAGAGCGTAACCGACAATGAGTTTCGATGGCTGAGGAGAGACAACACCGATCGGGAACTTGTGCGAGTTCACTTCGTTTAATATCTCATCTTCTTCACCGTTTGTATTGTATGAAATCTCTCCGTTCAACTTCATAGATTCACAAAACCCTAGTTCACCGATCAAATAAGGATCGAAATTCTCTGAATTTTAGAGAATAAATGTTCAAGTTCACAGATCAATTAAACACACAAAACCTCTGTCTCTCTACTTGACTCTCTACTATTTGAAGAGAAGAAATGGCGGAGATATCCGAGACAGGACTCAAAGACAAAGACTAGTGAGCTGAATGGGACTGTTGGTAAATGGATCGCGCGTCAAAAGGCCATTTGACACCAGTCTTGCTGGTAGGATGATAATCGAGGATAGAGTTTCTCGACAAGCTAAAACATTGTTTAAGTTTGCTAGTTTAGGGAATAAGTTGAGTACTTGCCTACCCGAGCTTAAATACTCCAACTACTTTATATTTGGGCTAATCTCAACTTCCGTCCTGTAAAATTAATCGAATCTTAATTTACTCACTCAAAATTTAAAAATATCAAGTTATACTTTAAAAGACATAAATTTGTATTAATATACACCGAGATTAACTATCATCCATTTTACAGTTAAAAAAATTTAAAATAACTACAAATTGTACCTTCAATGTGTAAATATTTCACATTTATTATTGAAAAAAAAATCCATCCATTAATACTCATTAAATACCTCTCAATTGTGTTGTATCGTATTATTTTGTGTCAGGTCGTATCGTGTTCTCGTCAATAAAAAAATATTTTTAACATAAATATTTTCGTATCAAGTTAATTGCATTGTGTAGTATATTTTACATTTACAATAATTTATGCAATACAGTTTAATATTTTTTTAATAATTATAAAATACTTATTTTTTTACCTACAATACTCATTAAATAGTAATTTTATGTATATAGTTGTGTTATTCATATCTAATTTTATTTTAATCGAATAGTTGAAAGATTCATGTCTAACTATAAACAGAAAATAGATATTTATCAAGAATTGTAAGTAAAGAATTAAGTATTTTATATTTTTTAAAAAAATTTAAAAATATTTTTTTATTGACTCGAACATGACATAAAATATTATAACACGATACAATTGAGAGTTATTTAATGACCACTAATGGAAGAAATTCTTCTTGGATCATAAATAAGAAATATTTAAACTTTGAGGACGAAATTTTTAATTAGTCTAAATTTTTTTAACGGCAAAATGAATGGCAGTTAGCCTCAGATGCACATTAACACGAATTTAAGTTTTTTAAAGTGTAAATTCATATTTTTAAACTTTGAGGGTGTAAATTAAGATTCAAATGATCTTTCATGCAAGTTAAGATGAGCCCTTTTTTATTTAAAAGAGTCAATTTTTGTGAGCCCTAATTGAATTTTTTAAACTCATTTTGGAAATAAGTATAAAAAATTATTCAAATTTATGTCATTTAGAACGCAATTCCACCTCGAATCGAAAATTATCAAAGTCGAATCCAAGTAATTCGGTTCAATTATCTGTTATATCTGTTGCCCTACCTTATCGGTTCAAGTTTGGACAAGGATGAAATATATTTTTTTTTAATTTTCTTTATTGCAATATGTTTATGTTTTCATAGAAATTTAAAATGAATGAATACTTGAATATCAAAATTTTTATATTTTAAAGTATATCCGTCAATGTTTAAAAATATTTTAAAATTTTGTCGTCCCTTTAATTATATTTTCAAATTGTGTTTATATACAAGATGACTGAAATTATGCACCTAATTAAAAATTTGATCATTGAATCAAGATGATATCACACTTTTTACAAGACATAAGACCTGTAATTTCTCATTATGAGCATTAATAGTGACAATTAGCCTA
>CM042189.1:35628209-35655082 GCA_023539305.1 Ilex asprella
AACGTTAAACACCGTTCGAACGGTCATGGTGAATCAGGCCAGAAACTGCTATTTGTGTTGCAGGAAAAACCCAAGGCCCTGAAGATTCAAGAACTATGTTCGAACGATACGTAACGTTCGAACGTCTACTAGAGCAAGAACAAGATCAGACTGACTAAAGACATGGCGTGTTGCAGACTTACAGAGTTACAGTCAAAAGGCCCAGACACTTGAGTATCACGTTCAAATGGTGGCCACCGTTCAAACACCCCAGGAATTATTGGACAGATCAGTCAAAATTCTGCAAGGACCTGGAGGGAGATTTACATAAAGACTTGGAGGAATATTTTCGACAGAAACCATGTGTGGACTGACATAACTGGCATGGACTGCGTCCTTCTGACATTTGAGCGGCAGAGAGCAAAGACAGAGGAACCGTTCGAACGCCCAAACCGTTCGAACGGTGTGGACAGACTGCCTGCAGAGTGGTTGGCGTTTCACTTTAACTTTGACGCCCAACTCTATTCTTTTACCCCCTCCCTGCCTTCTCCTTACCTATAAATATACTTAGTTTTGTGGAAAAAAAAAGAGGTGGAGTGGAACCATTTGAGGGATTTACCATTTAGCATTTCATCACATCCATTTCAATTCTTGTCTTAGTCTTTCTCTTTACTAGAAGAAGTGGGGAGCTTAGATACCTACTCATTTGCTTTACATTAATGTTCACATTTACATTTACTTAAGTGTTATAATTCTTTTATTTACTTTAAGTCTTTACTTTTATGTTCTTGATTTACATTAAGTTTTTACATTTATGCCTTTATTTCCTTCTAGTCTTTACATTTATGCTTTTACATACATGCTTTTATTTATGTCTTGCACTCTCATTATTTGAGCTTCCTTCTTGCTTAAAGAAGTGAAATTCTTCCACTTTTCTAGAGCTTTACCAAAGCCATGAAGGGTGGAACGTGATTCACTCATTCTTCGTTGAAGATTAGCTCTTTGTTAATTATATTTTTATGTTGTGAAGCCCTCTACTTAAAGGGATGAGTATCACTCACTTTTCTAGCTTTACAAAGCTATGAATAGTGAGTTGTTTCTCATTTACTCTTTAGTAAGAGGTAAATGACATGCGTTGATTATCCGGATATCATATGATGCTTTGTTCTAATGCTTAATATTCATATTCCCTTACTTTTGGATGATTGATTGCATCTAGCAAAGCTAAAGTACTTTGTATAATCGATAGTCTTCCTATGACACAGATGACTCCTACATAGAAAGACTCTTCGTTTCAAGGCAAGTACTCCGGCTAGATCTTCATGACTACCCTTTAATCATCCCTCTTTATCAAGCTTCATTTAAAAGGATGAACTATTAAATCCATGGTTGAATGTCATGAAGAATTACTTGTTTGTTTGTACGCGCGATAACTCTTGGTACAAATATTTCTTGTAAACTTCTAGTAAGACCTTGGAACCATGACCTTAATAGGCCATTTCTTATATTCCGATTGACTCGCCGTTGACACGGGAGTTAATTGAGTCATCAAGCAAAAATATAATATTTCGGATAATTAACCACATGTCTCGATCCTCGAACTAAAGAGTGATTTCTTCACCATTTGAATTTATCTTATATTTTGTCTAGAAAAGTTCTTGAAAAGAATTTAATATTCTGTTCAAGGAATTCACCCACATCTCACAACTCTAAAATCTCAAAAGTTACAATCAATTGGTCTCCTTCATCGATTACTTTAAAACACCAAAACTACTAGTTCCCTATAGATTCGACTCCGGACTCAAACCGGATTATTACTACAACTTGACAGCCTACACTTGGGTGTACATATTTCGGATCAAGTCAAATTAAAAACTCGTTTTTGTGCATATATTAATTCTTTTGATTCAAATGATACAAAAGTTTTCCTATTTATACCTTTCCTTGTTAGAGGGACAACTCTTCATTAAACTACCAAAGGAAAAAAAGTGAACTAGCACGATCAAGACATTGTAGGTGCTTACGATGGGATAAATGAGACTTTCCTCTGTTGGTTTGGATGACATAGCCCGTTGTAAAAAATTCTGCCATTTTTTATGCATTTCTTTAGGCATTGGGGAGTTAAAAACTTGACTTTACTAAACTAAAATAGTAAGGCTCGCGTAGAAACACTTTACGTATTTTGGATGAGCTCTATCTTATTGGATGGGAATGAAAGATACCTAGAGTACAAGCATGAGACAACGCGGCAATAAATCTAGAACCAGTGAGTGAGGTACTAACCCAAAAATAAAAGTAAAAAAAGCGAGAAAGCCTTGTTCCACATAACCAAAAACCACAGAGCATCAAATAATTGTAATTTTGTTTTATACCCTGGCAAAGAATTCTAGATGTGCCCCTAATTACAATATGATACTTTTTGGGTTGATAAATAATACCAATGAAAGAAAAAAATTAACAGGGTATTTTTTTTGAAGATAAAATAATAGATTTGAAGAAAATAATTTATTAACCAGCATGCCAAATTTTGACATCACAATAATATGACATGCCACATGACACACAATCAACGTTTATGAGTGTTCGAATTAATTTATTTGTATATCGATTAATTTTTTCTCCCATATGGTCAAAGATAGGTCATTTATGTTGGGATAAGTTCCTCATAATTTGACCCCCAATGAGTTGTCAAAATTCAAATTAAGAACGTTTGAATTTACAACTCATTTCTGTTATCATTTGAGCTACACTTGGGATATGTTTGAAACACAGGTTAAAAGGGGATAATTTTAGTAGGATAGGATAAAAAAGTATGTAGAGCTTATATATCCGACGTTTGATGAGTAAAAAATATATCAAAAATCTCATTCGAATTTTATCCTAATTCAGATTGAAAAGTCAATTTTAAATCACCGTGGGTTAAATGAAACCCAAGGGGAGTTATTTTTTTTTTATCAGACAAGATAACTAATACAAATGACCGAATTGTCCTATTCTTTTCTCATTTTATCTCATTTGTTTTGTCTCCTCCTCTTATTTTTGTCAAGATTTGATTTTTTTCCCAATAAATTTATTTAGTCAAAACAAGGTTGTGTTGACAAATTTCAAGAAGATCAAGACGTATTCTCTAACAAAACAACTAATTTAAATAATAAATCAACTCTAATAAAATAATATTTTATTTGGACTAAGATTAATTAACAACTAATAATAATATAATTAAGTAATGAGAGCTTGAGTTAATTAAGAAAAAAAAACAGTTAATAATACCATATTCCATCACTCTTTTTCATGGGTCCTACAAAAGTGTGTGTTGTCCTTACGTCGGAAAGAATAGGATGTAATTATTAAATTTTAACCAGTCTAATAATAAGTGTGCTTGAGTTGGATAACAAATAATATTTTTTTAAATCTCTAATCCAGTCCAATGCTGTCTAATTCTGTCATTCAAACACAACATTAGGATTAACATTGTTTTGTTGTCATTTATGCCAATTTTCAGTCTCTCATAAAGTCATAATCATAAAAAATAATAAAAAAAACAGTGCTGTGGACCCCCTTGCTTACGTTAGTAAAGCCCCACCTTTTAACAAGGTAGTCGACCGTTGAAGTCGGACAGCTACTGTTCCTACAGTACCGCCCTTTTCACCTGTCCAGGTTTCAAACTAATTTATGGGCCGAAACGTACAGCACTTTAGACTCATAACTAGGTTTTATATTTTATTCATCTTCCATTCGATGGAATATTATTTACCACTAAACCCCAGCTCTTGTGCCTCACCTTGTAAACCCAAAAATATTTCTACCTCAAAGTACAAAATTGGACGGAGTTTTCAATCACACCCACCTCAATATCATCGACACCCACCTCCTTCTTTACCAAAACCCATGATCAATTCATCATTCTGCGTCTTTTGATCTTAGCCTTGATCGTCACTTTCTTGAAAAAACATGGCGGTCGTGGGAGATTCAGCTGTTATCTGTTCTCAGATCATCGCTAAAAACCCAGATTTTAATTCCAAGAATCGGGTAATCCACGATGCGATTTCTTTCCGTAGAGCATGTTTTAGTGGGGAGAGGTTGAGATTTAGAAAGGGTAGAGTAGGAGTTCGGGCGGTTATGGAAGTGGGCGCGGAGGAGAGAGACAGTACTGGTGTTTTGAAGAGTTTGGAGGGGTCTTTAGGGTTTGATGTGGTGTCTGAATCGGAATTGAAGAAGAAAGGGTTTTTGGGGTTGAGGAAGACAAAACTTGTTTGTACGATTGGGCCGGCGTGTTGCTCATTGGATGATTTGGAGAAGTTGGCATTGGGAGGGATGAATGTGGCGAGGCTAAACATGTGTCATAATACGATCGAGTGGCACCGGGATGTGATTAGGAATATAAAGAAATTGAATGAGGAAAAGGGGTTTTGTGTGTCTGTGATGATAGATACTGAGGGCAGTCAGATCAATGTGGTTGATCATGGTGCTCCTTCTTCAGTCAAAGCCGAGGTAATATACCAGAAATTATTAATTTGGTGTGCTTTTATGATTTTATAATCAACAGGAGTGAGCAATTAAAGAATTTTTTTTTCTAGATCTGATTGAGTTCATGATTATTATTTGTTGGTAAAAACAAGGGAAAAAATATAATGTTGAGTATACTATTTATATTGGAGCAGGATGGTTCAATCTGGTCTTTCACTACTGAAAAATTTGAGGGTTCTCGCCCATTCACAGTTCTGGCAAACTATGAAGGTTTTGCTGAAGGTAAGAGAATGGCTGATCTTGATTAAAGTATTATATTATCTTGAACCAGTGATGAAAATTTTGTTACATCTCTCCCTCTCTCAGGTATTAAAGTGGGTGATGAACTTGTTATTGATGGGGGAATGGCAACCTTTGAAGTTATAGAAAAGATTGGGAATGATTTGCGTTGTAAGTGCACAGACCCTGGTCTACTCCTGCCTCGAGCTAAATTGAGCTTTTGGAGAGACGGGATACTCGTTGGCAAAAATTACGAGCCGCCAACTTTGTCTACCAAGGTAAATTTTTTAACCTTGTTTGATGTATTTTGTGTCTTGGTTGCTGCGATCGCTTGTCATTTGCATTTGGACTTGTAGATATACACCACGCTTTTAGTTGCAACACAAGAGAATCCCTTGGTTGAGGTATCTGAATAACAATCATATCTGTAGTGCTTCTGTCAGTTCCACTGACTTTTATCATCTCATTGATGTTAATAGCATGTGTTCGTTTTTAACAGTTTTGCGCATCCCAAAGAAGATACAGTATGCTGTCTTAGTAAAAAGATGGTGATAACTACTTATTATTTGTGTTTTGGTTCAGATTATCATTATCAGCATCGTATTGTTTCTTTATTGCATTTTCTATTAAATAATCCAGCTTTTCTTGTAATGTATAAGATCAATTTGAGATTGCACATTGTGTTCTCTCAACACAAACTTTCCCGGATAAATGTATCGTAATTAACCTTGTATATGTTTGGGAATCGGCTTTCCATTGTACACTTTAAAAATCGTGCAAAGTGTGTGCTGAGGTTTTAGAGCTACAGGGGTGGCATTCTAGTGTTATTTTAGTTTTTTTGTTTTTCCTTTCTTTCTTTTAAATTGCTTGGTTTTGCTAAAGTGGATTGCTTTTTACAGACCATTTCTTATATATGCTCGAATGACCCTTTAATAAATTCCTATGGTCTGGATAATATATCACTAACTGGATATTTTTTATTTACATTACGCAGTCGATCTGAGAATTAACTAATTGCAGTTTGTGCATATTGTTTTTCTTCATTTGAATGCTTTACAGGATTGGACCGACATCAAGTTTGGAATTTCTGAAGGTGTTGATTTTATCGCCATGTCATTTGTGAAAGATGCAGATGCTATCAAGCATCTAAAGAACTATCTTTCAACCAATTCCTCCAAGTAATGTCACATTCTTAAAGAAACTCCATATAGTTTCACCCAAGGAACAATATATTCTCCTGTGAAGCATCATATATCATGTTTCTCTTGGACTCCTTATCAAACAAGCGGATGTGCAAAATTTGTGATTTGCATTTCATACATCAGTGTTCTTTCAGGAGTTTGTAACTCCTATTTCTGTAGGACAATACGTGAAATTGATATGTCTGTACACCTTTAAGACAAATGTGTGCATCACTAATCTTTTTTTCTTTGCCAAGCAAATATAGAATTGCTTCTGACTCTCTTTTGGAGGTCAGAACCTGAAAGTCCAGATGTTTCGATTCACAGATCCATAAAAGTTTTGGCAAAAATAGAGAGTTTGGAATCCCTCCATAAATTGGAAGAAATTGTGATAGCTTCTGATGGAATCATGATTGCAAGAGGTGACCTTGGAGTTGAAATGCCGCTTGAACAGATACCAACAGTGCAAGAGAAAATTGTTCATGTCTGCAGGAAGCTTAACAAGCCAGTGATTGTAGCCTCTCAGCTTCTGGAGTCAATGATTGAATATCCTACCCCAACCAGAGCTGAGGTAATGCCATTTTATTTTTCTGGAAGAAACTGTTTCTCATAATTTGTGCCATTAGTAATGAATTTCTCCTCTTTTTTTTTTCCCGGGGGCGGGGGGGGAAGGCAACAGATGGGGTTTTTCTAGAATCTAGAAAGACTTGAATCCCTTGAACTTCATTTATAGGTAAATGTATACTTTCATTCTGTGGCAAAAAGAGAGAAAGAATGTCCTCATTCATATTGCCAAGCTATTTTCTTCTTGCTTGCTGGGGTTCTTCGTTGATTTGCATATTTGAGTCTCCTTGTTTCCATGATAGATTGGATTTTTCAGTGTACATACATTAGTATTCTCTCCTTTCTGTTTAACTTCTTCCAATGTAAAAAAGGTTGCAGATGTTTCTGAAGCAGTTCGACAGTATGCTGATGCCCTGATGTTATCTGGAGAATCAGCAATAGGATCATTTGGGCAGAAGGCTCTTTCTGTCTTGGAGATGGCTAGCAGCCGAATGGAACTATGGAGTCGGGAGGAGAACAGGCAAAGTGTTCTTCGGCAGCATCTACTTGGTGTATCATTGCCAGACCAGATTGCTGAGCAGATCTGCAATTGTGCAGTAGAAATGGGTATATTCTGTTTCTCTCAATGTTCATCATTAGCGGATGGAGTTGTACAGAATAAGCTAGAATGGGTTGATTTTAACACATTACACTTCCTGGTAGGATCTATAGGAACTCTACGTTTTTAACATATTACACTCTTGAAAGGTTGGTTAAACGTATACTATGTTGTTAAACAGTCCAATGAGTTTAAAAACCAAAGTCGACTTGTAGCCAATACATGCCTAACCAACAAGTTTAGTAAATGGATGGACCTGAGTCTCTTTGTGTTTACAAGCAGTAGCCTTCAATGGAAATTATATGGAGTTATTTCTCAAGGCTTAATGGATTAGCCATAATGTTTGTACATTTTAAATACTCAGTAACCTGTGCAACATTACCATCAAAATGGAAAAAAGATTCCAAAGGATTAGGACTTGTAATACAAATGAGCCAATGTGTCAAACTCTGTTATGGCGGCCACATTTGTTATGCAGATATTCATGAACAAAGATTAGTTCAAAAATTGTTATCAAAGCCGTCCTTGAACTAAGAAACCATTTTGAGCCATGACTATGTAACCCTTTGAGAGATGTCTGTACTTGAAGAAATTTCACCTTTATGACTTTTCTGCTCTATCTGCAGCTAACAAACTTGGTGTGGATGCCATCTTTGTGTACACAAAACATGGAGAGATGGCGTCACTTCTCTCGCGCAACCGTCCAAATCCTCCCATATTTGCATTTACAAATGACAACAGCACCCGGATGGCTCTCAATTTGCAGTGGGGTGTTACACCTCTCCTCACCGATTTATCAGATGACATGGAATTCAACATTGCGAAAACCGTCGATCTTATAATAACAAAGGGGATGGTGAAACAGGGAGATGTGGTTCTGGTGGTCTCAGATATCATTCCAATTTCTGCAATCTCAACCTTGTTCCAATCAATCCAGGTGAAAACTATTGTTTAGGAGACGATTCTAGTGTTATGTACTTGGCCTTCAAGACAATACATTTTATGAAATGAGTTTTAGATTCGATTCATTTGTCATGTGATGCATGTTTATTTTCTTTTTTCTTTGTATGTTTGGGTAGTTTTGCTATTTGGATAGTTTCAAGGTAAACTTGGCTTTAATCTCTGTGATTGGGTGCACGATTAACTGCAATAATGATACAGAAAAAATGGCCTTAATACTCCATCAGTTTATGGAGTGAATAGTGACAAACTAAACTACATGAAATGCAACTGGGCCTTCTCTCAACATTGTGATGCAAGAACCTTGTGGAGAGAGGTTTGATGGAGCTTGAATAACCCGGTTGAAGCGTATTGATCATAAATTTTCTAGTTGAAATATGGGCATCCGCTGCTAGGAAGATGCTGCTAGGTTCAATCATTAAAAGAAAAAAAGTCAAAAAATAAAATAAAATAAAAATTGTTATGTCCCTTTGTGAATTGTGCACGACGGTTTTTGAACAGCAAGGTCGAGAAAGATCAGATGTGTGCAACCTATTCTGAGCAAGTACACCACTAAAGAGAAGGATTATGCTATTGCTATTAGATTTGAGGCAAAGATATGAGAAGCAAATAAATCCATTTCCAATATTACATTTTTTTCCCCTATGGAATTTTGAAGATAAGATGAACACAATTTGGAAATTTGCAGTTGGTGGTATAATGAAGATACGAAAACATGGAATACTAGGGGCACATTGATATCATTCGAAGAGATTTAAGGCTTAATTTAAGGCATCTGATCATTGGAAAGAAACTAACAAGTTAAATACTGATGTGCGTGACACTCTCTGAATGAGAATTATCTCTTGGAAGGGCTAGAGTTAACTTTAAGAGAGATAATTCCCTCGGAATTAACCTTTTTCGAGGCAAAATTTTATTAATCCTTCTATTTATTGACCAGCACATCATCACATGAATGTCCGACTATTAGGAAGACACGAGATAAGTTGAGAATTGAAGGTGGAAGAAATCCTACATTGGGTCTTATCTTGTATCCATATATTATTTTTTCTAGAGTAGTTGGATTAATTGCAGACATAGTGAACCTAATCTGTTGATTTATTTTAAAAGATCTATCTCTCGAAACAATAATAGATCATTAAAAACACTTAGATATTTTGACTCATGGCGCATTTTATTCTTCATTCAACACAATTTGGTTAATAGAACGATCCTCCACTGACTGAATAAACCGTATCTAAGTTTTGGATGTGAGTTTGATTTCTTGTCAACTGTGTCAGTCCTGATTGACCGTTGCGCGTGTTGAGAGACAATTGCATGCGACAATACTCTCCAAATAAAAATTACCTTCTGAAAAGAACAAAAATTAACTTTGAGGGAAATAATTCCCTCCGAGTTAACCTTTTAGAGACAAAATTCTATTAACCCTTCTATTTATTAACCAATTCCAACACTTCATCACACGAGGGTCCAACTATTAGAAAAACACTCAGACAAGTTGAGATTGAAGGTGGAAGGAATCCTAAATTGGGTCTTCTCGTCTCCATTTATATATATATATTTTCGCGAGTGGTTGGATCAATTGAAGACGTAGTTGAACCTAATCCATAGTTATTATTTTAAAGATCAACCACTTGAAACAATAATAGAACATTAAAAACCCTTAAATTTTTTGACTTACGTCACTTTTTTTTCTTTATTCTAAACTAAATTAATGAATGCAGGTTGGGTCGGGAGTTTTTACCTTATTATAAATAGAGAGTTGAGTAAAATAAACTCCCTCCTTAGATAAGCACATACAGGCTTAAAACATCTCCAATTGTTATTCAAATTTAATTTGAGTATAAACATGTTAGGAATAAACTCTAAATTTGTACTTAAATTACTAATGACCAGATTTCATTATTTTTTACAGATCTAATATTTATGTTTTACCCTCATTTTAATTTGAGTTTATCATTCTTTAAATTTAAATTTTTTTATTAAATTTTTTTACTCAAATGTTATGTGAACTTTGAGTAAAATTTAGAGGATTCAATATTAGAGATCCTTTTAGTCAAATAAATTTGGGTTGCACCGCATGATTCTCCGATCAACACAAATTATTAGGATTATTATGTCAATATGACATATATATTAAAAAATAATTAATGGTACTTTTATTTTCTAAAATATGTATGCTTTATAAATTTGATTTTCATTGTATTAATTTTATTAATTTGATCTCTAAAGTATTCAATTTGTGTTTAATTTTATCAAATTTGGTCTCTAAAGTTTTCAGTTTGTGTTTAAATGTACCAAAGTAAGGTAATTGACGCTGTTAACAAAATTAAAAAATTACTATACTACCCCAATTTTAAAATAAGACTTTTTATCTGATTTATTCTTGACCATAAAATTAATGGAACATGATAACATATCAACACATTTCAATCAAACATATCGAGTCTCTTTTTCTCTCAAGTGAGATTTTGTTCTGGAGTCAAAAATCTTTTATGTTTTACTTACATGTGTTTTTAATTTGGGATCGATCGCCTACCTATTTAGGTATTATAACAAATCTATATCCATTTATAATACTAATAAAAGTATTTTAAGATGAAAATTTTTTAAATCTCTATTTTCCTCTAATAATGGATTGTAAAGACCACTTTTTTCTTTTACAATTAAATATCTAAATTATCATCGTATCCTTATATATTTAAATCTCCAAATTATCTATAACATTTCTTTTTATTATTTAATTAGTTTCTATTAAAAAAATTGTTTGATTATACTACCCTTAAAAAAAATACATCATTATATTTTTAATAAAGCATTCAAAAATGCTATCAATATAATATTACTCATCTCATATGTAAAGATAACATTATGCATATGCGTATTTTCTTTTTCATCAAAAAGTTTAACCCTTTCATTTTTAAGTTAAAAAGTAATTGCATATATAAAATTTTTAAAATTATTTTATGTTAAATGAATATAATTCTTTAGTCACAATAAATTTTTTCAGTTGTACTAACATTTTATGTAAAAATAGATATTGTAGTGTATTTTTAAGTAAAATTTATTTTTTTAGAATTTTAATATGTTTGATAATATATATTATAGAGTAGTTAAATTTTATTCCAATTGACTTAACTAAATCCCAATTACAGTAAAATTCTAATGTGATTAGTATATTGATAATTATTTTTATTTTATTTAATGAATTATAAGTGAAATCTTAATCAAATGAATTCAAAAAATTTAATTTCTCAAATATCATTAAAATTCTTAAAAAAATAGAATTTTACCTATTTTTTTTTATTTTTTATAGATAGAACAAATTTTTTTGTAAGCATACTGTTTGACATAATGATACGCAATCTTCTGTCAAAGAACTTAACAGACCATTTAATTAAGAGTTAGAACTTAGAACCATTTAATATAAATTGAATACTTTAAAGATTAAATTGATAAAATTCATATATTGATTATTAAACTAACTAAATATATATAATTTAAAAATCAAAAGAGTTATTAATCCTTAAAAAATATCAAATTAAATTGATACTAACATTGACTTAAGAGAAATACTATGTAACTTAAATTTGTAACTCAAATTTTCATCCCAAATGAAGTGAACCATTGGATGAGTGAGTCCCATCAAATTTTTTAAATAAGACTCACTAATCTAATAGCCCTTTTCATTTGAGATGTAAATTTAAATTACATAACATTACTCTTGACTTACAGTCCGTTTGGTAGGATGGATGGAATGTTGAAGTGATGGTAAAATAGGAGGAATAAATTTTTCATCCTCAAAGGAAGGAAGGAGATTTTCTATATTTTGTGTTTGGTAAGAAGGATAAAAAAGTGGAAGGAATAAAATTTTTATTATTTTTATTTGGTATGAAAAAAAATAATAGAATATTATTATTTATGAAATATCAAAAATACCATTAATAGAGAATAATTTATTGAGAGATAAGTTTCTTGGAATAAATGGTAATTAACCATTACATAAAAACTGTGGGACTCATCTTGACCAACTTGTCTGTCATTTTTTGCCAAAAAATGGAGGGATCTCCATCTTTTCTTTCTAACCAAACAAAAAAATAAATAAATTACATTTTTTATCCTACTTTTCATTCAACATTTTCTATCTATTCTATTTTCAATCGTACCAAATAGGCCATTAATCACCACCACTCTATCTGGCTATCTCATCGTCTCCACTCCATATAATAATACTATAGTCTCCCACCTGAAAAAAAAAAAAAAAAAACTTGATCTAACCAGTTAAATTTTCCAGGTCTGACGTCTCTAATTTCGCAACGTGGCCAACTTCAAGTTCTAGTCCTTGCCACAAAGCAACCACAAAATCTCGCGCGCACATTAGACAAAGAAGAAACGTAATTTCTAAAATACGCCACAGGAAGATTACTTCCGCCGCTTACTGGTTCGTCTCCAGTTGCGCTCTCTCTCTCTGAGCTAGCTATTTGGACACCCTTTCCGTAATGAAACCCCTATTCCACTGATTCTAATCACAACCTGAGAAAACAACGAAATGGCTTCCATTCAGATTTTGAAGTCGACGTTGTCTCCATTCTCTGTTTCTCGATCGAATTTCCGCCGGAATTCGAGTTGTTTTTGGTCGGAATTCGATTTCGATGTCACTTCAAAAAGGATTATCAAGCTTCGAAGTCATCGGAGCTTAAAATTTTCCGTTAATACAAGGTTTAAGGTCTGTTGTAAAGTTCAAGAAGGTGAAAGCCAAAGCAATGGTAAGCCTCTTAAACTTACACTTGCTTTTAGTGTCCTCATAGTTTAGATTTCCAATTGTACTTGGAAGGACAAAAGAAACGTCATCTTTTTTATGCTGAGATAACCATGAGTTTTCTGGTGCTTTATTGCTAGTTCATCGAGTAGAGTAATTACATTGATACAGAGGCTGTTAAGACTTGTAGTCAATTGGTAGTGAATGAAATTCCTTTTAGAGTTTTCAGAATCAGTTCGGCGTTTACTTGGTTGTGCGAACACCTGTGTTTGTTGTAACAACAAAGGATCAACTTTTTGTTTGGGTGCGTAGTTCCGGAAATGGAAACGTTTCCATGGTCTCGAAAATAGAATAGAAATGGAGAAAAAAATTTGAAATTTATTTAGAAAAAACTCGAATTGTGGAAATTTTGATAGTCAACCACTGGTTCGTATCTGTTTCCATGGAAATGAAACGTTTTGGTATAAAAGAAGTGAAATTTGATGCGTAGTTGCAACTTCAACAATGGTCATATAACTGTATATCCACCTTTTGAGGGTTTCAGCTCTTACCTGAAATGGATGCATCCGAATTCCCATATCTGATATTACGAACACTTTTTAGGTGACGAACCTCCAGAGTCATTGTTTATGAAGGAATTAAAGAGACGAGGCATGACCCCCACTTCTTTGCTTGATGAAAGCAGTAGAAGCATATCCGGAGATGAGATAAAAATTAAAGAAGAAGATGGAG
Organism: Ilex asprella; assembly: GCA_023539305.1. Taxonomy (NCBI): domain Eukaryota; kingdom Viridiplantae; phylum Streptophyta; class Magnoliopsida; order Aquifoliales; family Aquifoliaceae; genus Ilex; species Ilex asprella. The sequence goes on from CM042189.1 coordinate 35,641,729, forward strand.
GTTCTTCAAGAAGAAATGCAGTGTCAACAGAATTTGGAGGGAATGTATCTAATCAAAGGGAGGTCTCCATGGCATTGAATAGTAAAGGGCTTGAGGTTGGCACATTTTCATTTCTTGAACAGTTTAATTGTTGTGTTAGCTCAAAGATTCCATTTACAGTGTGCTGCATTGTCAAGGACTTGGACTGGTAGTCTCATTAGCTGTTATCTTCATGGTGGCACTGTCTGACCCATTATAATTATGGTGACCCATTATAATTATTGTGAATTCTTATTCGGATTATGAAGAATATACCTATTCGGATAAGAATCTCATCAGGTGCAAAAGGTTACGCCTTACACCAACCAAAAATTGGACTCAAAAAACTTAATCCTTTTTGTTTGGTGTCAACCAGTACTAATTTAACCACTTCTCAAAGAGTAAAAGTAAATAAGAACACATCACAAGGTTGGATTGCCACAATTCACAGCAAAAAGAGATTAAGTTGATGTTTGTCTGTTCCAGTTATGGATTCCTTAGCCTATATTAAATAGATTGCTCTTCTTTGTATCCAGTATCTTTGTTGAGTATTCATTTGAGAATTTTCGCTTTCACATGTATGCTGGAATCAGATGAGAAGAAAATGAATTGGTCACTGGAATTTCAACTGATCGAGTCTAGTAGTTCTGAAGCATTTGGAAGGCATGCCGTATCTTCTGAGAGTCACACTTGTGAATGTCGCCTGTTGTAGCCTCTGTTTCAGGCTATAATGGAAGAACACTAGTAGGATGATAAGGAACTTCTTATCACCGACCAATGATATGCGAATTTGACGAAGTTCTCTGGTTCATCCTCTGTAATGACATCAGCGGAAATACTTTCCGTTGTGGAAATGTTATGCACATTGGCCTTGTTGTGTTTGCTGAAAATTTGGTTGAGTATTAGTTTGTCTGATATGTGGAGTGGTTTAATGCTTATAATTTGTGGGGAGGGCATTTATGATGGCCTTATTGGGTTTGCTTAAATTTTGGTTTGTGATTGGTTTCTTGTGATATTTGGAGCTTCCTGGTATCATGATGCTCCACATAATATAAACAAGGTACTGTTCATGGATTTAAGATTCCATTATGATCTGATTTTCTTTCGTGAAAATGGCTATGAATATATGCTTTTTAATTTCGTATTCTTTTCATATTTTCCACCTTTGTTTGTGTAGAAGAAAATGGACTTCAAATCTTCCTTTGTGTTTATTATGTCAGGGTTTGATTCCACGTGCTAAACTTTTGCTAACACTTGGAGGAACATTCTTCTTGGGATTTTGGCCATTGATCCTCATTACAGTTGTGTTCTTCTCTGCTCTCTACCTTGTAAGCTTTTTTTTTTCTTCATCCTTAATGTGTTGGATTTCTTATTTTTGCCAGACGACATCATTGTGTATGGAACTATGTCAACTGGTTTTAAGTTTTGACTGGTTTCATTGGATGCTTTCTGATAATTTGTACCCTTTCTATTCCTTAAATGACATTGGTTGGCCGTTGGGGCTGTTGAAATTTTGAAAGGCGGGGCTGTTGTCAGGAAATACGCCTATCGGAGTTCAAAAATCAAACCCTAAATTATTTAGATGTATGGTTTGATCATGTATCTAAAGAGTTTCAGTGTGGACCACAAAACTGAGTTGAGGGACACAGTCAAGTTGGGATAGCTTAGGTGCTATAGTCAGAGCAGATTACTTAACCCGATCTTAGAGAACTGAAGGGAAAGAGAGAGAGTTTCAAAAGACAACACGAATGAAGAAATGTCTGATGACTGTTGACAAGCTTCTGCCGCTCCAATTGATCTTGCAGGCTGGTTATGAAGATTTTTGTGATATAAAAAACATGTCGGTCATTGAGAGGGTTTTTCAGAACTGCTTGGTGAACACCAGCAATATAGTGAGAATCGAGCAAAAATTATAACTCTCGCTGAGGTAGTAGATTTTTGCATTTGGACAATAGCAATTTGTCAAGCTTTGGCCTAACAATTTCTTGGCCAATTTTGCCTGTGGACAAAAAAAAAAAAAAAAAAGATTGCCTTTGGGCATCTCTGGTGTGGTTGATTCACGCTAAGATATAAAGACAGACAGAAACGTAGGAGAAAGATAAAAAAAAGACAGAAGCGTAGGAGAAAATTTAGAAGTGCAGAAACTTAAGTGTTGAGTTGGCAGATTTTAAAATTCAGTTATTAGCCGTATACCTTCTATCCTTTTCTTTTTAAAATCTCTTTGTAATGTCAATAATTGATATGGATAAAACAGGCAATCCAAATGATAGTAAGATAACCGCCCCCAAAAGTAGGAGGGCAGGGTCCAACTTATGTTCTTTGCTGCCTGTTGATCATTTTTGTGTTGGTTGTGAAGCATTTCTCAGCATGTAGATCTATTTTTTCTCATGAGGACGAATGTTGATCATTTCATTTACTTTCTCTTCCTTTGACAGTACTTTGGACCAAGTTTTATCCATGATGCTAGCAACAATCCTGTAGTACCACCGCCATATATTGATCCATATGCTCTTCTGGAAGATGAAACAATATCTCAAACGGCCCCTCGTCTAAATTGAAGGACTAAAGTCACTGAACACCTACATGTATAGCAGCTTCGTCAGATTTCAACTACAGGTTCTGTTGCTTATATTCTTTTGTGCCAGTTTTATCTCTCTGTAAAAAAACTTCTAAATTGAAAGAAATCTTTTCTACCATGGTTTTATTTTCACCTAATTGGTTGGAAGGAGATGTGATCTAAATATTATTGTAAATGAAGTGCCCGTTAGAATCATATTTGTTAACTTCGTGCATGTGTTATTATCAATGGCAGCATCTTTCATGAAATTCATCTTGAATTATTGAATGGGATTAGAATCTATCCCATTCAAATGGTGCCAGTCCACATGGTTTGTTTCCAATTCGATTCAAATATAGTTTCGTCATGAGATAACATTATCATCCTGCTGAGATGATCTTTCCCTTCAAGAGCCATAACCTAATTTAGTTCTTGATACTTATGATGTTGAAAGGGATGAACAGGGTAGATTTTTAACTTTTGGCCGTTTTGCACAACATGACTGCCTGCGATTTTGAAACAAACAATTCCACTGGGGTTTGTAACAAGTTGGCCTTTTCACCATTTTTTTCTTACCTAAGTCTTGTACTACCTGTTTGGGCTGGATTACCATATTTCATTGTATCATGTGAAATTGCATCTGATTAAGTTTGATCGTGTGTTCTTTTCCTTAACCTGTTGCATAGAACAAAGCAAGACCACATTCTGACGATACTTTTGGAAGAACCTAGGCCTATTTGGTTTACATCTGTAAAACAGTTTTCCTGTTTTCAGATATGAAAAACAAAAGATAAGTTGTTTGGAAAGCATAGCTTTGTATCCAGTTTTTAAAAAATTTGAAATCAAAAAGTTAGAATTTCAGAGAATTCTAATTATATATTTTCTTCAGTTTTGAGACAGTTATGGAAAAAATTGTAAATGCGGGATACAATCTTCTTGCACTTCAAGACATCATTTGAAAGGATTTTTTTTTTCTCTTTCGTCGGTGTCTTTTACTTTGCTTCAAGTAAGCTCGATTGATTCCTTCAAACACTTTAATCTTGTACGAAGCTTTGGCCCTTCAAGTGCTAAAAGCCGGCGAGAAGAGGTCCAATCAACTTCTAATAAACTACTGAAGAATGTTTTTTCCATGTGCTTGGTTTTTGTAACAGATTGATTTTGTGTAATTTTTTGAGGTTGACTTTCTCTTTAGATTTGACCCTATGCAAACAAAAAATTTGAGATCTATGTTGTTGGCTTTGTTTTGTCATTTTTTACTGTTTAGAGAGTGAGGAAAAAGATGACATCTTTGTTGCATGTTTAAGTTTTAAAGTTAATTTTTTGTTGGCCGAGATTGTCCATCGGCATTCAAAACTTGTCTTTTATCTTCCGGGGGGGGTGGTTTGGGGACGAATTTGCTATTTAATTCCTAGCATCAAATAATGTAATATTAAGGGTAATGTGAGTAAATCTTGTTCATCCACATGTATAATACTGACCGAGACACCCTCGTTTCAAAAAAACATAGATACGCATTAAAACGAAAGGAAAATTAAGATAGAGATTTGAAGGGCTTGAACGTGTGGAGGGACTTGACAAGGCCTTGAACAGATCCAGCTGCAGCAAGAAGCGATATAACCAAGCAAGCTCCACTCAGTATCTGCATCCAAATCCAGGTGAGAGAAAACCTCCGAATCTTTGCCTGTGACATGTACATCTCTATCGGAAAATATACCGTCAATGGCCAGAATGACGCGGCCCCAAGAAGACCGACAAAATCATTGAAAAACGGGAATATCATCGCCAACACGGTGGTAAACGTCACGTATGCGGTTCTCCAGACCATCCTGAAGAAACTGAAGTTGAAGCTGCCGTAAAATGGTACGTTGATGGAGTGAACTCCTGTTATAAACCTATTATTTGCCCATTTCTTTCTGCTCCAACCTTCCACGAATGCAAATATTGGTTGACAGAATACCTACATATGCATTATAAAGGATTTACGCAGGTCCTCCTATATATAGAGAGAGTAGTTACATACCCTATATATGATTTCGAGCGATGACAAGTGTTTATTTTCCTAGACAGTACTCTTGCGGGTTTGAGTCTAAGAATAAGTCACTCAGAAGCTATGATGTGCAATTCGGAAACATAACCGGAGACTGAGGTGACAACCTAGTGATAATAGTTCACTTACTACAAGGGTGCAGGTCGAGTCTCATGTAAGCCTATGATGGATTAAATTTTGATTTGAATTTGATCTGAACTCGAATTCGATTAATCAGATATGAATTTATATTTTTTCTACAAATTATTTGAATTTGAATTTGATATTTTTTATTTCACGGATTCAGATTTGGATATACATTCGTTTATGATCCGATTCGAAATATTATATATTTTTGTATAAACATTAAAAGAACTTAAGTGATTATTTGAAGAAATTTAATTAAAATTTAAATATAATTTGTCAAAATTTAATTAAACTAAGTTATTTAACCCGGATCTGATTTTTGAATTGGATTTCGGTTGTTAACGGATTATCGGATCGAATTGGGATTGAATTTTCAAAGTCGAATTTGAATCAATCAAAATCTGATTTGTTGAGAGGTCTAGTCTCATGCAAGTGGAGGTAGAAAGAGGGTGCCCCGCCAGGTTTTGTGTTTGGGGGGGGGACTAACAGATAAAACTAGAAATACATTGTTCAAGGTTGAGGTATGCGTTGTCAACTTGGAGGGTACGGTTGTGGCAATAAGGCCCGAAAATCTCTAAAAAAAAGTAACGAAAATTATGAGAAAATGTGAAGACCAAAATTCATGAATCATATGTTCCCAATACAAGTTGGACATAGTAAGAGATTTATGTCATATAACATGTTTATATACATAGAATATGGAGTAGTATATAAGAATGAAACATATGTGGCCAAATACGATATTTGAACACTGCTGGCTAAAGTATGTGTACTGTGTACCTGATAGGCTCCAACAAGATGAACAACGATGCACATGTTGGCAAAGTCAACAAGCCAGTAGGGCTCGAAGAAACCGAAACCAGTTAAAAAGTTTCCCGGTGCATTATTCCCAAACGCTGCGTATCCGGCGAGCCCGCAGAGCATGTAGAAGACGGTGGAGGTCGAGATTCCAATGAAGGCAGCCTTTTTCATGACTTTGTTTTCAGGTGGACTTGATTTCAGTGTGTCCTGCAAATTAATACATGGAATTTAATTCAAGGTAAGGCTGCAATACCAGTATTGTTTGCCCGTCTTTGAGTGTCTTAGATAACCCGACTAATTATCTCGGATACATCCCGTTCTTCCGTTGTGTTTGCATTGTGATCTCTATGGAGGATCCCAAAAGGAGACTCAAAATCTAGGGCTGATAATCGAGTCAAATTTTACGAATTCAATCCGAGTTGGTTGAGTTCGCATTTTTAAATGAGTCTAAAATTATTCAAGTTGAGCTCTTTTAAAAAATAAGCCAACCTTGAACCAAGTCCAAAACGAGCCGAACCTTTTAGACTCGTTGTTTAAACAAGTCAAAAAATTATTCAAGCTCGAGTTGACTCCTATCTAAACCGAACTTGAGTAATTTGACTCAATTATCAACCTGACTTAAAACTCACATCCTCTAACTTATGACTCAAAATTCACATTCTCTAACTTTGTAAAGCTCCTCACCTTCGGCTAGATAAACTAGTGACTAACTTAGAGTAACTCCAACAATGCTATCTAAAATAACTACTCAAAATATATTTAAATATTATATTATATACTTTAACTAATCATTTCAACTAACTTTCAATAATAAAATTTTAAAAATATCAATTCAACTATACATTATATAAATTTAATTAATTATGGACTACAAGAGTAAATATCATAAAAGATGGGCTGCAAGAGTAAATATCATAAAATACTTAGGAGTTTGGGTGGATTTTTGAATTTTTTGGGGGTTTTGCTGGATTTTTGGAAGGGTTTTATTGGATTTTGGGGGGGAGGGGAGGGTTGTTGGATTTTAATCAACTCATCATATTTCTCATTCTGTGTGAGAGAGAGAGACCTTATAGATCAACGCGCAGGAACCCAAATGTTCCGAATTTAGAAATTCGCAGAAATGCAAATCACCCCCCAAATAAAAGAAGCAAAAGTTGAAAAATTTAGGGTTTTGAACGTAGATCTAAAATGAAAAGGGATAAATTCAGGTCCATGTTATCAATCCAGAGTTTCTCTGAGAGAGAGAGACCATACCTTCAGTTGGTGGAGCAAGCCTTCAGTTAGTGTTGTTGGCGCAAAAAAACAGACTAGCGAGCTTCTTTGTCTCGCCAGGGATAGCCAACCAAATGAAGACTACGGAAAATAGCTAGTGTGATAGCTAATCTATTGAAGACAAGATTTAAGAACTCTCTACCTAAAATAGCTAAGAAGATCAATTTACAAAGGTTCTTGGAGTTGAGGTGCTAGTTGGTTGAAGAGTTTTGTGTGATAGCTAGACGTGACAAATCTAGATTCAACTTGTGACCCCACATAAAGTTGATACATAATTATCGTTTTTGAGTTGTAAATTTGAGAAGTCACTAAACTCCTCAAATAAATGGAATTATATGACTCCAACAAAATACGAGTATAAGTGGGCTTAGTATGAGATACAAATTTTTTAATGCAACATAATTTACACGACGTAGAATCACAACACAATATCATCGATTTGAAACAATGTTAGACGTGATTAATAGTATGAGAACTAGTCAAACCAGATGCTATAACCACCACCATGGTAGAACCCAAGTTTACAGTTATAAGGATACGTATCTTTGTAGATGATCATGATAAGGTGTTAAACAACTTTCTAGTCCAAAAATTTAAATTATTAGAGAGAGTGTAACTTAAATATTTATGCTTCAAACGTAAGGGCTTGCCTGTATTTCGACGAGGACATTAGAGAAAGCATAGGCGAAGGCAATATCTCCAAGGGCTGAGAAGGTGTTCCACATTTTGTCCATACTTGACATGCTCTTTCCCACTGGTATTCCGGTTAGGCTTGTCTGAGGATGTGCCCCTCCTTCACAAGCAAAACAACATTGTTATGTTACCTATGGATTTCAATGAAAACATTGAAAAAATTGAACTTTTTAAACCATGTAAATATTTTAGAAGTCTGAAAAATGACATTGTAGCTTCTATATTACAAGGAATTGAAGTGCAAATGTACCAACACCAAATCGTTGGGGTGATGCTCATTTTGTTGTGACCCCAACGACTTCCAACCCTTTAATTCAAACGTGGCGTTTGTATTTTTTGTCCAAATTCAGGCTCAATTTGGCGCGACTTGACTCGACTTACTAAACGAGCTGATCTCAAGCTTGTATATCAAGCTTAAACTCGTTTCCAGATCATTCGTGGCTCTTGCATATTATGTATGCATGTGTTGACAAGCCTATCAAGGGGAACATGCTAGTACAGATTCTTGACTAATTCCTGCTCTTCAGGAGTACTTGCCCACAGTGCCAGGAACGCTCTCTGTCCTTTTTTGTAAGCATACTGCATTCATCCTTTGACTGGTGAACCGTTTCATAGGATTGCAATCGAATCTCTTAACTGTCCATCTTTGTTTAGGCTTGGTTCAGGTTTAAATTGAGCCCGAGTTGATTTTTGTTTCATAAGTAATAAATTTGAACGAACTTTTGTACGAGTCAATCCCACAAATGTATTAACAAATATTAACTTGTGAATAATTTGCATCATTATAGTATTGGTATCACCTGCAAGTTTGGCTATGGAGAGACCAATGCCAATGGAAGAGTAAGTGAAAGACATGGCAGCAGCAACAAGGGAGAGTACTGAAAGCTTATCAAAGTTTGGTATTTGGCTTAGAATAATCTGTATTATCCCAAAGATGATCATGGAGGGATTGTTTGACGTGTGACACCCCTCATGGTGGCCATGCTTGTGGAAACAATTGGACCTTTTGATTGCCCTGAAATTGATCAAAGTAGGAGGAAAACAGTATGTATTAATCGATGTACAAACTATCGGAAAATTATACTTTGCTCCCTCAACAAATACCCCCTATTTCATCCCTTATCAACTATCACGCTTCTCTTATTACATCTCTAACTATTGCTATTGATTTCACATTGCTCTAGTTATAGACGTTGAAAATGTGTATTTTTATAGAATAACGAATATTTCTCTTCTAAAACATAAATGACACACGTAATTTTGATAAAAGGTGAAAGCGATCTAAATAGTTGAAGAGACAACGTTAGAAATTTAATAATCGACGGGACAATGCTTACACCATGCTAACAAATTTAACAAACAAACAAACAATATATATATATATATATATATATATATATATATATATATATATATATATATTGGTCTTGCAATGCTTACACCATGCTAATAGATGTAGTGATGGTGTATCCGATAGTGACTCCAACAAGATTCCCATACTGCGCTATTCCACAGAGCTGGACTTTAATTCCTCCTGTTTGAGTGCAGAAACACCATAAATCTTGTTGAGCATTAAAATTCTTTCTACGAGGGGGGAGAGAGAGAGAGAGAGAGAGAGAGAGAATGAGTTGTAAGTATATGGATACTAGTTATTGCACGAGTTATATGAGCATGGAAGCACTTCTTTCGCGAGTATTCTCATTTCTCAACGGGCAACAGCCAAGACATTGCCTAGCAGTTGTGTTGTTAAGTCATGTTCATTTTGTTATCATTGTTTGCTCTATTCCTCTAAGTTTAATAGCTCTTATAATAGGCTACTAATAACCCTGTATGAATAAATTTTTTAATAAGAAAAATTGAATATTAATCGTATAATATTTTAAATTTATTTTAACAAAAATAAAATAAGAAAGTGAGAGGAGGAGAGAGAAAAAAGGTATTGGTGTGAATTGGTGGGGGTTATTTGGCATTGATAGTTGTGCAATGAAAATAATGTTTTCAAGTGGAAAAAGAAATTTTGGGATGAATTTTATATCATTAAATCAAAATAAATGAAAATTAGATTAATCTTAAATGTTATTGTACTTTTATAAGTTGATTCTCAACTTCTTAGTTGTAATATTACATAGATATTAGTTATTGTCCATGCCTGAGTAATATTGTCTATCATTAACATATTTATATTCACACTCAAAATCAAATTACAAATGTAGAAGAGAGAGAAAAAAAATTTAAACACCGGTTGTATTGGGAGTGAACGGTGATAGTGGTGGTGGTGGTGACATGAGACAATGGTGGTAGCAGCCGCGGATGACAACGGTGATGGTGATGCTGGGTTTTGGGGACGGTGGTGGTGGGTGAGCGTGGGTGGTGGTGGTGGGTGATGACTGGTGGCGGTAGGTGTGGTTGGGGTGGGTGGCAGTAGTTGTGGGCGATGACGGGTGGTGATGGGCAACGATAGTGGTGATGAGTGATGGCGGTGGACGAGGGTGGTGATGAGATGATGGTGGTAGTGCTAATAAATATAAGCATAAGATGATAATGGTTGTGAGTGGTGGCTATGGTAGCAATCGGTGGTGGGTGACGACAGTCCATACAACAATTGCTTAGCTCTATGTGAATGTATGTTTCGTACCGTTTTAAGGGTTAATTATAAATTATACCCTAAAAGATCTCTTGAATCTCAATTTATATTTTTAAAGATAAAAAATTTTAATTTATACCCTAAAAGATATAAATTTGTATTAATGTGCACTTCAAACTAATAGTCGTTAGTTTGCCATCTAAAATTAAATGGGTAAATTTCACCTAGACCTCCTCAGATTTGTCACTTAATCACTAGACCCCCTCACATTTATAATAATATGCTTACACCCTATAATGTTTATATGTGTGTAACACATAACCCAATGTCATCAATATTTGTTAATGTAACTGTTAAAAAAACATAGTTTCATCATAATAAATAAATATAATTTTAATAATATCCTTTAATACTCAAAATCAAGCTTACCCTTTGAATTCCAAATACAATGCAAATATTATATAATGTTCAAGAATACTGTTATTATATATTGTTCTATATATTCAAATGCAATACATCACTTGAACATAATTATTTGAATGCCCAATTAAAAGAACACTTTTAGTCATATTTGAAGTTATTCATTACTAATTAATAATTAGAAGATTTTTTCAAAACTTTTAGTTAATGATCACTCGTTCACTCTCTAGATTCATCATTGATTGCATAGCAAATTATTAGAACTTTTCACTTTTTTTTTAAAAAAGAGTAATATTATTGAGAATTAAAAAATTGATTAAATTATATATTTTCTTGTTTGCATGATAAATTACCTAGATTGGCTTTGACAACGTCCATGTAACTGTAGTTTCTAACGCCGGTAACAGGATCCGGAGATCTGTAACAGTCAGCAAGCAGCACAGAAGTGAAGCAAGTGATGAGAGAGAAAATAATGAGAGCCACAGGCCCAGCAATCCATCCCAACTGAGCGATCGCCCATGCCAATGATAACACTCCAGACCCAATTACTGCTGTTATTATGTGAGCACTTGCCGTTATCACCGTTCCTTCAAACCAAACAACAACAAAATCAGTACACACACATAAATATATATAGTTATGTTCCGTTTGGTAATAGGGATAAAAAAATTGAAAAAATAAAAAATTGTGAGGAATAGATTTTCCATCTTTAGAGAAGAGAAAAATACTTTCTTTCATTTGTGTTTAGTACAATGAATGAAAAATTAAAAGAATTAATTTTTTATTATTTGTTATTGGAGAAAAAGTGGAAGGAAATAAAATATATATGTACTTAATTTTTCATTGTACCCTTACATATAATTAATTTTTTATTATAAATAAATTTAAGAGATTCAATGTTGCTCTAATTAGTTATAGAAACAAATAAGCAAATAAATATAAATATGTATACCAAAAATAATAGTAAAAAAACAAACAAAGGAAAAATATATGTAATAGTATATTTAAAAATGTTTTTTGAGAAGTGTATGTTTTGATTTGAAATTACGGCATAATGTTTAGAAATATGTTTAAGCGCAAACAATTTGTTAAAAAAGTAATTTCTCTTTAATTTTCCTCACACTTTTCTCCCACTTTTGGGAGGAAAAAAAAGGTGGGCCGGAGAAAAACACTTTCCTTCCTATTTTCCTTTGTAATCAAACAATGGAAAGACTTCCATCCCATTTTTCATTTATCCAACTTTTCATTAAACCTTTGATCAAAAAAAAAAAAAAAACTTTTCATTAAACCTAACTCATCATTAGAGAGAGAGAGAGAGAGAGAGAGAGAGAGTTGGAACACACGGGCATAGAGAGAGATGAATCTATTACAAAAATACCACATTTTTTAAACTTATTTACCGTTCTACAGCTGTTTTAAACTTATTTACCAAAGTACCGTTGTTTTAAAAGCGGAATTGGCAATTCCGACTTTATGGAAAAAGCGGATTTTGCAAATCCGACTTCATGGGAAAAGCGGATTTGCCAAATTCGACTTCATTTGGAAAGCGGATTTGGTAAATCCGATTTCATAAGGAAAGCGGACCAAATTCGCTTTTATATGGAAAGCAGACTAATCAATCCAAGATGCAAGCCGCTTTCCAAATGAAGTCGGATTTGCCAAATCCGCTTTCCTTGTGAAGTCGGATTTGCCAAATCCGCTTTCCTTGTGAAGTCGTAATTGTCAATTCCATTTTTAAAACAACGGTACTTTGGTAAATAAGTTTAAAAGAGCTGTAGATCGGTAAATAAGTTTTGAAAAGGCGGTATTTTGGTAATAAATTCAGAGAGAGATATATACCAGTTCTTTTTTGACGACCATCATCATCAAACTTTGAATTAGCATCTCCTGCTTGTAGAGAAAAACTCATACTCCTCTGCATGTCTGGAAGCCCTCAGTGTGTGTTGGGAGACTTCACTGAGGGGGCGTAGACAAGGGGGGGTAGATTCTTGGTGTCTAAACACATTTATTAGAGAGAGATTGGTTGTGTAATCTCAATGCATCATCATGTTATTTCTTTTGGCTTGGGATTTGCTTGTGGATTCTATTTGCCTCTGAAGAGTGGATCCAGGTGTAGACAGCTAAAGAAATTTGAAATAGAGATATTATTATAGGGAGGGGGACGACAACGGTGAACGGTGGTCGTTTGGCCAACTGCCAACCTCATAAAAGTGAGATTCGAGCTTTCTTGCAAAATGGCATCGGGATTTACTCTCCCACACAACCCCCCCCCCCCCAAAAAAAATGTTCTTTAATTTACCCATAAAATAGAAAAGAAAGCTTTCTTGCTAGTGAGTAATATCAGGTATGGACACATCATTGTGTTGGGTAAGATCATTATTTTCAACAGCTATTTCGATTTAAATTGGATTAAGCAGATTTAGTGGTTTTGCCAACATATCTGCAATAATAGGAAGAGTTGATAAATGCTATTGAGAGAGTAACATTCCAAGTATCTTTATATAACCAACAATCAATAAAAATCAGATTCTATGTGATACATACATTGAATGATGGAATTGAAGAAACTTACCATTTACATAATTATGAAAAAAATAAATAAAATCGATAAAATAAACTTACAATTTAAAGAGGTCAAAATTTCTAATGCGTGGAATTGATATCTTAACTTTAAAATCTCAAAAAAAAAAAAAAACGATCTATTAAAGTCAAATTAGAGGTTAAATTTCCAATTGTAGAGGTCCAAATTTAGGATTGGTTTGCAATTAAATTGGAATTTGATGATGTGAAAAACATAGAAGAATGAGCTGGGAGAGCTTTGTACAAAAGAAGGAAA
>CM042189.1:35664641-35682460 GCA_023539305.1 Ilex asprella
TATATATATATATATATGTATATATATTATTTTTATTAGGCCTATAAATTTTTATAGACCCTCCTTATACTAAAAGTAAAATTTTATATCTTGTGCAATAATCCAAAAAAAATTTGAGCTACAAGAGAAGCAACTGAATGTCATATACCATATCAAATTATAAAAATTGAAAATAGGCAAATAACATTATATTCCACCTATCTAATTAATTTTTTGCTGAGCTCGAGAGAATAGTCGATGCAAATATGGACACTCTGTTGCAAAAAAAAATATATAAGCTTGGACCCATAAATTCTACAAGCAACAATAAAATTGTAAATATAACTGTCTTTATCTATTATTTATATTCATACCACCATTTCATTTCTTAATCATGCAAAAAAAAAAAAACTTTTAACTAATCAAATTATCTCAATACTTAAACTACAGAAGTTTGGATATAGGCAAATCCAATTAAAATCCATCAGTCTTATAAAATTGTAAAATAACTTTAAGTATACAATACGCGAAAATAAAAGAACAAAGTGAAAGAAGTTTTCACTGACCAACTAAGAATTTTTTTTTAAAACCATTTGATGAAATGGTTGCACCGCTAAACTCATTCATATATAATAGTAATGTTTATCCTACTTTTACATATTTAATATTTTTTTATTATTGTAATATTATATTATGGTCACTATTTTTTGGTCAGCTAGTATTACTCGTGATATTAATGTTACAATAAACTTGCATAGGAAAATTTATCCAAAATAAGTTGACATGGAGCAAGCATACTCTCACAGCACCCAACTTTGTTGCTAACATGTATAACCAAATGGTGACCATAATTAGGTTGTTGTTTGAAAAGAAGTATTCCTATTTCAAATTGCTTAGAAATTTCGTATTGACTTTATTATGTCCTCTTCCATAATAGATGTCCACAAACAAGTTTTTAGAATGAGATACAAACTGATTTATTTTCATAACATGCATGCAACAAATAGATGTAGAATAATACTATGAATAGAAGAACCGACACATAGTTTGGAGGATAAAAATAGAAGAAAGGAGATAACTATCAAACATTTAAACCACTATGTTCATTCGTATTCCACCAGTCCAATCAATTTTTCTACATGGGGAAATGACATGTTTCCAATACACCAAAAACTATTTGACCCTATCATGCAAAACTCCAAGTGCTAATCTATATGCACTTTAACCAATCAGTCAAATCAGCTTCTTATAATAGGTTTCTATGCCTCCAAATGCAAAAGCATTATGCTATGCAAAAGAAAAAAAAAAAAAAGAGAACTCTGAAAAATGACAGAAAGTGCCCATAACTACCAACAAACTACTCATTGAGATTAGTACCTTGTTGGAGATCTGGATCTTTGATCGACCTACACCTTCATAAAAAATCATACTTACAATTGATGAGTCACAAATAAAACAAATTGCAAGTTTCACATATTGCTATGTTGCAAAGTCCAAAGAGGATGTAAAGATTCAATCCATGCAGAAAAGAAACAAAACCAAAATAAAGTTTGAGTTCTAAAAGTGAAATGAAGGGAATTGGAATAAAATATATTAACAATACTCCATAAAAATTAAAATCTGGCAAATGAAAAGACTATTGAAAACCCTTATAAATTATTGTAATTATACCTCCATTATTTAGAGAAGAAGAAAGGATGTGCTCCATGAAAGAGGACATTAAAAGAATAACCGGTGCCTAGTAGACACCCAAATGGTTTGTAACTATCACCATTCCATAAAATATTAATGAAGTCATTAATTTAAATAGATAGTATTGTAATTATTTACCTTGCTAAGGCTAATTCAGTCAATCAAAAGTTTTTTAACTATAGTGACTTTTATAAGTAGTATAGATGAGGATACTTGAGAATGAACAAGTATCAAAATTTTATTTCAAAATCGTCGAAATATTTAAAATATTTTTATTTTTAAGGATATCAAAATAAATTAGTGATGTAATAAAAATTTTAATGCTTTAAGGTGTTTCATAATATTTTGAAGTATTTTGTAATATTTTAATGTATTTATACAATTATTTCATAATGTTTCAAGATATTTTTAAAAAATAATTTTTAATTTTTTAATTTTTTTCATTCTATTTTTGAAACAAGTTGAAACGCTTTCAAAACACATTGAAAATTTTCTATTTCCTAAATGACCAAAACAATACATCAAAACAAAATTTTGATTATTGGGAATGAAACACACACAAACACACACACATATATTTTATTGTTTCATATGTTTGCGTTAACTTACATGTATCTTGACTAAATTTTTTTTTAATTCGATTAAAGACAAACATTTATGTCAGAACCAATACTTCAAAAAATTATCGAGATTTGAATTCATAACGTTTGAATTTATAATTTGTTCTTCTTATTAAAAACTACAACTTAAGATTAAGTATATATAATTTTTTGAATCTATGCATAGGAAAATGCTATAGCACTTAAATTTGGATCCCAAATAGAGAGTAAATATTGAATATAACGGTGATATCATGTCACAATTAATGACATGGTATCACCAACCAATAATAAAACCCTAAATGGGAAAGGTGAACCCCACTTGAAATTACATGGCAAGAGGGTGAGAAGTTATTTGCTTACATGACAGGTTAGTTATTAAATTTTGTGGGGTTTATGTGCTTATTTGTTTTAGTATTATTAGTTGGTGATACCACATCACCTTGCCACGTGGTATCACCTAGGGGTGTTCAAATTTTCGACTGGCCGCAATTTCCTACCCTACCCGATCCTACCCTACCCTAAAAATCGGCTAGCCGCAAAAATCGGGTAGGAATGCGGAATAGCCATCTATTTCCGCATTCCTACCCTACTCTACCCGCATTAATTTTGTATTTCATATTGTTTAAACTTAAATTAATTGTTATTATATTTGTGGAACAATAATTGTGGATTGATGTTCATACTTTCTTGTGTTTTATTATAATTGTTGTTATAGTTGCTTTTTATTTTAATGTTATTGATTTATTATGTTGTTAAATTTGTGGATGTTATTTAATTAAATTGTTAAAATGATCCAAAAAATAATATTTACAAAAATATTTATCCGCCTTCCTACCCGATTAATCGGGTAGGAAGGCGGGTAGGAATACTAAAGCTGTCGGGTAGGGTAGGCCAAGAAAAAATTTTTCCGCAAAGTATTGGGTAGGAATGCGGAAGAATATATTTCCTACCCGTAGGGTAGGGTGAACACCCTTAGTATCACCGTTGTAATGAATATTTTTTCCCAAATAGAACCCCAAATGAACGGTGACAATTAGAGGCGTAGGTTTATTAATTTTTTTAAATACAACACATTAATCAAATAATTATTTTTTTATAGAAATAATTATTATTAATTTAGAATATAGTATTTGAGATCTCAAATTTAAATTGGATAGCATTGCTCATCCACATAAGTGTCCACGTCCCAATCAAATTTAAATCCCAAAAACGGTTCAGCTCGGAGCCTATCACAAAAATTCCTATTTCTGACGCTCTTTGATTTTCTGTGGGGTTTCAACTGTCAATCGTATTGTCATCACCTTCACAATTCATTACACCTGTAACACTTCTCCCACTTTCTAGATCAATCGTCCTTCTTCTCTCCTCCCAAACAAAATCCACTTCTTCTACAATCTCAATCATGCTCTCTCCTCCTCAACGCATTCTTCATCTCCTCCAATGGCCTCCCCACTTTTCACTACTTCCTACTCTTCTTACAAAAGTCCACATTACATTCATCGTTCTTGTCTCTCCAGTCACCCCTTCGGACAAAAGACTCGCCTCTCATTCCCTCTCTCCTCCAAACCCAACTCCAAAAGACTCATCAAGTTTTGTGTCAAAGCTGAGCAAGAAAATGAACCCTTATCTTCCCCTTCTGTTGCTGTAATTTCAGAGAAACCCCACAACGAGGACACCCAGAAGAAAGATTTGTCTGAAGAAGGTGAATTGAGTACTGATTCAGGGTCCGAGGATAAAGAGCAACAACAAGAATTGGATTGGAAAACAGATGAGGAGTTCAAGAAATTCATGGGGAATCCTTCGATTGAGGCAGCAATAAAGCTTGAAAAGAAGAGGGCTGATAGGAAGCTCAAAGAGCTTGATAGAGAAAGAAGTGATAACCCAATTGTGGGGTTCTTTAATTGGGTGGTTCGTGACAATTTGTCTAGAGAGAAAGAGAGATTGGAGAAAGCAGAGGAGACTTTCAAGGCTCTTGATCTTAACAAGGTGGTTACTTTTCCCATATTCTGATATATAAATACATTTAAATACTTTCAAATTTTATGTAGGAACATGTATAATTTGTTGTGTTTTTTAATTGGCAGTTAAAGAGCTGTTTTGGGTTTGATACATTTTTTGCGACCGATGTCAGGAGATTTGGAGATGGGGGGATTTTTATTGGGAATTTGAGGAAACCCATTGAAGAGGCAATACCCAAATTGGAGAAAAAGCTATCAGAATCAGCAGGAAGGGAAGTGGTAGTGTGGTTGATGGAGGAAAAAAATAATGACATTACAAAACAGGTAGCCTTGATTTACTTATGTTTTAATCCTTATACACTGGTGATGAGTTTGAGATGTAATGTGATTGCATATGTAAATTATTGATATTTGATATTGTGTCACCTTGGTATTGTTTGGCCCGTTTGAACATTTCGATTTCCTACTCAAATACTGGCATGTAATCAATCCAAATAATCGAGTCAGAGAAGCCATAGCCTAGCAGCCATATCAGTTTTTAGCACTTTTGGACCACAATCACAAATCTGAGAGGTTGACACCATGTTCCTGTTGGTAGATTGTAGACAGTAGGCATTAAATCCAAGTGCTTGTTGGTTAAGACCCACTCGCTCTGAATTCGGGAATAATGATGTACAAACAATCACTGGGAAGATGTAGTGACTCAAGTCCATTCTCAGTAATGTGACATTCTTGGGACTCCAATCTTTTGCTACGAGCTGAAGAAGGATTAACTTGCTTTACTGTTTGGGTTGTGAGTTTTTTTCTTTTTGTTAATCCCATTGTTAACAATGGCTGGTTTTTAGGTTTGTATGGTGCAACCAAAAGCAGAGATGGATCTCCAGTTCGAGTTAACCAAGCTAAGCACTCCTTGGGGCTATACTAGTGCAGTCTTGTTATGTATTACAACATTTGGGACGATAGCTTTGATGAGTGGCTTCTTCCTCAAGCCTGATGCCACATTTGATGACTACATAGCTGATGTGGTGCCTCTCTTTGGCGGCTTCCTAACCATTTTGGGAGTGTCTGAGGTAGGTTGAACTGTACCTGTCCATCAAAGTGGTTTATTTATATCTTTTGATGTCTCGTCTGTGAACTTCAGGATATTAACTAATAACTAGTATTTTTCCTGTTGTCTTATATGAGTACTCCTGTAGGCTGTAGTTTAGAGGCAGTACAAGCTAAGCTTGTTAATACAGAAGATTTTTTAACCTTACTGTTATTTAGTGTGTCAAGAAACAACCACATGCTTGGTGTAAAATGTAAATATGGACTAGTCATAAAGGCCATGCCCAATTTATAAAAATCTTACCTTGAAGGCTATGGAAATCTAACCAGCAGATTACCCTAATCACAGCAATTCACCTCCTAGCGATTGATCAAATTGAAGCATGAAGTAGGGTGCATCTGCGTTACAACATATATCATAATAACAAGAACAGCATGTTTGTTATGGAAGTAACTTTCTTGACATTGGCAATGATGCAAACTCACTGTTGAGCATCACTCTTCTTTTTAGATGCAGGCAGGCAATCAAGTTCATTTTTAACTGATTTATTCGTGACTGTTTTGACATTTCTGCGTAAGAGAAAAGCTAATGAGCAGGAGGTAATTGTACAAACCATGTTAGCCTTCATGAGTCTGTTATATGCTTATATTGCTTACAATTTCTGCCCGCACAAAAATCAAGCTGTTAGCCATCCTCAAGCAAATAGTACATCCTGTTAGCCAGTCTTCTGCTGCGTGGTTTTGAAATTTCATCTGGTACACATGAGATAATTGTTGGAGGTTGTTCCTTCACAAATTTTGGGCTTTGGGGTCATTGGCCATGTCTTGGCAGGACTAGTTGATTTTTAGGCTTTTTCATTGATTCTGTGAAGGCTTTCATGTTTACCTTCCATTTCAGCCTGCTATCTTTACATGATGACTGTCTTGGCCTACACTTGTCAATATGGGAAGTAGTATTTGATAATTGATACCCATGTCCTGTTTTGTAATGCCTATTGCTATTATGTCCCATGTCGCCACAACTGTGATCAGGATTGCATCCATGATCATGGGTTGCAAGCTGTTGATATATATCAGGAATATGTAAAGTTGATTTCAAGTCTCAAGAAGTGTATTTTATATGGTGTTTGAAGGTACCCTTAAAAAGGGGAAGTGGAGGGTGGAGGATAAGCAATATATGGTTTTCTACACACTGTTTGAATTTTAGATGTAAAAATGTATCTCATGTAAGACATGGTAATGTTCTAATAATGTGAAGATATCTTGCAACCGAGGACTTCTCAAAAATCTGTACAGTTACATCATGGTCCTTTCAAGCAAATGTTTGCATCTTTCTGGTGTTGAAACCTTGAAGTTTGACACTTCCATGTGCTAAAACATTTGTTATTCTTCATATGCATTGCAGATAGCGACAAGGGTAACAGCATCTCGTTATGGTGTTAAGCTCAGTCCGTCCTTTCTTGTTCCCTCCAATTGGACTGGGTGCTTGGGAGTGATGAATAACTATGAGTCTCTGCTTCCAAATAAGAAGGCTCTTTTTGACATTCCTGTTGCCCGTACAGCAAGTGCGTATTTGACATCACTAGTCTTTGCTGTTGCTGCTTTTGTTGCTGATGGCAGCTTCAATGGGGGTGACAATGCATTGTAAGTTTTCCTTAATTCCCTTTCAGATCATCCCATCTAAAATGCATGACAAAATTGTTTATCCTCATTTTCAATGAGGTTTCCATGATTTTTATTGCCTCTGGCAAGTCAATAAGATCAGACAGGACATAAAGCTATCAAAATTATATGTCTGCTGTTATGTGCATTTGCATGTTTATACTTTGGTGAGTTTTGCTTAAGAAAGAAAGTAGTGTAATGTCTGGGTTTTACGCTGTTTAAATTTTTTTTTTTTGAACAGCGTTGTTTAGCTATTTGCATTTATCTTTTACTTTTCAGGTATATAAGGCCTCAATTCTTTTACAATAATCCTCTACTGTCTTTCATCCAATTTGTTATTGGGCCATACACGGATGATCTTGGGAATGTGTTGCCATATGCAGTTGAAGGCGTGGGAGTACCTGTTGATCCCCTTGCTTTTGCTGGACTGTTAGGTGATTCTTTTGGGCTATTTGTTTAAGTAGCTTAGATTATCTAGTTTACCCGATTATGCACATAATAATGGGTACTGAATTCATGAAATGTTAATCTTTTACTGTATGGTTGTTAGAAAGAAAAAATTGTTGATTTTCAAATACTGGTGCACATTCAACAGCATGTCATTATAATAGGATGGTTCATGATGGTTGGAAAAGTTGACACATTTTCCGCACTTTTAATCTGCCTGGGTCCTAACTGAACTGCTTAAGCAGTTAACAGCTGGATATGTTCCAACTTTCAGTTTTCCATATGATAAATATGTTCAGAGGGTATTCTCCTGATGAAATTTCCATCTTATTAGTGGAGTCTTTCTTTTTCCCGCATACCATTTAGCTCTCTGTGTCTGGATGTCGTTGCCACAATATCAGTCAACACTGGCCCAGAATTTCTATAATTTCCACATGCTAATGTGTAATCCATCCTGATTACTTATTCATGCGGAAGATCTTGATTCTTGACTGACACTGTCTGCTGCAGGAATGGTGGTGACTTCTTTGAACTTGCTGCCATGTGGTAGACTTGAAGGAGGCCGCATTGCACAAGCTATGTTCGGTAGGAGCACTGCTACTTTGTTATCGTTTGCCACTTCACTACTCCTAGGCATTGGTGGTTTGAGTGGAAGCGTTCTCTGTTTGGCATGGGGACTTTTTGCAACCTTCTTTCGAGGCGGAGAAGAAGTACCTGCAAAAGATGAGATCACCCCATTGGGAGATGACAGGTATGCTTGGGGTTTTGTGCTCTTCCTCATATGTTTCCTTACTCTATTTCCAAATGGAGGAGGAACATTCTCCAGCCCTTTTTTCAGTGACCCGTATTTCAGGGGTGATTTGTAAATAGAGTTGAGGCATTGCTCTATGTATAATCTCTTCTATGCTTCAGTGAATTGATGGCTGTAATTTTTAGTTCTAATCAATACAAGAAAATGAAAAGAAAAGTTATAGAAAAGGAGAATAACAGAGTTCCATTTGCAAGTTTCTGTATGTAAGTGTAGGCTTTTGTTGGATCATAGTTTCAGCTGATTCTATAGGCAAGTGGGGAAGTTCTTAGTTCTTACCTTGTTTCGGTTAAGACGCAATCTGACATGTTGTTCTGTTTGATCAAAAGGAGATTA
Organism: Ilex asprella; assembly: GCA_023539305.1. Classification (NCBI taxonomy): domain Eukaryota; kingdom Viridiplantae; phylum Streptophyta; class Magnoliopsida; order Aquifoliales; family Aquifoliaceae; genus Ilex; species Ilex asprella. Next base: position 35,673,173 of record CM042189.1, read on the forward strand.
TCGTTCTATCATGATGGTTTTAAATATTCTCTCTAGATTCAGTTGTACTTATTTCTGCACTTTCAGATCGACCTGAACCCTTTGACACGTACCTTTTATTCTTTCAAGTACTTTCTTTAAGTAAACCTTGTTTTATATTGTTATTGTTTAGTTAATGCTAAGAAGTCTGTTCTTCAATTATGAGATCTTTAGATTCGTAAGATCATAACAGTGTCCTTTTACTTTCAATATATTAGATTAGTAAAGCGCTCGTGTCTTACCACTACTAGAGTTTAAAGAAGCTTATCTCATTACCAGAGAAAGAGACGCGGTAGTGCTTTACTAATAAAAAGGTTAAGGTGGACTGGGAAGAAGTTGTTTGCAGTTTTCTGTCTACTTTGAGAGCCTTTACTGCGCCATTCTATAACTTTCCTTCTTTCATCCACAGCCACATGTTTTTGTTGTTTATTTTTTTTACTACGTCACCTTTTTTGTTTAGAAAAGTATTCAAAGAACAATACCAAATAAGGGAACTCTTACACGTCTTAAATTCGAATCTTAGTAATTTTTTGAGATCAAGTCATAAGAGATTTATCCTTCATAAAAACCTTAATTTTAGCGTGAATGGTATGTATTTGACTGAATTAAGAAGATAATTAATTGAGATACATATAAACTGACTCGAACACTCTTGACTGTTGAATCAAAAAATATAAATAAATAAGAGAGCCACAACAGTCTTTATTAGATTTCTGACTTCGCCTCTTCAAAGACCTATCCCTAAGAGAGCCACCCCATGAGTCCCACTAATACTGTGTGCCATACAGCCACCTTCCAACTGCATCTGTAAATATGACAGTGATGGTTTGGTCCTTGGAAGAAGAAACGGGTGAAGTTGTAACACAATATTAATATCTCCATATTCCTGGTTCGAGTCTAGTAACAGATTCCTTGGTTGATTTGGCATGTAATTTGTGGATAATTACTCATATTTGGAATTTATGTATTTATGACGAGTTTGAAAAAAATACGTAATTGGAAGTAGTTTTCAGGGAAAATTCTTCGTTTTTGATTTTTGTGTAGCTGGATCCTCCGGAACTATATGATTCATAATGAAATTTAAATTCAACGTCTTTTGAGTGAGATTTTGAGAAGAGTTGCCCTTTAAAAGAGTATAATGCAATGAAAATTATAAGTTGTGTTCGGGGTGAGTTAATGCGTACGATTGACCTCAGTAGTAGATTCATTCAAGGTTGAGAGCCAAGTTGGGTCGGATTTATGTCATGTCATTTCAAATTCATATTAAACACTAATCCATCCTAATCTAATCCATTTAACTAATCGTGTTATGTCGTGTCAACTTATTTTTTTTTAGGTCGTGTTCGTATTGACCCATATAACCTGTGAATAAAAAATTTAGTACTCAATTTTATGTCTGAAATTTTATTATCACCTAATCGAACCTATGTTCATATTTTTTCTATAAATTAAAAATTAACTTAATAAATATAATAATAAAAAATGAGTAAAAATATTTTTTTAACAAGAATTAGGTCACTATTTAATAAAATATAATAAAAATTTAGCATTTTATTCTTACATTGTGTCAATTTCATGTTGTTCGTGTTTAATACCAACTCAATCTATTTATTATTCTTGTTAATGGATCGTGTCATTTACGAATTTATATTAAAAAATAATTAATCTTAACCTATTAATTTTATGTCAATTTTGAGTTATGTTTTCGTCTTCTGTCATAAATTGTAACCCTTAGATTCAATTGTAGGATTAAAGAGGTGGTGGTTTACCCTCGAAGGTGTTGTCAGCAAAAAAAAAAAAAAAAAAAGTTGCACAAAGAAGCTTCTTAATTTGACCTTTTACATTGTCAAGTGGTCATGCTTATTTATACACAATTCTTACTTTTCTCTTTCAAACCCACCCCCACCTCACCATCACTAATAAATTTCCAAAAGAAAAGTCAAGTCTCTGTACTTTTCATTCCTTCAAGTTGCCTTTGTTCTTCGTTTACTCATTCAAAAGGAAAAGATGGTTCACTGCTAGAATCCCATACAATTTTCATGATCCTATCCTCTTGTCATGCCTCTAATCCTCTCATTCAGTACATGGGCCTATGTGCTCTAAGCATGGTAACCAACCATCCTAGCAAGTTGTCAGCTGCATTATTTTTTCCTAACTCAAGAAATTATCTGAATCTCTCTCGGACTCCGATTAATCTTCCTAAATATATACAATCCGGAATTAATATTGGGACAAATTCATTTATCGATTAGGTTTGTCTAGTAACTAGGTAGTTTTTTTGAATCTATTGAAATTAAACTCATACTTGATAGTTTTGTATTGGTTTCGTGTTGAATTGGCCAATTATGCAAAGAATTATCAACCCTAATATCAGTAACAAGGAATTGAACTCTTACCCTCTCCTACTCAATCTCCTATTAAAAATTGTTGGAAATATAAATCAAAAAGATAAAATGAACAGCAGGGTAAGGTGTGAATTAGGTCACTCTCATAAGATGATTTGCGCCATTTTATAGAAGAAGCATAATGCAAAAAGTAACACTGGGTCATCTTCAGGATATAACAACTTAACCTAATTGATTATTACTTCACTTAAATCTGTACAATCGAATGAAGCAGAAGTTTTAGACAAATTTTTTCTATATTTCTCAAAAACTAATAAAGTAGGAAAGAATATAATAGATATCGAAGTATATTTATCTATTCTTAAATATATAAATATATATACTGTAAAAATATGACTTGATATTTCGTAATTACTTTTGTATTTAATCAAATAATAATTGTTAGATTTAAATAGAAAAATGAATGTTGGAAGTGAAAGTTTTAATGTCTTATTTAACTCAATGACTAGATAACACTAGCATATATTATTTATTCAAATACTTTTAAAAATTTAGTCGACGTGAAATTCAGTTTTTCACATAAAAGTATTCTTTTGTTAAAATACTCTAACAAAAATGGTAAAAACAAGGCTATCACAATCCTAAAAGGCAAAAATGAAAAACAAAATAGTAAAGTGTTTCTTTGCTCCTTCTAGACGTTTTTGGTTCCCCTTCCATTGTTTTTACTTCCAATAGTTTTCCTCTTCCAACATAGTTTTAATTTCCTGCTTTAATTTCTAATATCATTATCGATGAAAACAATAACATATGATGATGTCAATTATCAAAGACAACGTTTTGTTTTTATTTATTTATCAATTTCTTCAATATATATTTGGTGGAATGTTCTAAATATGCTATCACCTTGCCTCAGTTGTCTGTGGTACGTTGCAATACATGAAATATTTGGTCATCATGGTATGATTTTAGAAACACGTTGACAAAATGTGAAGCATGTAAAGACTTGAGATATACAATATTCTAGAAACATTGAATTGTACTTGTATAGTAGGATGGACAATTGACAAATAATAAATGCTAGACCATTTCATTTGATTACTAATCTAATACAAAGAAAAAAAAGGGTGTCATTTAAGAATATTACCCATGGGGCTGATTTTGGGTTACTAGAGTTCAACGGTTTTTAGTATGTTTTTGGCCATTATTACAGTTTCAAGAATTTAGATTTTCTCTAAAATTATTGTGAATGGGTAGCGAACTCAGAAGAATTTAATAAATTTGACTTAAATTCATGTTTTTTTTGGGTAAATGACTTAAATTCATGTTAGATGAACTAGAATTAGTGTTGATCAAGTGAACAAAAGGAAAACTACTATTGGATTGAATCTAGTTTCCGCATTCAAATTGGCAAAATTATAAATTTAGATTCAAGTCGAATCTCTATTGATTCATAGCTTTTTTGGGGTTAAAAAAGTACGTTGATCCAAATGAATAATTCTTCTGGTCTCTTTTCACTCCCCACCCTGAAACTGACCCACGACCTAGCGCCCCTTATATAGGAGGTTTTCTTTCCTCCATGCATCTAACTCTCCATGAATTCTATGGAGTTCCACAATATTGTTCTCTGAGTTAGAGAGGACAACTTTTGGTTCCTACTCTTGCAGTACAAAAGGAATATTATATTTAAGTGACTATTCCATTAATCCGTTATAAGTGATCAAACAATGAAGAAATTAAGATAAATTACCAAGTATTGGAATGGATCCTAATCCCTAAAACTACGATCATCCGGCCAATTTTAGAAAACATGATTAAGCCTAAACTTGGCCAAATCTCTGTGTGTGTGTGTGTGAGAGAGAGAGAGAGAGAGAGAGAACACCCTCACACTTCTAGAAGTCCTCATAATATTCAAACAAGAAAAAAAGGCCAAGCATATTTATAGCTCCGTTTCTCATCCAACTTAGAGCCGTCCACGTATTTTTAGCATTTGAGTTTTTAGGATAAGTGACAAAACTTTATTCTAATTCCATATTTACCCCTCCCATCTCCATACACATTCTATAAAAGTCATTCCCCCACAGTCCCTTCTCTCATTCTCTTTTTCTTTCTCTTTAAAGTAAAAGCTTCATTTGTGTGCTATTTTGAAACCAGAGAAAATGTCTAAGCTCACCACCTTTTGCATGATAGGCTTTCTCCTCCTTTTCACGCTGTCCTGCGCCTTTGCCCGCGACGTAACTCCGATGAAAACCTATCATGGGGTATGCTCTTTCTTCCCTAAAGTGAATCCTACACACACACACATATTTGTGTGTTTTTATGATAATTAATGTCTGGGTTTTGGTTCTTTTTAGGATAATGAAGGAGAGAAGCTGGAGGTGGAGGAGAGTTGTGAAGGACTTGGAGAAGATGAATGCTTGATGAGAAGAACCCTTGCGGCTCATGTTGATTATATCTACACACAGAAGCAAAAGCAACCTTGAATATCTTTCATATTTTCTTGTATGATTTATACGTTTACTGGATATAATTCTCTCTCTCTCTCTCTTAGTCTTAGCTACCATATGTTTTGATCTTTATTGCCATAGAGTTTCTATTGTTCAGAGGTTCTGGTTTTTGCATTCAATATTGCTGTTCTCCTTGTTTTCTTTTTTAGTTTTGCGTAGCATATTGATCTTTTCGTTGAATTAGCATCCCCACCCTTCTCTTTCTTATTACTTCTACGGTAAATAGAAAACATCGCCTGGGAAAGCTCAATGGGCTGGTGGTCGGCATCATATAATAAAATTAAATGGCCAGGCTGATGTTGGGACTGAGGATAGACCAATGATATATATCCCAAATTTGTATTCTAAATATGCATTCTAAAATTGTATCCCAAATATACAATACGATAACATGAGTAATGCTTTGTATCCTAAATGTGTATCTAAAATTAATTGAAACTATTGGATGAATGAGTCTCAATGAAAAAAGTTAAGAGGATTCACTCATTCAATAATTCCCATTAATTTGGGATACAAATTTTAGATATATAACATTGCTCGGGTAACATTTTTAGGTCGTGGAAAATTGTTCTAATTATCTTTCTTTTTTTTTGTTGACTGTTGCAACACAAATTTCAGATGACTCGATCATACATAAAAAACGTGCATCGGTTGTTTTATTCTTTGTTCGATCACTGAATTTAACTGTGTGAATTATTGGGACCTGGAGTTGGTTAGGTAACAAGATGCTGATGATAAAATTAAAACACGGGACTTTGGTGTCTTAAAAATAGGGAAACGTCAATCCATAGTGTTTCGTAATGTAATGAACTTTTTTATTTTGAATTTTCTTGTCGGTCGATGATACATGAAAGATGATTAAAACTAAATTTTTTAGGTTAATGATTTATCTTTCATGAATATATTAATTTTAGTATGAATATTTTATATTTGACCGGACTGAAACAAAAGATTAATCAAAAATATGTTTATACAGACACTTAAACAAAGAAATAAAAGTCCAACGAAAGACCTAAAAAAATGTCAAAAGTCTGGCCAAGTCCTCCCTCTCTTTCTCTCTTGTTCTTCCTTGAACCTCCAAATTCAACAAAGTCACATCGAGCCCTTCTTCCAAAAACAATTTTTTGTCATAAAAAAATAAGAGTTCCAACAATTCTAGTGGCAAATAATTTGGCTAAAATTCATTAATGGAGGCCAAACCTAGTCTGTGCTTTCATTTACACAAAAGCATAGGCTCTACATCCCATTGCAATTTGTAGGTCTGCTTTATTAATTATATGTGTGAGGAAGTGGTCAATAATCAAGGATTACAAGCAAGCTAGGATTTGACTCTTCTCCATTCACATTATTTGAATATAGACTTACGTAGTGGATTTACTTGAGAGAAAAAAGAAAAAAAAATTACGACTGATGGGATTTCCAGTTTTTAAGCTATACCCCTTGCCTCTAATACGATGTGAATATGACATGATATACAATATGAACTAACACATAATTGAATATGATACAATACGACTTGATTGAAAACTGGACACCGACTCTCCTTGGCTTTAACCATGACATTATTTTTGTTTGGCAACAAATTGCAAGCAAGCGTGGGTTACAAAGGCTCCACACGATGGAGACACACTCTTATCTGATACCCACTACGAAGCCATATTAATAGCCATTCCAATACGTCTTACTTTCCCACAAACCACTATGAATGCACTCGATGGTTTGTGTGGCAATCCCATAAACTTTTCAGCTGGCAGTTATCATTTGGTTGGAATAATAAATAGCAGTGTTCCTGATACAATACGATACACTAACTTAACGATTTTATCTGTTATTGACTTATTAGATTGATGATTAATCTCGTTCGATGTTGGAACACACTAGTCAATCGGCAATAATAATGTATTGGGTATTTAGATCTCAATTCTACCTTTTTAACTTGATAAATTTCTAATGTTATGACCCGTTACCAATTAGTAATTGTCTTGACTATCAGCATGGTTTTGTTGGTCAATGACTTACTGGGCATACTCTTCTAAAACAAAAGAAACAATTTGACCATTAGGTGTTTAGCATTTTTTATTTTTATTTTGCTCTTTTTAAGCTTTGGTTACCAAAGACTTTTGAGAACATCCCTTTCAATGAAGGCTATCGGCACTGTTCCGCAATGGTCATTACGGACTATGGAGTATTGGACTAGATGGACAGTTTCGTGTGATTTTTGCTTGGCATTTTGTCTCTAAGTTGCTTTATGTATCCTTTCTTTTGTCTGTTTTTTCCTTAGTTTTGTCCATTTTTTTCTACGCTTATGCACAAATTTAACATCATTAACAATGATATGATTCTTCTAGAAAGACCGAAAAAAAAGTTTTGAATTGCTTTTCATTGTACCAGTTTAATGTAATTAACTTGCGTTGCTTAAATGCTATTGAAGAAACTTGCACATAATATTACATTAATAACAAAGATGGCGACACCATGATCCTTTGGTTTTTGATTGTTAGTGTGGACAAATGTGATTTTTCAGTACTATGTTGACTGTCTAACGTTATTTAAATCATTTCTGCTTCTGCATGATAAGTATAGGTCAAGTAAGTGACCTATTATTAACCTACATTTTTTAGTAAATTATATATCTGGCTTTTAAATTATGATCCTTATGTCGATCAAGTGCTTGAACTTTTTTTTTTTCGGTGTCAATTGAGCAACTAAACGTAATTGTAGCAATTGAACCATTTTGTTTGCATCCGTTAAATTTTCTAACGAAAAATGACAACATGTATTACTCATGTGACACAAATGAGTTGAAAACTAGTCACGTGAGTGGTGCATCTTGCCACTTTCCATTAGAAAATCTAGCGGATGTAGATAGAAGTCAATTGATATTATTAATGAGTTCAGGCTCAATTGACAAAAAAAAATGTTCAAAGGCTTAATTGACACAAGAGTTAGGACTGTGCCAAATACTCGATAACCCAACAAACCGAACCTAAACTGACCCTTTCGAACCGAAAATTGGTGGATAATACTTATATCGGGTAGGTTTCAGAAGAAAATATAGATTAATCGATAAAATCGGTTTGGCTAATAATTGACCCTCCCGAATAATATATAATAATATAAAAAATAAATATACAACCTAACCTAGATTTCCACTATCTCATTCTCTCTTCCGCCGTTTCTTTCTTCTCTTTTCTCAAACCAAAAAAACCCTTCTTTTTCTTCTTCTATTCTTCATCAATGACTGACCAACAAAAATAAATTCTTCATCCATGGATGGATCCACCAGTTGACTACAGAATGGCATCAACAAACTCACACACAAACTCTTCATCCATGATGGACCACCGGTCGACCACAGAATGACATCAATGATTGAGTAGAACATCTCAACTCTATCAAGCAAATCTGAAGACTCAAGGTCGAATGGTGCCATCAACTATCGAGTATAAAGTAGAAATAGATCTCAACTCTATTGAGCAGATCTCAACCCTATCGAACATATCTCAACCATTTTTTCTTTGACCAGTAAATCTCTCTTTCATTATCTATGATTATCCATCTCTCTGAATACATTTTTTTTTGGTCTTGAAAGTCACTGCTCGAAAACAGTAAGCTTTTCTTTTTGTGCTTGAAACTCATTGTCATCATTTTTTTCTTTTTTCTCCTTACTCTCTAATTTCTTATACATATTTTCTGAATACATTTTTTTTTTGGGGTCTTGAAACTCACTGCCATCAATTTTTTTTTCTTTGCTCTCTAATTTCTTATACATATTTTTTGAATTTAATTATGGGCTTGAAAAGGATGTTTTGGATCTAATTTAAATTTATACACTTACTAGACAAATTAACTGGGCTTGGGCTAAAGGAATTTTAGGTCTACAATAGAACTTAAGTACACCCGTAAGCCGACCCATAAACTGACCGACATTCAAGGTCGGTTATTGGTTCGGTTGATATTGTAATTCGGTTCGGCTTCTTGGTTTTTTTTTCCTACTTTCGTGTATAATCGGATCGGTCGGTAGAAGTGGCTACTTCTGACCCTAACTGTCGGTTGAACACCCCTAAAAAGAGTCATAGTTTAAACTATATGTTTAGTTGACTCTATTTTTTTTAAAAAAAATTGTTGGGTTATTAGGATGGATCATGGGCCATTATTGGTAAGCCTAGTGAGTAAAAAATTATGCCTAGATTTGTCAACAGATCGGTTTTAGATCGGATTATGATTAATCTAAATTTGAATGAGATTTCAAAAGTTCGATCTGATAATTTGCCGAATTTTATTTTAGTAATTCGTTAACAACTCAAATTTTTTACCAGACTCGAATAACTTAATTAACTAATATTTAAAAAATTATACCTAAATTTCAAGTAATTTTTTCTTAAAATAATCACTTTATTTCTTTAATATATATATACAAA
>CM042189.1:35690005-35700040 GCA_023539305.1 Ilex asprella
TTACGAGTGTGTAGATGGAGGGACGACTTTACACGACATGAGGAATTAAATCTGTTTTCTTGTATAGAAAAATGCAAAGTTGTAATCCCCTAGTATCGTTGGGTTGTCAAAAAAAGAATCTTGTGATTTGAATGGTGAAGAACACCTAACCTACTCGCTACTCAGCCGACCACGTGGGGCAGTAGTGGTAGGTGGAAAACCTGTTCAGGGCGACGATTATAACTTCACAGAAAGGGCTATCACTTTACAATCAGTCAAATTTTTAGGGTTAGGCTCAAATACTTATTCAACGATGCTGACGTGTACTCAAGTGCCTTTGTTTGTATTTTATGAAAAAGATTAGACCCACATACATGGACATCGGAAATTGCGGCCACAATTTGTCGATCGGCTCGACACCCCTGGGCTTTATCCGGTTTGAAAGTACTACTCTTGAATAAAAATTGACCACGACTCTCGACCTTTGTAGGTTTTAATTTGATTTCTATAAATCTTAGGGAGAAAATGCACCAGCACAGTGGTGTATTCCACCCACCCTTCAATGAGAATTCTACTTCTCAGCGTTTGCTGATATCTCACCAACCCTTCAACGACAATTCCCTTATAGATATAGCTAGATTTAAAATAATCTTAAAATAGATATGATAGTTTAGATTTAAAGAAAAATTTGACCCTTATAATAAAACATATTAACAAAAAAAAAATTTATGTAACCGACCTAAGTAGTTGTAATTAAAACTATATTGAGTTGACTTGTACCCTCTTGCCTAAGGCTAAGCCATTGGGACTTGACTACTGTAACGTTAATTTTAGTATATATTGAGTTGACTTGAGTACGCAATGTAGCCTTAATTTTATTATATAGTTTGAACGGTGGTAGCAGAGAAAGTGCCTACACCTAGGCATATTACCAACCATTCAACCATGAAGAAGACTAATGCTATGGTACCAACTTTTATACGTTGTGCATTGAAATAAGTTTTTTTTTTGGGTTTGTTTACAATAAAAATAAATTATTATTTTTTAAGTCATATTAAAATATTTAATGAATTATCTTATTAGAAATTAAAGGGACATAAATTAAAATTTTAGAAATTAAACTAATAAAATAAAAACTAAACTTACAAAATGAACATTCTTCTAAACTTCATGTGAACCGAGATCCAGCCGGGTTCGCGCTGCCCTGTAGCGGAACCCGACCACCTCACTTCTCCAACTACCCCGAAGCCTCGTCCTTAAAAGAAGTGCGAGGAAGCAATGCCCGCAGACATTCAAGACCACCTTTGTTGATTTCACAAACCAAGAGTTTTGGGGAAGGTCCCTCTCTCTCTCCATGGCACCACTAAAGCTCTTCCGAGTCATTCTTCTGTTGCTCCTTTCAGACGTAATCGCATCGCGGTCCATCGTCAAGACTCTCCCTGGCTATTCCAATGATCTCCCGTTTCAACTCGAAACTGGGTAAGCCTATACATTTTCTTCTTTGTTCGAATCCACTTTCATTGCATGCAATTTCTTTTTTTAATGAAAAAGTAAATGAAGGATTACAAATTTACAACAATTTGGCGGTGAAGTTACGTTGGTGTAGGAGAAAAGGACGACGTGCAGTTATTCTACTACTTCGTTGAATCTGAAAGGAGTCCAAAAGATGATCCTCTCATACTTTGGCTCGCCGGCGGCCCCGGTTGTTCTGCTCTTCGTGCCTTCTTCTATGAAATCGGTACGTTTGATATTCTTAAACTCACGGAAAAAACTGAACTGTAAGCATATGGTATATACACGGATATATTGTCTGCCATGAACTCTAAGCAATTAATATCTGTTTATTTGAAAATTGTATTCAAAATAGGAAGTAGTTAAAATAACTGTTAGATTTAGATCATTGGGATAAAATGAAAATGCTTTGCAAATAAAAATTATTAGTTGTTAAATTTGTGCAAGAAGGCCCCACCACCTACAAATTTTGAATTCACTCTTGACATTGTTAAAGAACATGACCCTTGTATTTTTTTTTCCTGGAAAAAGGGTTTTTTTATTGCTCGCGAAAAAAAAAAAGGGGTGGAGAAGGAAGAGCAGTCACACCGGTAGGCTCACCGGTGGGATTATAAAGTCCTGATTGTGCCTGGAATATCTCTCGGATCAGACCTAATTAGGTTAGTATAACAGTTAACTATCGAATTCTAATTGAGATTCTAAGACTCGAACTTTCAATCTCTAAATGAGAAATAAAACCGATATACCGTTAGGTTCACCGGTGGGATTATAAGGTCTTGATTATGCTTGGAATATCTCTCGGATTAGACCTAATTAGATTAGCATAGCAGCCGATTATCAAATTCTAATTGAGAATCTAAGACTCAAACTCTCAATCTCTAAATGAGAAATAAAGTCGATATCAATACTAGACCATAGTGTTCGTTCGTTGTCATTTATTCATTTACTAAATTTATTAGATAATGCACCAACAATCATTCCTTATAAGAATACGCCCCCACTTGTTTTTTTGTCTTTTCTAATAGTCTGCCCACCCATGTCATGGCTGTCCCTTCTCAACTCACATGTCGTCATCTCCATTATGAAGCTTCACCGTATTTTTATCCCGGCCATCTCTTCCGGCCATAAAATCGCCATGAACGACCGGTGGAAACTAAAAAACTTGGCCGCTATGGCAGCGTAACGGACTGTAACACTCCCTTAACGCCCGTTATATCTAGTTACTGTTCTGGCCGTTATAGGTGTGAAATTTATTCTACCCGCCATAATGGTATAAACACTGTTATATTGTCTGTTTGAGTATAAAACTCAGAAAAGAAAATGGTCCAACAATAGAGACACTTTCAATTAATTTTTTTTTTAAAAGTGTCTATGACAAATACACATTTCACTCAACCCACTCTTTCACTAAGTTATAAATAATTGTATTTTGGTACAGAAAGTTTAAAAACTACAGTAGTAAGATCATTTAAGTCTATAATTTTTTTTTGTTTATGTTTGTAATTATTTGATACCGAGTTTGTCAACAATTAGATCGACTTGCAAATCTACTAGTATCATCTCATCTCTTATAGTGTTTGAAAGATGCGAGTGAGCTGTCTTTGATTGAATGAGAGAAGAAATTGATTGAGATACGCCTAAGTTGGTCTAAACACTCCCGACCATTGAACCAAAAAAAAAAAAATTCTGAAAAGATAAGAAACATTGACATCATTTGCCCAAAGTTAGGACGAAGATTTGGTCACAGTGGTCCATGGGTTTATCATTTAGATGGAATGGAAGATTTGGTCACAGTGGTCCATGGGTTTATCATTTCAGATGGAATGGAAGATTTGGTCACAGTGGTCCAGGGGTTTATCATTTTAGATGTAATGGAAGATTTGGTCACAGTGGTCCAGGGGTTTATCATTTTAGATGTAATGGAAGATTAGGTCACAGTGGTCCATGGGTTTACCATTTTAGATGGTGTATTAGGACGTACGTGGATGCACTTATAAAAGTAATCATATTTAGATCTAAAAATTTGATCTAATTTACTGATATAAAGATATAATTTCAGTGAAACTATTAGATTAACACCAAGTTCTAATGTTTAATGAGTTCCACAATTAATTTAAAGGTCATAGTGAATTAGGTCAGAAAATTAGGTCTTAATAGCATTATTCTATATATTAATATTAAGAAATACAAAAGAAAAGACCAAGAAGAAATTTAAAAATTTAAAAATTTCTTATTTTCGAGGTTCCAGAAAAAGTAAAAAAAATCTTATTTATAGTTCGTTTGGTAGGATAGATAGAAAAATAGAAAGATAGAAAGTGTAATACACTTTCCATAATTCAAGGAAGAAATCTTTTTTTCTCCCCTTTGTGTTGGGTAAGAGAGATATAAAGTAGGAATAATTGACTTTTTTGTGTTTGATAAGATGAAAAAAATATGTTTTTTTTTAAATTTTATTTATATATATATCAAATTATATATAGACAAATAACATACATTTTAACACATAATTAATTTTTCATCCACTTTTCTTCCAATTATAGAGGGGTTGATTTCGGTGAACTGGAAGGAAAATTAATGCATCTACTTTTTCATCATTCTTTTTTTTCTTCCTTACCAAATATAATGTTTTATCTATTATTCAACTTTCTATCATTCCATTTTTTTCATTGTACCAAATGAAACATTTGTAAACAAAAGCTGCTGCGATGAGAGTCTCTCTCTCATTACTGAATGTGCCTCTCTCTCGACATATCAATGTCTTTAAGTCATTCAAAAGAAATATATGCTAATATTTACATATATTCGCATGATCTAATTTAAGAACTTAATTCGATAAAAAAAAATTAAGAACTTAATGTGAACACTAATTCATTGTGGTCTTTGAATTACCAGAGTGCCACGTGAGATAATTATTGGCAAATCATGAAAACAATTAGGCAAATAGGTTTTTTTTTTTTGCATAACTTGCTGTGTCACAATTAGAGTTGGCTAATGGATAGGTTATGTTGGTTGTGGACTGATTCAAATTGAGTTGGATTTAAAAAAAATCTAATATATTTTCAAATTGTTTAATAAATGGATTATAATGGGTTAGATCATAACAAGTTGTGTTAAAACTATTAACAAGTAAAATAATTAAAACTCTAAATATAAACACATACTAATATATCAAATAAACATACGTTAATATACAAAAATTACACAAACTAATACATCAAAACACACATACACTAATACACTAAAAGACTAAAACACACAATAATACTAATACACCAACCTAGGTAGGGGTCATGGCCTGGTTTAGGGTCTGGGTTGGGCTTGAGTTTGGGTCTAAGGTTCGGGTTCGTGGAAAATAGCTAGATAAATATTCAACCCAATAGGTGCACATTTGTAAGTAATCTTAACCCGTTTAATTAAAATGAGCTATTACCCATCCCATTTAAAACTTATATTAATTGATATAGGTATCCAACTCATTTATTTATGGACTAATTAAACAGGTTAATCGACAATGGATTAAAATTATCACATCTAGTTACAACAATTCAAAAATATAGTCAATTTTCAATTGAATATATAAGACCTAGAAAGCAGACCCTATCTTCCTCATTAGAAATTGCTTGATTTTTTTTCCCTCTTTTCTTTGCAGGGCCATTTACATTTAACTATGAAGAGTCCTTTGGAAAGACACCAACATTGGAGTTGAACCCATATTCCTGGACAAAGGTCTAATACTTTACCCTGCAGCTTTGTTACAGTAAATATGTACCTCTCGAATTTCTGTCGTAGCTGCAAGTCCAAAGACCATGTAGCTCAGTATGATTTTTAAATTATGGAAGAACTGCCTACATCGTCGACCAAAAAACTCTAATTCACCGAGTAATGAAAACTTTTTATAACATTGTAGGTTGCCAGCATCATTTACATAGATCAACCGGTTGGAACTGGATTCTCTTATGCAAATACTTCGGAATCTTACGTCAGCAGCGACACAATATCAGCAACACAGACATATGAATTTCTTAGAAAGGTGAGAGAATTTCCTTGAAAGATCGCAATTCTAACAAAAATGATGTATTATATATTATATTTGATTGTGTAGTGACGTATTATCTAAAAATATTTTGACACATACAAGTCTTAAATTGAGTACTTTACGAATTCGAACTAGTAAAAATGTTTTTTGGTTTATTTATTGCATGGCGATGCAGTGGCTTGTGGATCACCCAAAGTATCTAAACAATCCACTATACATTTGTGGCGTTTCCTACATTGGCATGGTTATTCCAATCATTGTTCAGGAGATATACAACGGTATTTATTGTCATGGACGCCCCTTTATTTTGCAAGCATATTAATTTTTTACCCTAAAAATATTTATCTAGTTTTTATTTGGTTCTTAAATTTTTGATTGAGTTTCAATTTAGTCTTTACATCCAAATTCATTAATTTAATCTAGCGAAAGGTCATTCATGACAAAAATGTGACTTGGGATATATTGGTTTAAGAAAAAACTTTTCTCGCATTGGTGGGAAAAAAATTACTTTATTTCATTTGATTCTAAGATAAAGAAAATAAAGACAAGCGAAGAAAGATAGTGAAAATTTGAGAGATATTGTGAGAAAGAGAGAAAAGTCGACATATCTAAGAGAAATATTGTTTGCTAAATAAACATACCCTTATGGCCAAGTTATGTAAGGTCCTTGACAAATGGATAGATCTGGATGGAAGAATTGAAGAGCTTTGTTATTGGAACCTAAAAATTTGTCTTAATTTACTGATTTAATGATGTGAGAATGACATGGTCCAACAGTGATGTTATGACCGTAACTATTGGACTATTTCATCGAGACTCTATTACTTGACACTTCATTAGTCAACAAATTACGTCAATTTTTTAGGTCCCAATAGTATTATTAAGAATCCTAAGAGTTAGTTTACGTAGTAACAAAGATGAGTTGTAAGTCAAGACGTCCTGAATTTGAATATTGATAAATTATTGGGGTCAGGTCATGTGAGATTTATCCCTGTCATGAATATCTTAATCTCGGCATGGATAGTCTGCCTTTGAATGGGTCAGAAAGTCAAGATGTACATAAGTTAGCTCAAATACTTTGATCGTTTAACCTAAAAAAAAATATAGTATTACTAAGAATTGAATATAAACTTGTTTAAAATTTCAAGAATTTAATTAGTGCAATTGAAACTTTAGAAACTAAATAGAAAATAAGTGCATACTTTGAACATAAGCCCAAAATTTAATGACTGACTGAGCTTTTGCAAATTAAACTGTGTTTTGTTAAGCAAGTTTTTGCTTTTAAATTTGAGATTTTCAATTCTTATTTTTTCATCTTTTTGTTTTTTTCCTTGTATAGGAAATGAAGCCGGAAATGAGCCGCAAATGAATATTAAGGTAAGGATCCTATTGACATTCTGGAAAGACCTATTTATTGTGTGCTTGTTTTGGTATACGGTAATAGTATCGAATTTGAATCTCTGTATTACATGCAGGGATACATGCTTGGCAATCCTCTAACAGATAAAAATACAGATGTTAATTCAAGAATCAAATTTGCCCATCGCGTGGCACTTCTTTCTGATGATCTCTACAAGGTGACTTCATATGTTTGAATCACAAGTTTTGAGATTAATGGAGTTCTATAAGCTTCCCCAAGAATATGCATGCACACTAGAGACAAATCTGCATTGACCAAGTCATCACATGTGAATTTATTTCAAAAAACGTTTAGCAGGCTTATTATATTTGTAGAAGTTATTTACAATTGTAGTATTGTATCGTTCATTATTATAATTAACTCAAATAAGCTTTTTGTTTAAAGATAAGATTCTGAAATATGTAGTATTCTATGAATTTTTTAGTCAACCAAGTCAAATTGCAATGGCGAATACATAGATGTGGACCCAAACAATGGATTATGTTCAAGCAATATGCAATTAGTAAACAAGGTGAGCAGAATTCCTACCTTTGCTTTGATAACACATGTTGCCCTATTCAATTTATTTTATGCTTTAAAAATATCTACCATTTGGTTTACAGTGCCTCGAGAAAATAAATTTGCCACAAATTTTGGAACCGTTATGTTCTACATTGAACGGACAATCTAATTTGTTGAGATGGGACAGAAGCTCTGTTGAAGAAAATTCCATGGATCTCCTCTGGCCACTACCTCGAGTTCCAGGATCATGGTGTCGGGTAATCTCCTCCTCTTACATATGCAGATCTTTTTCAATATATATTAACTCAAATTATTTTTAGTAAAGGCCACCTGCCGCGTTTGAGTGGAAAACCCACTTTAAAATAGGAAATCCAATTTAAATTCATTCTCAATGATCGAGCATTCAAAAAATTGGCCAAAAGTATATCGGAGAAGATCAAAACCCAGTCTTACACATACATTTGCTTATGTTTTGTTGACAAAGCTATAAATTTAAGATGTTCATCTTTTTTATGTTTTGTAGGGCTTCAACTACGTTTATGCCACCAAGTGGGCTAATGATAGAGATGTCCAAAAAGCTCTTAACATCCGTGAGGTACATTAATCTTACAAGCATAAATATTGAATATAACATTTTTCATAGTTTCATCACCTGATTTATTCTGACTAGCAGGGGATAAAACCAGAGTGGATTCAATGCAATACGAGCATAGAATACTCATTTGGTAAAAGTGCAACTGTCGCGTACACATTCAACGTCCCTAGTACTGTTGACTATCATCGAAATCTCACACACAAAAATTGTCGAGCTTTAATATTCAGGTAAAAACATCCTAAAACTGGTTTTATTCATGTACCATTGTAACTCTGAACATTCAACATCTAGTTTAAAGTCATATTGGCCTAGCCCAAAGATGATAATGGTTCAAGATGTTACAATGCTTCTATGGGAAGACATGTGAAAATTGTTGAGTGGTTAGCAAGGTCTCGAATTTGCCTACTGTTGCTGTTTTTATTTTACATTGATGCTGATTTTGAATACTAGTAATCGATTGCTGCAATAGGAAGCTTTTTCATCTTATTCTATGTCTAGTAGATGCAATTGGTAGAACGAATCTTAGCCCTAAAGGACGAAATTCCTATAAAAACTAGGCATCTTAGTGGCACAAGGGTGCTAATATCATACTTGTGACGATATCCTTTGATTGTTTTTCATTTTGAGTAGTTAGGGAGATGACCTGGTGTGACTTGTAGTCTAGGCTTTAGCCTCTGATACCATGTTAAACACCAATTATGTTAAAAATTGAAGTTGTTAGAGAAGGAGTAACATAAGTATTTGTCTAAGAATATTTAAAACAAGCAAACCAGAAAATAGAACTTACTCTTACAACAATACTTTTTCTCTTGCAACAGTGGTGATCTTGACATGAGGGTTCCACACTTGAGCACTGAGAAATGGATAGGCTCTCTTAATTTGGATGTTGAAAGTGATTGGGAACCATGGTTTGTTGATGGCCAAATAGCTGGGTAAGTTTCTAAACATCTCTGTAACATATCAATCTGAAGTAGCTTTAAGTTGTCATAGTTCAGAGTTTCTTTTCAGAAACTAAAATTAAAGGTTTTTTTTAATGCAGATATACAATGTCTTATACCCGCAATGACTACGCATTAACATATGCAACAATAAAGGTATGAATCTCTCTCTTAATTCTTATATAAACTAATGGATTTTAAAATGAAAAAGAGGGTTCGGAATCGGTTCGAATGAGAGCATAGTACATGTATGCTCATCTATCTAACAAAATGATTTCGAGCCCAATTTTAGAGTACCTTTAATCAATATCTTGTAAGAGACACCAGAACAAATTGAGGTATTTTATACCTAGTTATTTGTAATGTATCATTTATAAATATATATTGTGTACATAATATATCTATTGATACATATATAAACGGGCTTAAGCTTGATCTTTAATACAATTCTAGACTCAACTTTGAGCTCGAGTGCAGTGCATTTAATCAAAATGAGCCAAGCCAAAGCTGAGACTTGAAAATATTAAAGATCGAACTTAAACAAATGTTCAAAACTTTGTCACGATCCCGAGCCAAGCTTGAACATTAATCTAGTGCTCAGTTAGGTTCGATTCTATTCATTTCCAATGCTGATGATAACCGAGGTTAACTATGTTCTCATACCTTGTATAGGGAGCGGGTCACACAGTTCCAGAGTACAAACCGAGAGAATCTCTAGCCATGATTGATCGGTGGTTTTCTTTTTATCCTCTGTGATTCAGAAGTCTAGGACCAAATCAGCTTACTCATTTGGCCAATGCAAGCACACATTCTTGATTCTATTACATTCTTCTGTTATCTCCATTGAGACGTGGCTAAATAGAGGCAAGAGTGATCTGCTTCTACACAACTTGATTGGAACATGTATTTTCATCGATGTATTGAACCCAAAATCCAAAGGTTATTGGGACCGGTTTGAACTACTGAACTAGTGACAGCTATTCTGTTACCAATTTTATGGGTAGAATTAGTTCAATTGTTATGTTGAGTAAGTGTCTTGATTGAAAATTTGACC
>CM042189.1:35703541-35724643 GCA_023539305.1 Ilex asprella
GTGAAAATTTTCGACTCAACACAATGACACGACTTAAACTCGATACGAATTTTATGACTTAACACACGAATAAAAAATATAAAAGTTACATATTCTGTTCAACCAGTCAAATTCAAAATTGACACCATTAACTTGAAACTTGACACGACATAATTAGTTAAATAAGTTAAGTTAAATTTGACTAATGTTAGACATAAACCCGTAATAACTCAACACGAATCTGACACGACTCGATTATCACCTCTAATCTTAGCCAACACAAAAAAAAGTCATTTTTATTTTTCATCCATCTAATCAAACACAAAGAAAAAAAAATGTATCATTTCTACTTTATTTCTTTTAAAGATAGACTTGTATATCCCTCTTATTTTTTATCATTTTTACTGAACATAGCATAATAATTTAAAAATTATAATTTATTAGAGGGGTTTTTTTACACGCATTTATTAGAGGTTCTTTTTTACACGCATCTATTCAGAAACACAAAATCCACATTAGGTGCCAAATAATTATCTCACATTAAGTGTCTTTGTGCCTGTCGCCTGGTTGAAGCCAAAAGGTTGCAGAATGCCACATCTTATCTGGGTGTATTTTATTGCTCCACGTTCTAACTTTAGGCAAATTATGTTAACATTTCTGTATTTTTTGGTCAAGCACACAAATCCACGCATCTAACAGCACAAACGCACATGACAGACAGCGACCCACAAACCCAACCTATCTAGGCAAGTTAACATTTCTGTATCGAGAGTGTGTTTTGAATATATCTTTTTCTATTGAAAAGCTTCAGTTTTTTTTTGAACACACTAGACACAACCTCTTAAAAAGAGGAAGTGCCCAGTCAGATATTTAAATTAACACACATATCCAAAGTAATTCCGATGTGAGATTGTTTAGTCCCTCGACATCCCGGTGAATTATTATAATCGCAGGGAGTACCCAGGGAGATATTTAAATTAACACACACCCAAAGCAATCTCGATGTGCGATTGTCCAGTCACTTGACACCTCAGTGGATTATCATAACCGCAGGGCCTTTTGTCCCAAAGTGTGAGATCCAGCCCAACACCAAAAAACTTCAGTTAAGTCACACTCTTTTATACCATAGTTTGTAAAAAAAATAAAAAATCGTAGATAAGATAAAAAACTATGGAGCATGTTTGTTTATAGAGTTTTTTTTTTGCCCGGGGGGGGGGGGGCTTGGAAGGGGTTTATGAAAAATAATTTGATAGACTACGTAATCTGTATTTGGTTAGGATTTTTAAATTCAAGATTTATATCATAATCCGTAAGTGACTTGGTGTATTAAATCCACATATATGGGGGGTTGGACAAACCCAAGAAATAGTGGGTTTCATATGTCCTAGTCTAGGTTAATTATGTCAAATGACTTTTCTATCTCTAATAAAATATGATAAATATACAATCACATCCCAACCCCCAATTATTTTTTTGCAATTAAACAAATATGAGTATGAATTGAATTGACCAATGAATAATATAATCATTTACAATACAAATGTATGTTTATAATTGTGATAAATATGTCAATCCTATGTGTATATATTATTTATCAAATACGAGTATAAATATAATTCATATATGAATTCGAAATACACAGAGATGGGAATTTGATTTGAAAGAGTTTGTTAAAACTAGTCAATCCCTCACAACAAAACCGTCCAAGCCCATGGAGTGTCACTTCCATTGGACCTTTTTCTATTCGAGTTTTAACTTCAAACTCCAGGGCTTATGCCCTGGATCCTCGGACTTTGATTTTGACACATGAAACCTGAAAAAAACTTTGAAGTTCCTTCCCCACGTTGCTTTGGATTTCATGGCAGATAATATAACAGTGTGTGCCCTATGCTTACAGTTCATTTTTTCGATGAGTTTAAGAATATCAAACGCACCGATTTCATAGAAGAAGGCACGAAGAGCAGAACAACCAGGGCCGCCGGCGAGCCAAAGTATAAGAGGATCATCTTTTGGACTCCTTTCAGATTCGACAAAGTAGTAGAATAACTGCACGTCATCATTTTCCCCTACACCAACATAACTTCACCCCCCAAATTGTCGTAAATTCGTAATTCTCCCTCTTACTTTTTTCACTAAAAAAGAAATTGCATGTAATGAAAATAAATCGAACAAAGAAGAAAAGTGTTACCCAGTTTCGAGTTCAAACGGGAGATCACTTGGATAGCCCGGGAGAGTCTTGACGATGGACCGCGACGCTATTATGTCGGAAAGGAGCAACAGAACAATGATTCGGAAGAGCTTTGGTGGTGCCATTGAGAGGGACCTTCTCCAAGACTTTTGGTTTGTGATCGAAATGAACGAAGGTTGTCTTGAAGAATGTCTCTAGGCTTTGATTTCTTGCACTTCTTATAAGGTTGAGGTTTTGTGTTAGTTGGGAGAAGTGGAGTGGTTGGGTCCGGCTACCGATCAGCACGAACCCTGTTGGTCTTGGGTCAAATCAAATCCACGCAAACTCGGTCGTATAGATTAGGTAACAGATACAACGTAAATAAATTTAAAAGTAATGCTACACTGATTAAATTTTTAGACTAAATTTAGGGTCCAAATGACATGACAGTTGAGTTGGGCTTCTTTGTTTGGTGCAAAGTCATTTGGGTCCCAATAAAAACATCAACTAATATGCTGTCATGTCATTTAGACTTCAATTTTGATCCCAAAATTTAGTCAGTATAACATTATTGTAAATTTAAAAAGCACAGCTACATGAATCGTATTGCTCTGTTGTACTCTGGGCTATAGTTATAATTAGATCCTGGAGTACATTTTTTTTATATTATTTTGTTCAAAATTATTTTAGATCTAACTCTATTTGTATTTTCACCTCTCATTTTTGCTACCAAATATATGTATGAAGGGTTGTGTAGTAAGGGCCTAAAAAAAGGCAGGCACCTTTGTGTTTTCACAGTGATAGCTTCTCAGTACTAGAATTTCTCATTGAAAGAGACGACAATGATAGAGAGAAAAAAAAATGGGTACGCTATCACCATTTATAAGTTTGGTGGTTTTGTTTATTAATTTTGGGAGTTTTTAATAATTTTTTAATATAGTTGTAGAATTCATCTTTCTTATATCACCTGATGTGACATAATCAGAGTTATTAGATATTTAATAAATTCTGCAAAACTTACTAATTTAATAGTATATGTTGAGGTGGTGCACAAAGATGATGTAGAAAATAGTGTGTAGCATTAATGATAATTTTTGGGCTTCATTTTTAGATTTTAATGGTCATTTATAATTTGACGATACCCAAATTGATTTTGCATACCACCTGTCAAGTAATTAATGCAAATAATAAAATTGAGAAAAAAACTCATCACAAGCAACACATAATTTAAGTGATTCGGTCAAAGCGACCTATTTTACTGTGAAATACTAGAATAATCTGAGTGTTTTATTGTTGTGAGAGTGTAATGAGATAAGGTGAGAGCAAGGAAAGCTCAGGTGAGGTACAAGATGTGAGAGATATGAGAGTGATGTGAGATGTAATCCCTTGTGTGAGATGCCCCTATGTGTAAGTGAGACTTACATTTTATAGTCGTCTTCTAATAAATTGAGACGACTTATCAGTAATTAAAAGACTAATTTGGTATAGGTGACATCATTTTCGTAACAGATGAGGTTGATGTGGGGTTCTCCTCAATACCAGGTTTTAGGATGGCGTGGTTGACTTCTTTGGTCCTTACTCTAAGGTGACGTGAATGAGGCTCTTGGGATGGCGCCGCCTACTTTTTGATGACGTGGCTCTTGGAGTCTTGATAAGCGATTAGAAATAAATCTCTTTTGTTTTGAATCCATTGAATTTCGTATATGTGGATCATTTATTCAAGTTGGGCCCATAATTTGAGTTGGGTTTTGGTCTGGCCCATCATAATTTTTGGTGGGCATTTATAACTCTTGGAAAGGTTATTAACAAATTTTGGGTCACTTAGAATTAATCTCAAAGTTGTTAGAGTCAATCCCAAGTAACCCCAAATTATAAGACAACTCAATATAGTCTCAATTACAACTATTTGAGGTTGATTATATAAATCTCTTTTTTTTTTTAATTTAAAAAAGGATCATATTTTTCTTTAAATCTAAACTATCTTATCTATTTATATTTTATGTCCCACTCGGTGAAGCCGTCTTGAGCAGTAGAATTGTCATTGCAGGATCGGTCAAATACACCTTGGTGAGAACGTACTTGCCCTCGTGGGCAGCTGTGCGTGGCATGTTGGACATAAAAAAAATAAAAATAAAAACACAGATTCAGTCATGCTCAGCCGTAGACCTTAAGGGCAGATTTTGCATTCTTGAATTTGCGAAAAACAAGTTAAATTTATGCGCTAATAAGATGAGTTTAATATTATTAAGTAATCTATTTTGATGAATTTATATACATCCTTTTAATTGATGTGATTAGGACGATAAAATATAAACCTCAATATAAGTACGCCCTGAAATGAAAGAACCCACTTCATAATTAAATTTGATTTATCCTATTAAAAATCGCCTATTACTTAGAATAATGAGAGGGAGGTATCACCCTTCTGCGAAAAAAATTCGAAGATCAAATATCATAACTCATACAAATATAATATAAACATTATAATTTAGATATTTTAAATTTCATATACGAAACTTTTAAACTCTTGCATAAACTACAAAGCTTGAGAGTGGTTGTTATGAATTTAAAAGAGAGTTTACTTTAATTTCCGAGTCAATTTTTTTTTCAAGTACTCTAGTAGTTTCAATCACGACAAAAGGTCGGGCGGCAATTTGGGATGTGCATGTGGGTCAAGCTCTTTTTTTTTTTTTGGGAACTGTCACGTGGGTTCTGATAAAAAAAAATAAAAGAAAACTGCAAGTGGATTTAATGTGAAAAAACCTAAAATACAAACAAAAGCAGTTACGTACACGTCGCCATTGTTGATTTTTCTTGATTCTATTTATATTCTTCTTCGATACCAACACTTAGATAAATACCTTAAAGACCCAATACAATTAGATAATTATATATCATAGTTGTTGCTCTAACATGTTTCCACCTAATACTTCTCCCCATGCACGCGGTTGGCTTAGTAGGGTTGTTTTTTCATTGAAATCACAAGGCTTTTTTTTTTAACTTTAGAAAAATGAATAATTCCTATATAACCAGGGTTTTGTTTATTCATCGCATAAGTAGTTATAAGTTCAATCTATTTATGATTCGCGATAGCTGAATTTATATGCATACACTAACTTTATATTAATTTTGAGCCAAATTGATATTTCAAACAAGATGGTAAAGAAAACAAAATTGATTGTTATTAGACAAAAAAACTCATTTCTTTTCCTTGTACCTACCATGACTAGGTTCAAAACTATCATAATCTAGGGCCTTCCTTCCTCGAACTCGAACAACCAAAGAAAGAAAGAAAAAAAAGATTGAACTCCTTAGCTCCCTTTTTCTTTACCCACTAATTTTTGAACATTTTAACATTATTTGTACCAGTGTTGTGCCGGATTATCATTGAAATTTGAACTAAAAAGTTGTGTACCTTTGTCTTTCCTCTTCTTCTTCTTGGTAGCTCGATCGCCATTGACAAAAAGGCAGCTGCAATAGCCATTGCAGTGTTCTTCGAAGAGCTTATGTATCAAATCGATAATTACAAAAATTCAACCAGTTGAATACTCACATCCAACTCGGTGTAATTAATATAATTGATATTATATTAATTGATTGATATTATACAGTCCGCAAAAATAATATGTATACCCAATCTGTTATTTATAGATGAGTAATTCTATTGAAATTTAATTTATTGACATAATATATTAACTTAATTCATTGTGATTTTTGAATTTATTGTAGATTCTATTCAACATTAGAATTTGGTGTTGATCCAATGATTTCTAAGAAACTATATCATTATATCGACAAATTAGATCAAATTTTTAGATCTAAATAATATTATTTATTATAGATTAATCAACATAGCAATGCCCGACGAATTGACAAACACACAAGAAAGTCACACTACGTGTCTGACATGGTGTCCTGGATCAACTTGAAAACTAGAAAAGCCCAAAATTAAAACAGGCGTGTACGTTAGATCTTCTTTGGAATTCTACAGTTTCAAAGCTTAATATGGGAAAAATAGTTTGATTGCGACTCTAATCGGTTATACTGACTTGGCAATGGATTGGATTGAATTGAATATGATTGGACTTATCTAGAATTGATAATTGAGTTGAGCTAATCATGTTCGATTGGGGTCCGGCTCAAATAAGACTTGACTCATTGTCTAAACGAGTCGAATTTGAATAATTTTATAAACTTGTATAGAAAAACGAGTTCAATAAACTCAACTTAATCTCGTAAAACTCGACTCGATTATCAACTTTAAATAAATCTCCCATTTTGCGAGCCATAACAGCCCATGTTTTTAATTGTCGGGCGTTGACTTCTCAACACGATTATAATTTCATCCCTTATTTGATTATTCAGTATCCACTAATTTCTTTTAAAATAAACTAAGTGAAACACTACATCTCCAACAGAAAAATTGAGTGTTAGAAGTATTTTAGCAATAACCTTGTGCCTGCAGACATTCTGTAGTATAAAAAATTAAATATTAATTGTGTAATATTTGTATTTTAAATATTAATTATTTTTTAATTATTTAATTTAAATTAAAATGAGCAGAAAAAAACAAAAGACAGGCAAGAGAGGATGCGAGAGAAAAGACAAGTACTGCAAATTAGTAGAATTGTTTGATAATAAAGAGTGTGTTAGTTGAGTTGTGTGCATTAATAGTCATGCATAGAAATAATGTTTTCGGAGTTAAAAAAAAATTAAGATAAAGTTTGTTTTATTATATCAAAAAAATAAAAATTAAATTAATTTTGACAGTTAATATCCTTTTATTTGTGAAAAAAATAACTTTCCGACTATACTATTAGATAGATGTAATTGTACATTAATCCCTTTTTTTAATATGAGAAATTTGAGAAAATTAGAGGAAAATAGCATTCACTAGTTCGTAAATAGGTGTAGTAGTGTGTGTAGTCATTGCCCAACAGGACATTTATTACTGTACAAAAAAAAATTGGTATTATATTGACATTTATTATTTTTATAAGTATTTTTACCATTATTGTTAAGTATTATAACTGTAGTAAAAATATCTATAAAAATAATAAATCATTCATAAAAATTATAATTTTTTTGTACCGAAGAAAAATAATAACACAATAGTGTTAAAAACTGGCACAAAAATAATAAATTTTGAAGGTACATTAACGATTTTTTTTATTCAATAAAGCAACATTAGTTATGTTCGAAGACAAAAGATTAGTGGTTGATTATGCATTCCTGACAGTTTTAGTGGGTCTAATCAATCACATGGCTGGCTGGCTGGCTGGCTGGCTGGCTGGAGACACATACTGTGTACAGCTACATTAAACTAACTTATTTTGTTTGATTGTTATTTAAATAATTAGGGTAACGTGAACAATTCAATCCATAAAGGAGGATGAAGGCCATTATTTCAACGACAAAGTGTAATTAACTATCCATTTAATATTCCACCGCCACCGATAAAAGTTACATGCATAATAACACTATTAAACCATATTACTGTCATATTATTAAATCACTTAATTTGATTAATATTGTAGCTCATAATAATATTACTCGTATTTTAATTGGGGACCAACACCGACCACTCTCAAGCCTTGTAATAAATCTTAGAGGGCAAGATGTACCATGGACTACAAAAAATTTGGGTATACCTAACGAAACGGTCACATTTTCAGATCACGATCTTATCGACTCATTTTGACCACTGTTCCGTAACAAGAGCCACTTTCTGTTCAAGTGAACAAGTGAGTTTTTGATTTCTCATCTAAAATACGAATTAATCATTAAAAGTCAAATATCTCACATTGTACCTCTGATATATTAAAAATATTATAACGTGGACTTTTCGTTAGTTTCAGAATGAGCAACAGGAGTTAAGGGAATGTTCACATTACAACAATTTTAATACATTAAGAGTGTAATCTTAAAAAAAAAAAAAATCGTTAAGGGTATAAATTAAAAGATTTTAAAATTTTCAGCATACAACATTGAGAGTGGTTGACCCTCGCAGAACAAGTATTTCACCAACCATTCAAAAAGATTCTACTATGAATTGGTGTCTTAATTCACCTAACATTCAACAAAATTTATTGTATAACTTGGCATTGTGTATTACTTGTCGCTTTTTTTAGTATTAATATCAATTTTTAGATGAAATTTATCAATTTTCAAGTCTATGCACTTTAGAATTTTTTCTTTTGAAGGGGTATACACTTTTGGAGTTTACTTACCATTTTTTAGCTGAAGTTTATCACTTATATACTTTCGATGGCAGATAAGAATTGCGTTTTCAATCATCTCGGACTTTATTTAACAAGTAAATATTTAGTGTAACGGTCATATCACAGCATCATTGTTACGTCATGGTCTAACATGATAAAAGTAGTTATTAGTAAAACAATAAAACTCATTAAATTCATCGGGTATTCTATAGTTGGTATCCAACAATTTTTTTGGAAAATATTATGTAACTCAAATTTACATTTCAAATGAACGGACACCATTGAATAATAGGTTTCATCAACTTTTTTAAATGAAAACCACTGATCTAATAATTTTTATTAATTTATAATATAAATTTAAGTTACAAATTTAAATTACATAACACTATTTTCCCCTATTTAACGCAACATGTTCGTTCTGATTGAAAGCAGGATTGACCGGACACCGGAGCCACCACTCCACTGCCCCCCAACTAAACCAGAAACCTCAACCTTAAGAAGTGCAAGAAAGTAAAGCCTAGAGACATTCTTCAAGACAACCTTTGCGCATTTCGATCACAAACCCAAAGTCTTGGAGAAGCTCCCTCTCCATGGCACCACCAAAGCTCTTCCGAGTCATTCTTCTGTTGCTCCTTTCCGACATAATAGCGTCGCAGTCCATCGTCAAGACTCTCCCGGGCTATCCCAGTGATCTCCCATTTGAACTCGAAACTGGGTATTAACACTTTTCTTCTTTGTTCGATTCACTTTCATTGCATGCCATTTCTATTTTTATTGAGAAAGTAAAGGGAGGATTACAAATTTACGACCATTTGTGGGTGAAGTTACGTTGGTGTAGGAGAAAAGGAAGACGTGCAGTTATTCTACTACTTCGTCGAATCTGAAAGGAGTCCAAAAGATGATCCTCTCATACTTTGGCTTGCCGGCGGTCCTGGTTGTTCTGCTCTTCGTGCCTTCTTCTATGAAATCGGTACGTTTGATATTCTTAAACTCATCAAAAAATGAACTGTAACCATAGGGCACACTCTGTTATATTGTCTGCCATGAAATACAAAGCAACGTGGGGAAGGAACTTTAAAGTTTTTTTCAGGTTTCATGTATCAAAATCAAAGTCCGAGTATCCTGGGCATAAGCCCTGTAGGATAAAACTTGAAAAAGGTCCAATAATAGTGACAGCCCCATAGTTTATTGTTGATGTGTCAAACTAAGTCTTATTGATGATGAGAAGGTCTTACACCATATAAAAGAGCGGGCCACGCTTTTTGAACGGAAACACATGCCTAACTTTTGTAATAGTTGTTTTTATTTTATTTATAAAACTATGGTACAAAATAGCATGAGTTAAACTCGAGCTTTTCAATAGGTCACAGTGGTCGATAGGTTTACGTGGATCTACTATGCAAGACCGGCTAATTTTATTAAGAAATATAAAAGAACAATAATGTTATTGGGACATAATTGAGAGACATAATTTGGGACATAATGAGTTGTCACCAATGAAATGATAGTGAAATATAATTAATGATGGGTCTCATTGTAGCATTAAATGAATCCATTATTATTTTATTGGTGACAACTCATTATGTTCTCAAAATTATGTCCATAATTTATATTCCAATAGCATTACTCATAAAAGAAAGACCCACTAGGAATTTGAATATTATGTGACTCCTTATTCTCAAGGTTCCAAGAAAAGTAAAAAGGTCTCATAGTAAAATAAAATAGCTGCCATCAGAGTCTCCCTCTCATTACTGAACGAGAGTCTCTCAGCATCTCAATGACATTTAAGTTATCCGAAAGAAATATGGGCTCTGCCCAACACTGGAACTTACTGACTTTATACAGAGAGACGAAAAGCAACAATCCAAACTCTTTTTGAATTGGATATTGGATAGAATAAGCTAGGTATAGCCCAAAGTGGGGAGCATCGGCCGGATATTAGAAATGCTGCAAGGACCTAGCGAGTGAAATATGTTAATATTTATATATTCGCATACTAAAGAGCAACGTTAAAGGGATTTAATTTAGAAACTTACTGTGAATACACCTAATGTAATGTCGTTTTGGATAGTGTTAAATGAATTCTATTGATAATTTATTAGTGATAATGCATTAAGTTTCCAAATTACTTGAGACATTTGTATTGGGGTGTCCCGGCAACATCGAGGGATAGAGTTTTTTTTTTGCAAAACCTGCTTTGATACACCTATTCAAAAAATATAATCCATTTTCAATCCAATTATATGATCTAGTTAGCAGGCTAATCTTCCTCATTAGAAATTGCTTGATTTGTTTTTTCCTCTTTTCTTTGCAGGGCCATTTACATTTAACTATGAAGAGTCCATTGGAAAGACACCAACATTGGAGCTGAACCCATATTCCTGGACAAAGGTCTAATATTTTACCCTGCATCTTTCTTACAGTAAATATGTGCAAGTCCAAAGAGCATGTAGTTATGTAAATGGCTATAGTGTCTGTGAAAAACCTCTAATTCGCCAAGTAATGAAAAGTTGTTTTAATTTCGTAGGTTGCCAGTATCATTTACATAGATCAGCCGGTTGGAACTGGATTCTCTTATGCAAATACTTCGGAATCTTACATCAGCAGCGACACAATATCAGCAACACAGACATATGAATTTCTTAAAAAAGTGAGAGAAATTCATTCGAAGATTGCAAGTGCCGTTATATTCAATTATTTGCATGAATAATGAGGACTTTACGAAATAGAACTAATAAAAATGTTTTTGTTTATTATTTGCATGGCAATGCAGTGGCTTGTGGATCACCCCAAGTATCTAAACAACCCACTATACATTTGTGGTGTTTCCTACATTGGCATGGTTATTCCAATCATTGTTCAGGAGATATACAACGGTATTTATTGTCATGGACGCCCCTTTATTTTACGACAAAATTATTTTATTACCCTAAAAATATTTCACTAGTTTTTATTTGACCCTTGAAGTTCCAATTGCAGCATAAATCTTTAAATTTTTGACCGAATTTCATTTTAGTCCTTATATCCAAATTCATTAATTTAATCTAGCGAAAAGAAATTTCTCACATCACCGGGAAAAAGCTTACTTTATTTCATTTGAATATAAGAACTGAATATAAACTTTGTTAAAATTTGAAGGATTTAGTTAGTGTAATTGAAACTTCTGGGACCAAATAGAAAATATGTGCATACTTTGAAGATATGCCCAAAAATTAATGGTTGTGTCTTTTGAGCAGGATTTTGTTTTTAAATTTGAGGTTTTCAATTCTTAATTTTTCCTCCTCTTCTTTTTTTTTTTTTCTCATATAGGGAATGAAGCCGGAAATGAGCCACAAATGAATATTAAGGTAAGCATCCTACCGAAATTCTTGAAAGACCTAGTTATTGTGTGCTTGTTTTGGCATATGGTAATAGTATCAAGTTTAAGTCTCTGTATTATTTGCAGGGATACATGCTTGGCAATCCTTTAACAGATAAAAATAGAGACGTTAATTCAAGAATCAAATATGCCCATCGCGTGGCACTTCTTTCTGATGATCTCTACAAGGTGACTTCACATGTTTGAGTCTAAGTTTTGAGATAATGGAGTTCTCTAAGCTTCCCTTGAGAATATGCATGCACACCAGTGCCCTTAAATGATAGATACCACAACCCATTTGTTTTTTTTCTTTTTACGACGACGGGGAGTAACGATTCAAATTTACATTGACCAAGTTATCACATGTGACAAGTTATTTCAGAAGTCGCTTAGCGCCTTTATTATATTCGTAGATGTTATATGTTTACGATTGTAGCATTACATCATTCTTTGTTACAATTAACTTCAAGTAGGCTTTTTGTTCAAAGATGTGATTCTGAAATATGTAGTATTCTATGAATGTTTTAGTCAACCAAGGCAAATTGCAAGGGCGAATACATAGATGTGGATCCAGGCAATGGATTATGTTCAAGCCATCTACAATTAGTAGACAAGGTGAGCAGAATTCCTACCTTTGCTTTGATAACACATGTTGCCCTATTCAACTTATTTTAGCCCTTAACAATATCCACCATTTACTTTACAGTGCCTCGACAAAATAAATTTGCCACAAATTTTGGAACCGTTGTGTTCTACAATGAACGTAAAATCTAATTTGCTGAGATGGGATAGAAACTCTGTTGAAGAAAATTCCATGGATCTCCTCGGGCCACTACAGCAAGTTCCCGGACCATGGTGTCGGGTAATACCCTCCTCCTACATACGCAGATCTTTTCCAATATATTTTTTTCTCAAATTATTTTCGGTAAAGGTCACTTGTTGTGTTTTGCTGGAAAACCCACGTTTAAATAAGGGATCCCATTCTTACAGATACATTTGCTTATATTTTGTTGATAAAGCTATCAATCTGCTAACAGGTTCCTCTTTTTATGTTTTGTAGGGCTACAACTACGTTTTAGCCACCAAGTGGGCTAATGATAGAGATGTCCAAAAAGCTCTTAACATCCGCGAGGTACATTAACCTTACAACCATAAACATTGAATATAACACTTTTCATAATTTCATCACTTGATTTATTATGACTAACAGGGGATAAAAACAGAGTGGCTTCAATGCAATACGAGCATAGAATATTCATTTGGTGTAAGTGCAACCGTCGCTTACACATTCAACGTCCCTAGTACTGTTGACTATCATCGAAATCTCACCCACAAAAATTGTCGAGCTTTAATTTTCAGGTAAATGCATCCTAAAACCGCCTTTGTTCATGTATCATTGTAACGCTAAACATTCAACGGCATGTTTCAAAATTATACTGGCTTGGCCCCAAGAGGATAATACTATACGATGTAGGTTCGAGATGGTACAATACTTCTAGGGAAAAAGAGATGAAAATTGTTAAGCGGTTAGAGTAGATCGAAGCAGCCTCTCGGATTTAGCTATGGTTGATTTGTTTTTGTTTTGCATTGATGTTGATTTTGAGTACGAGGAATAAACTGCTGAGATGTGAATATCTTTTCATTTCATTCTAGTACATGTAATTGGTAGTAAGTACGATTCTCAGTCCTCAAAGACAAAATTCCTATAAAAACTAGGTATTTTAGTGGCACAAGGGGTGCTAATCTCATACTCGAGAGAATATCCTTTGATCGATTTTAGCCTTTGATACCGTGTTAAGCAATAACTGTTTTAAAAATTGAAGTTGACAGAGAGGGTGTATCATAAATAATTATCAACGAATTTTTAAAACAAGCAAACGAAAAAAATATAACTTACTCTGACTAAAAAACTTTTTCTCTTCCAACAGTGGTGATCTTGACATGAGGGTTCCACACCTGAGCACTGAGAAATGGATAGATTCTTTAAATTTGAATATTGAAAGTGGTTGGGAACCATGGTTTGTTGATGGCCAAATAGCAGGGTAAGTTCCTAAACATCTCTGTACCATAATGATCTTAAGCTGCTTTCAGTGGTCATAGTTCAGAGTATCTTTTCAAAAAGTAAAATGGTAACTTGTTTTTATGCAGATTTACAATGTCTTATGCCCTCAATGACTACTCATTGACATATGCAACAATGAAGGTATAAATCTCTCTCTTAATTCTTGTCTGAACTAATGGATTTTTAAATGAAAAGAAGGGCTCGGAATCGGCTCGTATGAGAGCTGTTTCATGTTTGCTGTCTATCAATCGAAACGAATTCGAGCCCAATTATAGAGTACATTTAATCAGTATCTTGTAAGAGACACCGGAAGAAATTGAGGTAGTTTATACCTAGTTATGTGTAAAGTACCATCTATACATATATATTGTGTACATAATATATCTATTGATACATATATAAACCAGCCAAGCTTGATCTTGAATACAAGTCTAGATTCAAGTTTGAGCTCAAATGCAAACTCGAGTACGCTTCATTTAATGAAAATGAGTCAAGTCGAGACTGAGCTTTGAAACTATTAAAGATCAAGCTTAAACAAATGTTTTAAGTTTTTCATGATCACGAGTCAAGCTTCAACATTAATCAAGTGCTCTGTTAGGTTCGATTCGATTCATTTTCAACACTAACGAAAACTGAAGTTAACTATGTTGTCATGCCTTATACAGGGAGCGGGTCACACGGTTCCAGAGTACAAACCGAGGGAATCTCTAGCCATGGTTGATCGGTGGTTTGCTTATTACCCTCTGTGATAAAGAAGTTTAGCTCTAAATCAACTCACTTGTGCTTCTTAAAGCACCCATTTTTGATTCTATTGTATTTTTTTGCTATTTCCGACGAGGCATCGATAATCGATAAATAAGGGCAACTTTGATCTAGCTCTGCACAACTTGATCGGAACATTAATTTTCATCAATGTATCGATATCGAACCCATAGTGCCAAGATTATTGGGACTGGTTTTAACTATTGAACTAGTGATCGTTGTTCTATCACTTTTTTTTTTCTCATAGTATTAAATTTGTATGATTTTCATAATATTGATCTTAATATTTCAAAATAATTTTTTATGTCCCAAAATTAATGTCCGCCAAACACAGTAATAAGAATGGGTGTTGGGGTAGGTTGAAGAGGGATGGTAATGAGAGCTGGTTCTGGCTTATTTCTATGGGGTCTGTCTTTCATTAAAAGGTGTGAGGCTATTTCCATCTCATAAATCTCCGTTTTCACCTCATTAAACTCTAAATTATAAGACTATTAAATTCACCCTTTTATATGTACCTCAATAGTAACTAAGTTCACTACATTCTATACTCACCCCACTAATTATTAAATTCATCTCAATCTTTTTTTAGGGTTTCTTTTTATACTCTATCTCACACATTTTAAACAAAAATATAATCAACTTGATTATTTAGCATCAATCTATCAAGTGATATTCAAATTGGTATTGAATGTTACCAAAAAAATAGATAAGCCTTCACTCTAATCATTTTATGCTAATTTCTCTTCAAAAAAAATAAAATAAGTTTGTATATTTTTATATATGCACACACACACACACATAATTATATATGTATTTAACACTATATGTATACAAATTGTGATGGCCCATATAAAAATTAATCACTAACATGCTAATTAGGTCATCAATTATGATTCTATATAACAAATGATTATTTTAAAAAAAATTAAATAAATAAATGGATTTCAAATATGAATTTTTTGTGTGAAAATAAGTCGAATGACTATAATATATATCATTTTTCATGTTAAAATAAAACAATCGTAGTGTCTAAATGATTTATTAAATGGGTAATATATGAATAATATGTGATTTAGATGGAGATATTGTAAAAAAAAGGAGACAAGTGTCACATGAAGGGGGCCAAAACCATACTTTAAGTGACAATTGTGTTTTATTATAAATAATAAAAAAACTTAGACCAAAAATGGACATTTGTCCTATGAGGTCACATGCATTGCAAGCATAATGACGTGAGCTGGAAGAGTTTTGGACATTGATGGTACTCAAAATTACTATTGACAATCGCAAAACAGTGACTATGTGTGGTCTAGTGGGGCTTCGTGAGTGTTTAGGCTAACAAGAAAGCAAATAGAAGTGATTCATCTTAGCCGAAAGACTAAGACTACGTTCACTATAATGGAGGTTCTTGCTCTTTGAGATTAGTGTTGCTTGAAGAAGAAAACAGTAATTACAATTGGTTAGAGAGCCTTTTTCTTACATAGGTTGTTGAGAATGGTACTCTAGGACCCATTTATACAGTGCTTTCGTCTTCTATTTATTCATGTGATCATCTAGATTTTTTGCGATTCTTTCCTTTTTGTTGACTGATTATGTGGTCCCTTATTCCTTTGTCCTGTAACGGTGTCTGTCATCCTGATACACGTTGTGCCCACGATCCTCAAAATGGTACGTGTACGCATATTCCCTTTACAAGGGAGTATTTGTTCGTTAAGGGCACCAGAAGTTATCTCTTAGACACGTGGCGTGATGGGAATGGCTTGGGATATATCGCTTATTGAGCTCCTTGTTCTCGGGCTAGTCTACTCTACCGAGCCTAAAATGACTGAGCAAGAATATACCGATCAGGACATTATTGGACTTCCTTCGTTGGGTTGTGGTCCACTTTTATGACGGAGTGGGCATGCTGCGAATGGGCCATTTAGGTTGTCATGTAGCCAAGGGGTCCATCAGGTGTTTTGGGCTTCAAATGGGAAGCTAATTCGAAATCCATCATCATCGGTTATAAATAACCATGGCCAAAGTGCAAAAAAAGGAAGGGAGAGAGAGAGAGAGTAGAATAGAATACAAGAGAAGGAAAAATTCATGACATTTTAGGGTCTAAAATTGAGCAGTGATTTTACTTTAAAATGTCAGTATTTAATTCTTGGTATTTTGAATTTTATATCTATCGGAGTCATTGATGAATTTGAGGTACGAGAATGTATATAATATGCTCATGTCTTTATAATCTCTTTGTAAATAGTGTCATTTGATTATCTCAAATTTGTATTCCTAATTGATACGAAATTCTGTCAATTTTATTGGTTGACCTATATTTTGAGCTAAATAATTTGGTATTGATTGATATATATACAAAGTGTACTTGAGTCATAATTGATAAAATGTGATTTTGACCCTGCAGAGTGTGATTGGTTAGTATGAGTATGTATTTATATGTTAAAGTATCACTTGTTATGTCATTAAGAGGGACTGAAAATGAGACTATGTTTAATAACAATTGAACTTTGTGGCCTGTCGAATTGGATTCTTAATTTCATTATCCATGATCTTTATCATATGAGTTATTTGATATTTGATCATTCATTTTTTTTTTATCATTGAGCATATTATTTTTTATCATATTGTATATTTTCTTGCTTTTAATATTTTTTTCCATGATTATCTCAGGAAAAATGATCAGAATTGAGATATGAGAGAATTGCAAATATATAATTTTGTGAATTTATTGTGATGAAATATAATTTGAAGAGAGTCATTTGTATATTATGAAAATTATTTTTTGATCGAGGTACTTAGAGGTATGGTCCCATATTCAGAGATGTATTTATTATTTATTGTGATCAATTGATTTAATCAAATAACGCGTCTTGAAAACATGACATTACACAAACTTTGTGGGTATCAAAGACGTTACTTATATGGAGAGCAGATATGTGGGTATCAGTACTATGATGTTCTTCCTCAACGACAGTTACTTCGACGTCTAATAGAAGGCTTACCACCTAATGAATAAGTTCTCATTTCGTATAACCACAATTCAGCAATAAATGAGATACAATATAAGTGATGAAGCAATAATTAGGGAAAATATAAATCATATAATGGATATGAGATAGGTGTTGAATATTATTTGAAAGATCTATAGTAAATAATCAGATTGAGTATGTTTTTGTATAAATTGTGCGAGATGGGTATAAAAAAAACCCTAAAGGTG
Source organism: Ilex asprella (assembly GCA_023539305.1). NCBI lineage: Eukaryota > Viridiplantae > Streptophyta > Magnoliopsida > Aquifoliales > Aquifoliaceae > Ilex > Ilex asprella. Next base: position 35,721,308 of record CM042189.1, read on the forward strand.
AAAATTAAAATAAATTTAGTCATTAATGAGTGGGTATAGAATATGATGGACTTAGTTAACAATTGAGGTGAGTATAGAATGATTGTACTTAGTAGTTTTATGATTTATAGTTTTATGATTTTTTGACAGACGTTTGGGAACGAATCACATAGATAAATTAAGAACCTTAGAGACCAAATAGACACTAAACGCAAACTTTAAGGGCTAAAAATATATTTTACCCTTATACTTACTATCCCAAATGCACATTATTTAGTTCCTATTTTTTTGTTTTTTAATTATTAGTGTAATATTACCCCTTGATTTAAGTTCTGTAGATCTTTACTAAAGATGGTCTCATATTATTAATTTTGTATGATTTTCATATTTGAGTTAACCCTAATCTTTCAAAATAAATTTTTATGTCCACTGAACCCTACAAAAATTATTTTACACACTAATAACCCGGCTCCATGTGATTTGTCAAGCTCACCATACAAAAAACTATATAATAATCTCGGATCCATGGGATTACTCCAACATCTACGTAAGTTCCGGCTATTTCCCGCGGTGGGTGGTGGGGGTTGTCTCCCCTAAAGAGTAAACTTTTTTTTGGTTAATAGATAGAGGTATTCGGACCAGTTTATGCACACTTTGATTAATTCATTCTCTAATTTAGTTATAGACAGACCATCAACGTCGAAATTAGAATATTAATGATGGATGAATCTCTCATGATCTAACCCTCAAAAATTACAAATTTACTGCCAAACCAAAGCGAGATTAGTGAGCATCACAAATTCTTTTTAAGGAGACTGATTGATGTAATCACTTGTATTATTTGGCAAGTAAATTTAATAAGATTTTTTGTAAACACATATTTAGCCGTGAAAATTATAGATAATTTTTGATATCACACTAAAAAATAATTTTTAGGCATAAACTGTAATTCGAATTATTTGTAATCAGTGATTGCTAAAAATAATGAAATAAAGTAAAACCACAAAATTTAAATAAAAAAAATACTTCTACCAGGGCCTAACCCAGCATCATACTCAATCTTATACCAAATAATTAAGGGTTTTTTATATTTTGTATCTCGAAAGATAGCTTGGTTCTCACTTTATACTTGAAAAGATTATTGTCTCATATTACATTCTGAATCTCATAAATTAGTTTCAATGTGACCCTCGAACTAATATAAACTCATCACTCATATCATTGGGTGATATGTGCATCAATTTTTAACGGAATTTCAAAATGAATGTTAATTTGAGAGCCACATTAAAATTAATTTTTGACATTTAAGGTGCTATGTGAGAAAAATAATCTTTCAGAGTGTAAAATGAGAATCAGAATATCTTTTGGAGTGCAAAAAGGAGAAAAGAAAGACGACAAACATTAGGGTATTCATTCAAACACTTTGCAAGCCGTTGACATTCATTAGAAAGTAAAGCCATAACGGCAGATTCACCATCTCCCGCGGCGGACCATCAATCGGTGGAACTCAACGTAAAAACCAGCAGCTCAGCGATGTTGCGATTCATTCTTCTGTTAGTTTTTTCCGACGTAATTGTGTCACAGTCCGTCATCAAAACTCTTGGGGACTTTTCCGGTGATCTCCCACTTAAACTTTGAATTGAATAAGTGTTTTGTTTTTCGTTAAACCATCAAACTTATTTAAAGCTTAAGCTGATTAGAAAGGGCGTGATTCCAATGGAGACGTGATCAAGAATCGCTTGATTAACGCGTGATCAGAATTGTCACAATTTTATGACAGATATTTGAAATTCGACTTTGTACATACAAATTAAGAACTTTAAGGATCAAATAGACATTAAACGCATACTTTGAAACCCTTATATTTAACCCCTTGATTTAAGTTCCGTACATCTTTATTATAGATGATCGCTTAGTATTAATTTTGTAAGATTTTCATATCCGAGTTGAACTTAATCTTTCTAAATAATTTTTTACGCCCACTAAACCCCACAAAAATTATTTTACACACAAATAAACCGGGTCCTTGTGATTTGTCAATCTCACCATACAAAAATCTATATAATAATAATCTCGGATCCATAATTTCCGCCGTGGGTGGTTCCCCCTCCCCCCAAGAGGATACCTTTTTTTTTAGTTGAAGAAAAGATTAAGTCAGTTTATTTGTATTTCGATTAATTTTTTTATCTGTATAATTAAAAACATATTATCTACCCCAAAACTAAAATATTTATGAGAAATAAATATCTTATAACCTGGTTATAAAGAATTACAGTTTTATCAAATTTAGTACCATACCAAATTGAGATTAATGAGTCCCCCAAATTCTTTTGAATTGGACTGAGTGATCAAATCATTTATATTATTTGGCTAGTAAATTTAGTAAGATTTTTTTATAAACACTAGTTTAGCCCCAAAAATCATACATAATTTTTTGGGTTAATAGTAATTTTGGTTTCTAAAGTATTTAATTTGCTACATTTTGATTTCTACACAGATAAACTGTTAAATTTTTGAAAGAATATCACGTATTGGACATGTGATATCGTTTAAAAAAATAACACGTAGTCTTTTATGTCAAATTTGACGAATTGTCTAATTAAGGACTAAAGTGATATGAATTGAATACTTTAGTAAACAAATTGACAAAATTCATATAATAATGACTAAACTAATAAAAAATGCATATTTTTTAGACTAAAATATTATTTACCCTATTTTTTTCGATATTGTACTAAAAAATAATTTTTAAGTGTAAATCGTAATTTGAATTATTTGTTGTCAGTGATTGCTAAAAATAATGAAATAAAATAAAATCACAAAATTAAAAAAAAAACTTCTATATTTTAAAATAATGTTTTAATTTTTTATTGAATAAAAAATTAAAGGCCGATACCAAAAAATTAAGGTTGCGTTTGGTAAATCTGTGTTTTCTTTTTTTTTTTTTTTGTTTTCATTTTTTGGCAAAAAAAAAATTAAAAACATGTTTGGTGAATGTTTTTATTTTTTTTTAATTGCTCTGTTTTAAAAACAAGTCTAAAATATCAAAACATTCAAAAAGATGTTTTTGAAAACATAAAAAAAAAAAAAACAAACGCGCAATGGTGAAAATGTTTTAATGAGGTCTGGACTTCGATCCTCCTTAGCAACAAAATATAGATTTTTTGGCTTGAGCATATAAAAGGCCATCTATTTCATTTGTTTGTCGTCTGTCTCTCTGTGCTGAAGGCGAAATCGAAATCGAAATCGAAACCGAACACCGAAGCCGAAGCCGAAGCCACTGCCGCGAAGACGAAGACGATCTAGACGCTATCTCCCCCTTCTCCCTCTGTTGCTCTTGCTCTCTCTCTCTCTCTC
>CM042189.1:35747657-35767956 GCA_023539305.1 Ilex asprella
CGAGAGGCAACCCTAGAGGCTACAGAGCCATGACAAAACCCTAATTTCTTTCATATTGTATTGAATAAGCACTCAAGTGATCAATAAAGAAAAAGGAGCAAGAGCTTCCATTGAAGAGTGGACTAGCCGAGCTCCACAGCCGGTGAACCACTATATTTCTTACTGTTTACATTCCCCTAGACTCCCCTGAATATTCAATTGTAAATCACGAGAGCAATTTAGCTTAGATCCACCTCGGTCATCACAGTTTATACGCCCCCTGTTCATATGCGGTGAAAAAGCTTCATCAAGTATCATAGTTGCATTCAAATGTAACATATATCCAAAAATATAAGAAGACTCATGTTTATATACAGAGCTCAAAAGATTAATCGATAGACAATTTTATTTTCATTTAAGAAAAAAATTAAATTTTAAACTCAAATATATAATGTGGACTGTTGCCGCCAAAACCCTTCCACACCCGTTCATTGTATGTTAAGATAAATGGAATGGTCGTGAAGAGAGTGATGGTGGATCGTGACTACACTGTCAATCTCTTACCTAAGTCCATTATTGAAGCAATAGGCATTCCCAAAGAAAATATTGGAAGAGTACTAATTGAGGTATATGATTTTAGTTTGAATTATTTTATTATAAGAAGAAAATTGTTACACAATTCGAATTAAAACTCAAAAAATTATAATTTAAATTCATATCATTTATTTGATGAGTATTAGATGAGTGAATCCTATTAGAAAATTTGATAAAATCCACTCATATAACGAATAATATACATTTAAATTATAATTTTTTAAAATTATATTTCAATTATGAATCATTTTATGGGATGGTTAGAGTCTCCAACCTTTCGAAAGTCCAATAAAATTTTATGTTGTTTTTGCACCGAGGAATTATAATGTCATTCTAAAAAATAATCTACATAATAAAATAGGAGTGTGTTTGAATTTTATCCTAATATATTCATAAGTATCAAACAGTCCCATATATCATTAAAGATAGAATCAAAAGAGACATATGCCATCATTACAAAAGTTGTCCAATGCTGTGTTTGGTTGGAGGGAAAATAGAGAAAATGGAAAATGGAGGAAGGAAAGTCTTTCAATTGTTTGGTATGGAGGGAAAATGAAAGGAATGAAAAATGGAAGGGAAAAGCTTTCCCTTGGGTCCACAAAAAAATGTTCCCCCAAAAATGGGCGGAAAATGGACTAAAAATAGAGGAAAGATGAGTTTTTTTGTGAATGGACTATTTTACCCATCATTCTCTTTAAAAGTGAGATTTTAATAAAATGTAAGTTTAACAATTTTTTTTTTGCCCAGAATATGTGTGGCTTTGGCCTTTTTTATGAATGAGGCCTAAAAATTTATTTGCCTCTCCTTTTTCTTTTGGTTCCCAATAGTCCCATAATTCAAACGGTTTAGGTCTAATTTTTTTAAATATATATTTTTTAGTATTTAGTATTTACCACATAATATAATTAGAATTTAACTTATTAAGTTTGCTTTTGTATATGTAATGGAAGATTTAATAATTAAATGTACATAATGAAAAAAATATATATAATTTCTAGTTAAATACACATTTAAATAATTAAATGAATAATTTTTTTATAAGTAAATTTTATTTTAATAAATGATACTATAGAACATGAATTTTTGTTGTAAAATTTAAAAGATTTAATATTTCATCTTTGATTGGAGTATTTTTTGTCTAAGTATAATATTTTAAACTTAAAAAGAGTCTAAATATTATATACTTATAAAAAAATTCATGCATTTTGGTTTATTTTTTTTAATCTTATTCATGTAATGAGATGTAAGGGTATAATGATAAATTTGATATATATATTTTTCCTTTCTATCCTATTTTTCATCCAATATCAAACAAAGGAAAATGCATCCCTTCAATTTTTCATCCATCATACCAAACATAATGAAAAAAAATATATTCCTTCCAACTTTCCATCCTTCCAATTTTTCATCTCTCCTACCAAATGGACCCTAAAGTAATATTGCAAAAAATGGCTGAATCCAGCTTGCAATCCACGCTTCCCACATGTTTTAAACTTGAAGCCTGGCGGGAAATGTAATTATTTTCACTTACGTTTTTTAGAAAATGCTAAATTATGATATCAAAAAATTATATATTCATATCATACTATCTATCAACGAGAATATAATATTATTTATATATTATTATTATTTCACTATATTTTATTATTTTTAAAATTAAAGATATTTTTTGTTGTTTTAAAATTATATATTTATATCATAACACAAACTCAAATTGAAGCACATTCGTCGGAGTTGCTTCGATTCGCCGGAGTTCCTTCGCCTCTGTGTGTATTTGTTTTGAAGCACAGTGGAGATAGAGGAGAAGCACAGTGAGTGAGGTGGTGGACGAAGATCTGAAGAAGAGAGAGAGAGAGAGGCGTTGGAGAAGAAAACGTCTGGAGAGAGAGAGGAAGAAGAAAAAAAAAAGAATGAAGAAATTTGCTGCTAAGGAGACTCGAAGGGCATATCCCATTAAAGTCTAAAATTGTTCTCCATGTTTCCAAAATTTTCAAAGAAAACTCTAAAAATAAGTTTTAGTTGTTTTTTGTTTCTTTGACTCAAATATCATTTTTCCAAAAATTTTGAGAACAAAAATACTAAACAAACAGATTTTGGGTGTGTTTTAAAATTTTGAGAACAAAAAACTATTTTAGAGAATATAACCAAACATGCCCCACGCTTTTGGGGCGTTCACTTTCTTGAGTTTGAGTGTGGACAATATTAGTTATCAAAATTTTTGGATATTTATATCATTTTTTGGATAAAACTTTATAAAATTTTGAGATGCACACATATTAGGGGTTCACTTATTATTTTTTAGGTGAAACTTATCACCTTTGAAGATAAAATATACAATGTTGTAATTTTTTTTTCATTTTTTGTTATTAAAAATAAATGACAGTATATAGTATTCTCGACTTTTTTAAGTCTTTATTTGTGATACATATTAATGGTACTAATAGTATGCTTGGTAGAAGGGATAACAAATAAGAAGAAGAGAAAAATAGAAGGAATAAACTTTTCATTCTCAAAGGAAAAAAAATATTTTTCTTTCTTTTTTTTGTTTGGTATGATAGATGAAAAGTTTGAAAAATTAATTTTTTATTATTTGGTATACAAGGAAAAATTAAAGGAAATAAAACACAAAAATTTAATTTACCATTATACCCGCATGCAAAAATTTGTCATGATTCCCTTATTTACTCTTACATTTTTCTTGCTTTTTTTAATATATAATAATTCTATGGTGATGTGTTGTTTAACAGCTCACATGGCGTAACCAAAATCCCCTCCCCCGCGTAAACACAATCTTGATACGAAAGAAACCCCCACCCCTACGTAGAGAAGAGATCTAAAATTTGGGCCTCGAGAAAATAGACTTTATATAAATTAATAATTATGTTTTTATTTAATTTAAGAAAAATATTATATGAACTTAAAAAATAGACTTGATAATTATAATCATTTATTTCAGTGTGAGTCTTAGTATTTATTGAGATCTACTATCTATTCAATGGTTGAGATTATTAAGTCTAATTTTTAAGTCTATCTGGCATTATTCTTAATTTAAGAATTACCTTTTTTTTTCATATATGTCAATAAGTCATCAATGCTGACGTAATATCAGAGTTACGGTGAATATTTTCTCCATTTCCACCAACTAACCCAAAAACTTCTACATTAAGAGGTGCAAGAAAGCAACCCCTGCCTAAAACAGAGACATCATTCAAGACGATCTTTGTTGATTTCACAAACTGAAAATCTTGGACAAGGTCCCTCTCCATGGCACCATTAATGCTTTTCCGACTCATTCTTCTGTTGATCTTTTTCGACATGATCGCGGCGCAGTCCATTGTCAAGACTCTCCCAGGCTATCCTAGTGATCTCCCGTTTCTACTCGAAACTGGGTAAGCCTATATTTTTTCTTCTTCTTCTTTTTTCTTTGATTTACTACCATTTCATGCAATTTCTAGAAAAGTAAGAAAATATGTGAATTATGAATTTACGATCATTTGGGGGTGAAGTTACGTTGGTATAGGAGAAGGAGATGAAATACAGTTGTTCTACTACTTCATTGAATCAGAAAGGAGTCCGAAAGATGATCCTCTCGTACTTTGGCTTGCCGGCGGTCCTGGTTGTTCTGCTCTTCGCGCCTTCTTCTACGAGAACGGTATTCCCATAATCACCATCTCATATTGTTTTTTCAACTATAAAACCAGGACAATATAACTTTATATAACTTATGCTTATGGAATAAATTGAACTTTAAGCCGAAGTTACATAAAGTTATATTGTCTTGCCATAAAATCCAAAGACATGTGTGGAATGAACTATAGGTGAAAATCGAAGTCCGAGGATAAAACTCAAGGAGGAGAAGATCTACTAGTCCAATAGTAGTGCATTTTAATAATTTTTAATGTTGGACAAGATAGCCTCCCCATTTGATGAGTGACCAGACTTTCTATACTAACGATACCAGATAAACCTACCCATATTTGTTTACTTTTGTTCTAAAATTACTCACCAATTTCCTTTCATACACCCCACCAAAAGGCCCATGACAAATTATCATTCATTTTTTGTAAAATTTAATTAAAATTATCATCCATCTTATTAAAAAAATTGGTTATTTGAAAGAGTAGAAAATAAAAAGGCTCTCAAATTAGAACATTTTACTATTATTTTACAAAATAGGGGCCCATATATTAAATAGTATAGAAGAAGTATTGTCATTGGTTAATATATATGTGTCATACATGTTACATTTAAGAGCAATGCTATTGGGACCTAAAAATCTGACATAATTTATTGACCTAATTCACTGTGACCATTTGATTGGTTGTGAGTTCCGTCAAACATTAGAACTTTGTGTTAATCCAATAGTTCCAATGAAGCCACATCATTAATTCAGCAAATTATGTCAAATTTTTAGGTCCAAATAATATTACTCTACATTTAAATGTTATGAATTTGAATTTTTGTAATTTTTTAGCATCAAGTCATAAGAGAAATTTCTCATAAATACCCTAACTTCGGAGTAAATAACTTATTTTTGATTGAATTAAAGAGAAGATTAGTTGAAATGGTACATAAACTGATCCAAATATACCTGACCGTTGAACTAAAAAAGAAAAATAACTAGGACACTACACAAATCTTCCAAAACTTAAGGGGTCAGTGTTCTAACAAGTGTTAATGGTCTCCCGCATTCAATTTCAGAAACAACGATGCTTTCAACTGTAATATGATAAATTAAAAAGGGTTATAGTGTACTTTCTCTAGAGAGTAAAAAGGTCCATAGCTACTCCCACCTACATGCTACAGCGACTCAATCCTTCGGTCAATAAAAGATGGCAAAATCTTACAAACATCACGTTTCAATAAACAAAATAAATTACATTTTGACTCCCTTAATCATAAACTTAAATTTACTTTATCCTTGAACTATTAAATTGTTACATATTATCCTCTCTTTTTTTTGGGTCAAATTTATATTATTCTCTTAACTATTGAATTATTTCACACTTTTTCCAAATAAAAATATTTATTATTTTTTAGATTTTTGTATGGGTTAAAGTAAAAAAATACATAATTTGATAGAACAAAAAAAAAAAAAAACTTTTTACCAAATTTGTCACGGAATATTAATAATCATGTCAATATGATACCCATAACATAGTTGATAGTTGGAAGTATAACCTCAAATATAACTCAAGTGGTAACAAAAAACACTTGTAAATTCAAATGTTTTGAGTTTAAATCTTGAAAATTATTTGGTGATATGCCAAGATGAATTTGTCCATCATGAATTTTATAATTCTAGAGTGGATGGTTTATCTTTGACCGGGTTAGGAACGGAATTAGTCGAGGTGCGGACAAACTCACCCCAACACCCTCATTATTGAACTAAAAAAAAAAGTTGGAGGATAATATAAATATAACAGTTAATAGAATAATATGATAATAGGGTAAAAATGAGGAACGGAAGTGTAATTTACCCGAAAGAGAAACTTCTGAGAAGCATTAAAGACGACTATGGTGTACTTCGACGTTTGAGAAAAGTATTCTATGGATACAGCCGTAGTCATCGTCATGGCCATGGCCATAGCTATTAGAACATGAATCTCAGAAACTCCAGTTACAGTCCACAATGTTCATCAATACGGCGCCGTTTCGAGTTCTCCTTCTTTGTCTCCTGTCCGCCGTAGCTCTCTCACACTCCATCATCAAGACTCTACCGGGCTTTCCCGGAAATCTACCCTTCAAACTTGAAACTGGGTAAGTTTTACAATCTTCTTTCTCGTTTTTCTCTTCTTTCATCATTCTTTGATACAGCAGAAAAACCCTTTTTTTCTGTCCTATTTTCCGTCGGTAGTACTATCCATCACCGATCGTAGATCATACATTTTACAGTTATAAATTTCGATACGGTACCATAATGTTCCCCTTTTCTATCCATCTTTTTTTTTGTTTTCCACCGTACCAACCAGAGATTAAGTTTCAGGCCACTTACGATCGGTTGTGGGTTTAAGTTACATTGGTGTAGGAGAGAGAGATGAAGTGCACTTGTTCTACTATTTCCTTGAATCAGAAAGGAATCCGAAAGATGATCCTCTCATACTTTGGCTTCCCGGAGGTCCTGGTTGTTCTGCTCTTCGTGCCTTCTTCTATGAGAACGGTATTCCATAATCCCCGTCTCATATTGTTTTTTCAACAATAATCCCCGTCACACATTCTAAGAACGAATCTTGACAATCCTTAATGAATACCCTAGTTCCGATCGAATCCTGGCAATCCTGATGAATACCTTAGTTTGGTATGATTGATCTGCCTTTGATTAAATCAGAAAAAAAATTAATTAAAGAATGTGTAAATTGATCTGATTTTGTATTTGGGGCGATGTGAAATGGTAGTTAACAATATGAATGTGAGAAATATAATAAGTCAAGAGTAAAATGAGATTAAAGTCATCTCAAAATGTAATTTACCCAAATTTGGTAATCTGAGGTACAAAACCACGTGAGGAAACGAAAAATTTCAAAGAAAAATATTCCGAAGAAGAGAAAAAAAATCCAAAGAAGGCAACACAATGAAAACACATAATGGGTTGTGGATGAAAGTATTTTTTTTTATTTTTGTCAGATCATCTGGTATCCGAAAATCACTTTGAGTTCTGATTAATTTGGATTTGAGCCATATAGGACCACAAGAGCAGTAAAACTCTTCCTACCGAACATAGTTGCGTTTTTAAAACTCAGACTCGAAACCTTGGTTAAATTAAAACAACTCCTTATTAAGTGATCTAACGTTCGATGGTATGAATGAAAATATTCAATATGAATGAGAGTACAATTATTCTCTTTCATCGAAAACTGAATGTCATAACATTATTAAATGTCTTCAGTCATATATAAGTTAAAATTCATTCAATGAGCCCCTTTTTTTCGTAGAAACTGGCAGGCAATCGAATCTCCTTGTGTGTGGTAGTTTTAAAAGTCGTCCTGGACTTCAACTCGGCAAATTAGCATTGGTAGGGATGATAATTTTTTATATGATTTGAAAACGAGATGAAATTAGTAGATTAAAGTTAGTTATTTATTGACACAAACCCGTAGATGACACAACTTGTTAAGATGAATAATACATGGGTCAGGTTAGTTTTTAATACGAAATTAACACGTTTAATTAGTATTATAAGAATAAAATGTTAATTTTTATTATATTTTATCCGGTAGTGATATAATTATTATACAAAAAATATATATTTTTAATTATTGTATTTATTAAGTTATTTTTTAGTTTAGAGAAAAAAGTGTGAGCATAGGTTCGTTAAACATCAATGATTCTTCATCCTCTAATGGTTTAGAGGTGAATTTATAATTATACCTTCTAGAAATATTTTTATTATGCTAGTTTTTTTTTATCTTCACCCCACTGCCCACCATCATTTGTTTTGGCAAATGCTATCTTTTTGATGGTTTTACCTTTCTTTGTAGGCCCTTTTACATTTAACTACGAAGATTCCTATTTAAACAAGCCAACATTGGTGTTGAATCCGTACTCTTGGACAAAGGTTTTATATTTTACCATACAGCTTGTTTAGACTACAATATTCAATTAATTCTGCCAAAAAAAAAACCTCCAATCTTTCAATTAATAAAAAGTGGGGTTATAATTTTGTAGGTTGCCAACATGATATTCCTTGATCAACCTGCTGGCTGTGGATTCTCCTATGCAAAAACTCCGGAAGCTTACGACACCAGTGATACTATATCAGCAATACGGACTAATGATTTTCTCAGAAAGGTGATACAAACCTGTTTGAGGAAAGACAATTCGGTTATATGCAGTTTAAGTACATGATATTATTCTGCAAAGAGCTTCTAAATAACCATTATAGTACTCCTTCCATGCATTTTTAGACAGCCTATACTTATATTGATTAATTGACAGTGATGGATTATATATCCGCATTCTAGCATTTTCCTGGGTCGGCATTGGGGAACCAATGAAACTAATAAGAATGCTTGTTTAATCTTTTGACTGTGATATGATGCAGTGGCTTATGGATCACCCCAAGTTTCTCAACAATCCCTTATACATTTGTGGAGTTTCCTATATGGGCATGGTTGTTCCAATCATTGTTCAGGATATATATGATGGTATGGATGGTCATGGAGACTCCTTTGCTTTATGATGTTTCTTTTTATAAACCTTTATTCATGATAAAAGCTGAAAGATTGAGCTTTTGAGCAATCTTTATTCATGATAATAGCTGAAACCAAGTTCTTCATTGAGCAAGATTTGGGTGATGCTGCAGATTTTCATTCCTTTTTCCACTTTTTTTTTTTTTTTTTTGTGGTGGTGTATAGGGAATGAAGCTGGAAATGAGCCACCAATGAATATTCAAGTACCTGATTCTATTTAGGATTTTGAATGGGTTGAGTTTCATTTTATTATATTCTGATTCATCACGAGTTTCATTTTATTCAATTCAGGGATACATGCTTGTCAATCCTCTGACGGACAAAAATAGTGACGCTAATTCCAGAATTGAATATGCTAATCGTATGGCACTTTTATCAGATGAACTATATAAGGTAATTTCTTATACATTAGTACTGCATTTTGAGTTTTTTCGAGTTTTCTAAGCTCCAAGGAACCTGTAAGTGATGGCTAGTAGTACAATCCATTTGCCCCTATTAGGTACTGTGTACAGATGAGTCAATCAAGAAATCACGAGGTAGACAAATTAGTCTGAAGTTCACTATAAGTTAGGTGCTTGGGAGATCCAGATACCTGCTAATTAGTAGAAAAATTGATTCAACTAGAAGTATTCTCTGCAGAAATACAAAAATCCTTCCCTATTGTGATTAACCTTGATTTTTTTGTTTCATTTTTTGATTCTAAATATCTGTTTCCTCAGTCAACCAAAGCAAATTGCCGCGGCAATTACATACAAGTAGATCCTGATGACAGATTATGCACGAGTGATCTACGAGTAGTAGACAAGGTGAGTCGGATTCCTACCTGGTTTTTCATAATGCATTTTGTCAATCTTCAATTTCTATAGGCATTAAAAAGATCTTCCATTTGATTGTAGTGCCTCGAGAACATTTATTTTCCACAAATTTTAGAACCCTTCTGTGGTACAACAGTCGCAGAACCAAACTTGCTGGTAGGGGGCAGAAGCTCCCTTGAAGAGAATCCCATAGACCTACCTCGAGAACCATGGTGTCGAGTAATGCCACTCCCACTCAAACAATTACAGTAATTTGGACTGTGTTGAGAAACATTGACATGTTAATCTTTTTTTTTTTATAGGAATATAACTATTATTATTCCGCGGTTTGGGCTAACGATTTAGCTGTTCAGAATGCTCTTCACATTCGCGAGGTACATAAGTACTTATAATCTATCGAGAATCAATATCACATTTAATTTTATTTAATCAATCCATTAAATATGATATTTCAGGGAACAAAAACAGTGTGGGTGCGATGCAATAAGACCTTTGAATACTCGTTTGGCAAAAGTGCAGCCATATCTTACACATTCAATGCCCCAAGCACTGTTGGATACCATAGAAGTCTAACATACAAAAATTGTCGAGCTTTAATAACCAGGTAATTTTATCTTAAAACTGTTTTTATTTCTGTTTCTACTGCACTTTTGAATAAAGACATTTTTATGTGTACGTTGTATCTTGCGAAAAATGGAAAAGGGATAAAGAAAAGGTATTGTAACCTCAAAAATCATCACAAATGTAGTCTATGAATGAAATTATTAGGATTGTTTGTTTGCTTGTTGTAACACACCGCAAAGGTTCACAAATGCATAATACCGAACCAATTGCCCTTCTATCCTATTTTTGCACTCTTTCACTAAAATACCGTACTTTCAATTTATTTCCCAAACTATCATTTTTTTCATTAAAGTGTGTTTTTTAAACACGCTTTTACATTGAAATGCATGACGTTGAACCATGCTATTATGAAAGCAACGGTAATTTGGGGAATAAGTTTGGAAGTGTTGTATTAATGAAAAGAAGTTGGAAAACTACGTTAGATTTGTTGGAGAGGTGATACAATGGACTCCAACCTTAACCAATAACCTGGAATGAACATTTTTCAAACTATGTGTATGTCTTGGTGCATCTATTACCCTGTTTTTAGAGAAAAAGAAGGGAGTCTTGGTTTCTCCTTCTCCAACTGCTCTCATATCCAAGTTTTATGTTCCTACAGCGGTGATCATGACATGGTGGTTCCACATCTGGGAACAGAGAAATGGATAAATTCTTTGAACTTGACAGTTGAAAGTGGTTGGGAACCATGGTTTGTTGAAGGTCAAGTAGCAGGGTGAGTTTTTGAACCTCGAAACATATTTGCTACATAGACATGAGCTGTTTTTAAACACCCAATAATTGATAGTTCCTTGCAAGTATATATATTATGTAATTTGTGGATAATGATATAACTGAGAGTCTCTTAAAAAATAAACTGATAACATAATTTGTTTTATGCAGATATAGAGTGTCTTATACACACAATAACTACTCATTGACATATGCAACAGTCAAGGCATGAAATCCTTAACTCAAATCATGGAATCCATAAGATGAAAACCGACGTTAATTATTTCTTCATACTTTGTACAGGGAGCGGGTCACACAGGTCCAGAGTACAAACCCAAAGAATATTTAGCTATGATTGATCGGTGGTTTGCTTATTCGCCTCTTTAATCGACGTTGCAGCTCTAAACTAATTCAATCGTTCTGCCTCCTTCATTATTTCAAATAAGGTATAGGTGACCTATTCATATATATCTGATTATTTTTCAAATTTTACGCTCAAAGTCTCGGGCAATTGATTACCTTTTAATTAGTTTCCTAAACTTTGTATGTCTTCCCATGGCTTTCGAGAAATGATGTCACCTTTTCCCATATATGTTGGGTAACTTGGTTCGGGATACTATAGAAATGAAATCAATTGTAGATTTTGAGGTTCGTAATTTTTTTCTTTTTTAAAGTGATATTTGCTTCCACTAAAAGAGTTTGTTACAGGGCTACTAGCAAATAACTTTTAGGATATAACAAAACCTAAACGAATTTTGCAATAATTTTGAAGATATATATATAGTAAAGTACAGTACAATTTAAATTTTAAAAGATAAATAAAATAATTTTTGCTATTCGCGTTTGAGATTTATTTAAATTTTATTTTAAAGTTAATCTAATGATTAATATTAACACTCCAAATTTAATATGAAAAATAGGGGTCTATAAGGAAGTGTTTGGAGTTACTTTTTAAAAGTGTTTTTAATACTTATAATTTCTCATAAGTACTTTCAAAATAAATAGTGTTTGAAAATTGTCTCACCTTCTATCACCCCCAGTTCCGTTGTCCCCACCACAATTACCACTACCACCACCGTCACCTTACCACCACTACCACTGTAGCCACCCTACCACACCCATCGCCCCACTACCACCGTCCTTGCGACCCCACCATCACCCCTTCCATACCAACCACCAACACTCGCCCTATCAAATCCATTATCGTAACCCCACCACCACCACTATCTCAGCATCACTCGTACCATATTACCCATATTGCCCTTCAACCACCATCACCATTGTCATTTATAGCTGCTGCTATTATAATTGGTTGTCATCATCCATCACAACTATTATCGTCTCCGATCATCATTACCACCGCTCGCCCCCTATTATAACTAATGCTTAAATTACTTTATTTCTTCTCTATCTTTTTAATTTGATTTTAGGTGTGAATATAAATATATTTATTATTGACTAATTTTTTTATTATTCCGTATTTTCAGGCACGAGAAATAATTAGTTTTTTAATATATTGTGAAACTGTTAGAAATTAAAGTAATTAAGTTAGTAATTTGTTGCAGATGTCTTGCTTAAATAGACATAAACAGTCACTATGTAAAAGCACCAAAAAAAGTCATTAACCGGAGACTAGTCCAATCTGTTCCATTTCAAGGGTGAAATCATTTGTTTTTGTTTTGATCTAACAGTCAGGAGTGGAGCCAAAATTTTATTCTTAGAGGGGCTAAATAATGGTATAACATAATATTTTTATTTAATGTGGATCATTAAATAATATAATTAATGTCAATTTTTCATATTCTTAGAATATATCATAATCAACCTTACATGGTACAGTGTAAGCATTACTTTTTAATAAAATGAATAAACTTAATTTAAACTAAGTCAATTAAATATATGTAAAAATAAATCAATTCATCAAATAATTAATTATATAAGTTGAATTTTATCATCTAATTATACGAGTATAATTAGATTTCATCATACTTTTGACAAATGTGAATAGAGAGGAAGTGAAGAGAGAGAACAAATATTTGAAATACATATTTAAAATAGTTTTGAACTTTTTATGTAGTGCTTTAATATGTTATAATATGTCTCTTAACTATGACATTAATTTCACTTTAAAAATTCATGCAAAATGTTAATTTTAATACTTTTTTTTTTGTCAACAACCTAACCATTGACTCTAATAGAGTTAGAGTTGGGGGTCAGGTAGAGATTATATATTAATTTTAATTGTTAATGGTGCAATACGGTCAAATGAAAAATCGAGAGCATAAAATAAAAGCATTATAATATAAGATATAAACTGTAATTTTAAGAATTTCAAGTGACATAAAATATAATAAAAAATATAATTTTAGGTGTATAATTTATAATTTTCAAAAGTTGAGGGGATTATAACATGTCTTCGCCCCTACTAACGGTGAAAATGGATGAAGGGATTTAATTGGGGAACTAAATTTGAACAATTAAAAATTCAAAAACTAAATTAAAATCGAAGATAAAGTTTAAGAACCAGTTATGATATTAACACCGACGGCATGTAAGAACAACAATTTGTTGCTCAATAACTCAAGGGTGTCAATTTGAATGTTTGCATTCAATTGTTATTGAGCAATATTATTGAGACTTAATTTATCGATCTAATTTATTGACTTAGTTTACTATAATCATTGGATTGACTGTGAACCCTATCAAATATTAGAACTTGAAATTAATCTAATAGTTATAATGAAAGTATATTATTAATTCATTAAATTTGGTCAAATTTTAATCCAAATAAGATTACTCCATGCTATTATTGTGCATTTTTTTCTAATAGTGATAAAGGAGATCACTTCAAACAAACTTTCTAACAAGACGTCTTAAATACAAAACAGTGAATGTCTATAAAATTTCTATTGAAAATAGAGATCAAAATATGTCTACGGAGATAAGGAGTTTGGGTTATTTTACTTCTTATACCGTCTTTTTATTTGTACCGGAAGATAATTCCTCCGTATTGATGGTATTCATTAATACCATATACAAGACATTTAAGACACTGTTCAAAATGAACGGTATTACGACCCAAAAAATAGTACTTGGTGTAAAATGTCAAACAAACAAGGTTTGAGGGTCTCATGTACTATTTTCTTCTATACCAACCTATAATACCATCTAATCCTTGTACCAAACATGTCCTAGATGAATATTTTTTTGTTAGTAATGGTGGTTTAATAGAAGGGTATGTCAAGAACATTTAAATATAAATTAAAAGGAAGTGTTAATGATGTTTTGGATAATAAAGAGAGTATCTTTAAAGATATGATAAATTAGAAAAGATATAATTGAAATTTTTTCTTGAATTGAATTTTTAAAGGATGGTATAAACTATCATTAAAGATTTGAGTATGAATTCGAATGAAAAAAATGAATCTTTCATCATTTGATATGAATCTGAAAAAAAAATTATTAAAAAAAATTTTACGTTAAAAAGAAAAAGAAAAGAGAAGGAAGATGTTAAAGTAAGGAGGGTTAGGGGATGGGTGAGTTTGGGTCACAAGATATTCATTTTATTGGCAAGAGTGAGAGAGATGATGCTCAGTGTTTGAGTGGGTGGCTGATGTGACAGTATAAGGATTTAAATAAGATTTCCATATTTTTTAAACAAAAAATATCCTAAAAAGTCTCAAGTTATTTTATTTTAAGTGATAAAAATGCAAAATACATATAAAGGGGTAACAAGCTGGCACGGCTCCATTTAAAAATAAGTTTAATATTTTTTGTGCAGATTCGACTTATTTTGTAAGTTGAGCGAACTTGAATCAAGTCAAAATTAAGGAAAATCCGAATAATTCGTAAATTGTTTGGATTATTTAACCGTCCTAGATGTCTTCTCCCTTCGCTCTCCGTTCTAAGTAATCAATTATAAAATTACTTGTGAAGATGTAATATTTGATATTTTCTTTCATTTTTTTTTGGGCCATAATATTTTCTTTCATTATAATTGATTAAATTAAAATTATATTTTCTTTCATTTAATCACTTATAATTTTCTGTATAGAACAAAATTTGGTGTGAAGTTCAAGATGTTCTTTTTATTAGAGAGAGAAAAAATAAGTGGCACATAAGTGGGAAAAATTTATTTGATTATACGTTTAGTTCTTTTACAAAAATATCCTTAAATATCTTAACCAACTTCGCTTTATTTAACAATCCTATCGCCATCCCTAGTAATATTTTAAGAGACTATATCCTTATCTAATGATATATTTTTTAATCAATCTAACATTACTTTTATTATAGCATTTCCATTTGATTTTGACAACCGACTCAGAAATATTTAATAACTCTACTTATAATTGGCTCAAAAAATTTTGGAAACAGTGTATGGTCCGCTCCATCTTTAATGGTGTGTTTTGGACGAAAGATGAAAAAAAAGGAAGGAAGGAAAATTGAAAAAAATAAGTTTTTCATCCATGAAGGAAATAAAATTATTTTTCCTCCCTTTTGTTTGGTAGGAGGGATGAAAAAAAGAAGAAATATATTTTACATTATTTGGTATTGGATGAAAAATGAAAGGAAAGGAAAAACATATATGCACAATTTATAATTCTACCCTTAAATATATTAAGTGAATTTTTTATTACAAATCAATCCAATTAATTTGAAAAAGCTTTTAATCTCCTTATTTTTGTTACGAATTAATTTTGAAGGAATTAATTTTGCTTTGAATGATTTGTAACTGTTATTTAAAAAATGACAAAAATGGCATTAATTAAAAATAAGAATATAAAAAGAATTTACACATTTGTGCATTTTCCTGAATAAAAAAATGAAGATATAAAAATAAAAATAATATTTAAATTTTATAATTATAACATTAAAAAAGAGTGGTGACCTTCAAGTGACTGACATTATTAAAAGTAAAATAGGCATAGAGTACTGTGCACAATAAGAATGGACAAGAGGACATAATAATAATTTAGCTTAAACTTTAATCCAGAATCCTTTCTTCTCTTCCATTTTCTGCCCAAAATCGGAAGGAAAACAAATGGCAGGCAGAGTGAGTTAAGCTTCCTTCCCATTTTTCATTCTACTATGTTTTCCTTCTATACCAAACAAGTAAAAATCTTTCCTTTTCCTTCTGTATTTTCCATCTACCCTTCTTTCCATCTTAGCAAACACATGATAAGTTTGTACTTGAAGAGGAAAAATGATTGATTTTCATTGCCATTAAAATAATGATAAACAAATGACAATTGATAAGGTGGTGGGGGTACTTGAAGAGGGTCTTTCCTCTAGGCATTAAGAGAGAATGCTGGATAAAATAATGTCTGATTTTACCTTATCTTATTTATTTAGATATATATTTTGGATTTGATATTATCGTTTAAAAATATTTCTAATATGGATAAATTGTATTTTTAAGCCCATATATAACTTCTTAAATAAACACATATATAGTCCAATTGAGATATATTTTGACAAAAAGATATTTTTATCTTAAAGAATCTCTAGGATATAATTATTTTGAGAGTTCTTTAGTAATTTAATGTTTATATTACCATTTAATACTCAATCTAAATAAAATATTTGTTAAGATAAATGTGCGGTCTACTACTTCTTAATACTTGACACAAACATGAGATACAAAAATATTATCACTATAATTAGTCTAAGGGTTATATAAATTGTGAGATCTCAAATTTTTAGAAGTAGTTTAAACATAATAATGTGGACGAAATTATTTTAAGGGGGGAAGAATATAAAACACAAAAAAAATTGAGCTTTTTCCAAAAAAAGGACAACATGATAATTTGTCAATGTAATGCGAATTTAAAATAAGTATTTCTCTAGAGCTCGGATGATACAACAGACTTCACCGTTGAATTTTTCTCATGAAATCGAGTCACCTAGACAATTTTTGCTGAATTTTGAGATAGTCGAATTTTGCACGTATTTCGCGATGAATGAGTGACGGTTGACCTCACAAAGGTCCCCACAAATAAATTTTATAAATATTTTTTATAATTGAATTAAAATTCAAATAAAATTAATTTTAACTCAAACCGAGATGAATTTAATCATCTTTTAGAAAGATCGAGAAGGTTCTAGAAGATTTTAAAATATTCTTAGGATATTCCACATTTTAGAATATTCCTCTAAAATATTCCTAAGAGTCTTGAAGGCTTATAAATAAGGGACTTGGTTATGGAATTTGGAGGAAAATACATTGGTCATCTCCTAGAGAGAAGGCAAGAGAAGTTGGGAAAAGAGGAAGATAGCTGCGTTATCAAATTCACAAAGATTCTGAGGTACGGGGTGATATGTAATATGCTCTTCTTAAATCTATTTGTAAAGAGTATTTATTTAATTATCCTATGATTTGTATTACAACTTGTGCTATCGTTATTTTGAAAATTCGATTGAATATCGTTGAATATTTTTTGTCTCATTGATCGTGTTATGCAGTTATTGAGATGGAATCGTGACAGTCAATAGTCGATGCATCGCCAGCCAAGAGACTCGTGGAATTGGGTTGAGGTGGAATGATTGGTGAGGTGTCAGATCTGTGTTAAGATTCTGTATGACATGTGATATGTAAATTTGATATTGGTATTTGTTGACTGAGATACTTTGTGATACTCGATTATTGTAATTGAACATATTTTTTCTATACTTTCCCTCTTTATTTAATATTTTCAGGCTGATTTTAAAGAAAAGATCGAAACGAGATAATCAAAATATTAAAGACGAGGAGATGTCGATGTAATTGATGTTTTAATTATATTGAGAGATTTATGTATATTGACAGATTCATTTGTATTGGGAGATGATTTTGATAAATAAAATTTTATTGGGATAATTAGCATTTTGTTATTTTATTTGAGTATTTTTATATCAATTAACGTCTCCGAAAAGAAGAGAAAAATCAGAGTGTTACATAAATGCGTATGGAATAGATGAGTTTATCAAATCTCCTCCTTCTTAACACTTAAACCAAACACACTCAAAGGGTGTGTTAGACAATCACCCACAATATTGGATTGGTTTGTATTTGGTATCCAAACCGATCCAATAAAATCTAGAGTAATCTAGCCAAATAGACCTCATGCACATGACCTAATAAATGTAAATGAAAAGACCATTACAACATTTGTAATAAAATGATTTTCAATTCTATATTTGTAATACCCTACCCTCCACATGACATAATATTGCTCGCTTTAGGCCTATTGACCCTCACGGTTATGTTTCTTCTAGTACCTCTGAGAAAATACCATATGCCATGTAAGGCGAGGGGCTTACTCATAAGTTCAAGAACTTTTTCCTCCCTAACCGATGTGGGATATTAGGATATCACAATCCACCTCTCTTAAGACTGCACGTCCCCCGTGCAGCAGCTCACCAGCTACCTACCTGCCCATTACATGCGAGCATGGCAGGGCCCCACACTCGATCCATGCGAGAATCGACTCTGATACCAATTTATAATACCCCATCCTCCACATGACATAATATTGTCCGCTTTGGGCCCCTTGACCCTCACGGTTTTGTTTCTCCTAGTACCCTTAAGAAAATGCCTTATGCCATGTAAGGCGAGGAGCTTACTCATAAGCTCAGCAACTTTCCCCTCTCTAACCAATGTGGGATACTAGGATCTCACAATACCAAATTTGGATGAGTAGGTATGGTGGATAAAATTAGTTTGGAAAAATATTTGAATGAAAACAATCAATAATAATAATATTGATTGTCATAAAATAACTTATTCTTATTTCAAAGTGAATTATAATTTTTAGTATATTATATGAAATTTAAGATATTGTAATATTTTAATATTATTATATCTATTGGTTTAAAAACACAAGATCGAACAATTGTTTTTAAAAATTCATGCACACAATTTATAACTAAAATAGTCGATGCTGCATTTTTATGTATAAAAAAAATAACAGGGATGTGATTGTAGTTTTTCAATTAAAATCAAATGGCACGTGAAATAGATTTGAAATAATTTACAACATAGTCGAAGCGTAGTGCTCGTTCGAAGACCCAAAACATACAACATAACCTTGTTCTCAAGAGGGGTACAGCCGAACTTCTTATTCTGAGATTAGAGGCTCGAATCTTGAAGTTCATATTGAAGTTCGGTGGTTTACTATTATGCTAGTTTAGCTAGGTTCGTTATCAAGAGGAGTAACGAGCATGATTAAGGGGCTTATAATCCGACTAATGAGGCCCTATCGGGGTTATCTCTAGATACTCTCTTTGCACCCATCCTTTTTTTTTACTAGCAAAAAAAAAACCGTTGTTACAACTTTGATTACTAGTTTAGAGATCTCATAGTCCCCGGGGGGGGGGGGGGCATACCTTCGGGCACGTGGCAGTTCGCAACTCAAGAGAAACCAATACATTTAGTTGAAATGTGATTGAACTGGGTAAAAACCTAGTTAATCTTGTCTTTTGTCTTTCTGTATTGTATTAGAATAAATTATTTTATCTAATTCGTCAATTTCTAATACAATAACCAAACGAGCCCACAAAATTATTATGTGGGGGTGTTTATGTAAATTACTCAATTAATCTGTTGAATAAGTTACAAGTCTCATACTTCACATCGATTATCTAGCTTAGAAGGGATATTTTCCTCTAATTTATACGGTCCGACTTTTCAAATCCAATGATTATGTTTTTTTACAATTGTCTGGTGAAATGAAGGATAAGTGGACCCTAAGATAATTTTAACCCAAACTCGTTCTTGTTTTCCAAATTTAGTGATCCAAACACTTTCGAAAATTTTAGAGTGCGTATGGTAATATTTTTGTTTTTCTGTTTTTTTAAATAAAACTAATTTTTATTTTTTCTGTGATAAAAATTTAAAATATAAAACATGTTTGATAATCATTTATATTTAAAAATTTATAAAATAAAAACAAAAAATACGTTTGATATTATAATAGTGTTTATGTTATTTTAATTACTTTTTTAACCCCAAATCACCGAAAGCTCACCCCACTAAGCCACCGAATACCACTGAAAAACCCACCACCGAAAACCCACCACCACCAGCCCCACCACCTAAAACCCACCACCAACACCCGTCCATCACCATCAATACACACAGATACACATATGCATGCACAAACACATGTTGAAATCAACAATCAAACAAAATAGAGATGAAGAAAAATTCGTAGATCTGTAAAAATAAAGCTTAGATTTGAATACAATTAGAAGGACTTGTTGCTGGAGAGAGCTTCGCCAATGTAGAGAGATCCCACAAAAAGCTTCACTAGAGAGAGAGAGAGAGTAAGCTGGTGTCACACACCATCCCGGTCTCTTAAGGATAAGACGCGACTAGGTTTTTTATACACCTATTTATATATATATATA
>CM042189.1:35772956-35790627 GCA_023539305.1 Ilex asprella
GCCTCCAATTGCCTTAAGCCACCCCTGAGAGGGGATTCTCGAACACGGAAAAGAATTCAATGACTTTGAAGGAATTGAACGAGGAACCGGACGAGGTAAAAAGTCTCTCCAGGTAAAAGTAAATGGTGTAACTATAACTCTCAATATCCTTAGTCCCAACTATTCCAACAAATTAATACTTCATGCTTTTGAACAGTGTGAATTATTGTTTATTTTTTATTCCAAAAATAATCAGGGATACCTACTTAGCAATCCGGTGACATGTTTAGTCAATGATTCTAATACAAGAGTTCAATTTCCTCTTCGACTGGCACTTATATCGAATGAATACTACGAGGTGATTTTACTAGTTACAGTTTCTAAGTTTGTTGAATGTATGCTTCATAAATAATTAGGACAAATGAACAAGAGTGAGAGAGTAACAATTCAGATATTAAAGGAAAAAAAAATTGTATTGCAGCCATGTTAGCTCTCTATCAAAGCCATATTTTTTCCCTCGATAGGAAAAAAATATTAGGTGTAATGGTTACATTATGTCATCATACTAACATGGTATCACCATCCAATGATAATATATTAAATGGACAAGTGGATCCCTCATAATTAAAAAACTATCCATTCATGTCATACAATAACTATACATGTGCGATCCACTTATCTACTTATTATCTTATTATTGAACGGTTATAATTAACTCAAGAAGACAAAACCTATCGTGATCGTATTAAAGAGGTAAGAGGTACACGTACATCTGTCCAAAAAGCTCTTCATATTCGAGATGTGAGTTAATCTCAAGTAGGAATATCCCAAATAATTTTATTTTATGTTTACTAAAATAGTTTCACACTTCAATCTATTGCCAAACAATCAGAGAACAATAACAAAATAGGGGAGGTGCAGTAGGACTTTCACGGGTTATACAGAGAATGTTACAAGTGCTGTTGAAGTTCATAAATTTTTAAGCACGAAATATTATCGAGTTTTAATATACAGGTTACATCCTATCGTCAGTATTATCCAACTTGCCCCTCGACTACAATTGGAGACCACGGTCTGTCAATGGTGAAGTTGTAGGGTTGGTTTTTAAACTTGCAAAGTTTTAGCAACGGAAACTATTTCTTATGATATCCTTAATGTTTTTACCTTAAACTTAAAACTTCTCACAATTAAGTTGGGTCATCTATTAAAGGAGTAAATCTCAACATGTTTTATTGTCGATGCACGAATAGATGAGTTAGGTGTTTTTAACTGAAGAGAATTTGAAAATATTGTGTTTTCTTTGCATGAATCTATGAATTGTTGTCTTATAATATCGAACTAAGTGACTCCCAGCACGAGAATTCAGGCTATTCAGGAAGAATCGTTGTAATTCCATAACGATTAAGCATGATTATTTTAGAAACGTATCCATTTTATTTTATTTTTCGATCTAAAACTTGGAATTTTCTCCATGATTTGTAAAAGAGTAATGTTACACTGATCAAATTTTGGGACCAAATTTAGAGCCCAAATGACATGGAAGCCTGTTATATGGAGTCTTCATTGGGACCCAAATGACATGGTACCAAAAAAAGAAACTCAAGTCAGCTGTCATGTCATTTGGGCTCCAAATTTGGTCCCAAAATTTGGTCAGTATAACATTATTTTTTGTAAAAGTGAGGATTTCAAAATTTTCAAAAATGAAATATTATACTTTGACTCCTCAATTATGACACTTTTTCTAACTTTACCCTCTCGAGCATCATTTTTTTTATATTACACCCTCAACTATGTGATTAGTTTCACATTGACCTAAATATTAACGTCTGTTACCTATTTAAGGAAAATTTATTTTATTTTGTTCCTTAAATTATGTAATTTTTTCACTTTGTCCTTACACGACAATAATTTATGTCCAAAAAGATAATAGACACTTGCGATTGTGGCAATGCAAAATAATCAAAGCAGTTGAGAAAAAAATGAAAATTTCAATAGTTTAAGAAATAAAGTAAAATCATATCCCTAGTTTAGGGGTCAAACTATAATTTACACTTCTAAAAAAAGTTCGGAGTTGTTGGCTATTACCCACCTCAGCTGCTCTAAAATACAATCAAATGTATAGGTTTGTACTAAATTTCTACTATATACCTAAAACCAGGGGCGGAGCCACCCTTGGGCTAGGGTGGGCACATGCCCCTCCTCAAACTTTTTATTTTTTATTTTTTTGTTTTATATTAGACATGTATTTTTTGAAATAAAATTTAGGCATATCTAATTGTGTCCACCATAATATTGTTTTCTGATGATATCGAATTAAATAGACCCCGACCTAAATGATTGTTAATTTTCTGAACAATGTTATTGAAATTTAATTTAAGGACCTAATACATTACGATATTAAGTATTAATAAACTCTACTATATATCCAATGGTCACAAACTATTGGATCTCCATCAATTAAATCTCAAATTAAGTGCAACTAATATTATTGTTAACTTTTAGACATGTTTCAGCTATGTCCAAATATGTTTTGAACATATTGATGTTATTTTATAATTTTTTTAAATTATAGGGTTATTTTGTTATTATATAAAACTGTGTATTGTTATGTAGTAAACTATAGGATTTTAAATGAAATATTGTTGATAAAATTAATTTGTAACTCTTTCAATAATAAGGGTCAATTGTAAGTGATAATAATTAGTCGCAATCTCGATAAGAAGTTTTAATTATTATTTTTTTGTTCATGTTATGTATGTTGATTTTTATTCTTCTATATTTAAAAAGTATTAAATATAATTTCAATAAATATAAATTTATGAACTTTTACAGTCTATTAAACAAAAAATTAAAACATGTTAGTGTGCCCACTCTAAAATTTTTTCCTCGCTCCGCCCCTGTCTAGCTAATACCTTGACAAAAGTAATATTACTAGAATCATGATATTCACGAAACCATTACTTCTAACCTTGATAGTAAGGTCCTTGGTCATTTTTGGCAGACTTTGTAAAACCAGTTGAATATTTCGTTACGGCAATTCGAGCCATCTCTAGACTGACGGAAGAGAGATGTGGTAAGAGTGTTAGTCAAACAAGAACGTTGAAATAGGATACAAGGTACAAGTTTTTCCACACAACGCATCATTTCAAACTCGGATGAAACCTGGGCACATCCATTCATTTGAGGTAAATTGTGTGGGGATATATGAAAACTGATAAGAAAATGCACATGCACTCCAAAAGAATAAGGACCAATGGTCCTTTGGTTTAATGATATCGCTTATGCTGTGAAAGTTTTATTTTTTTGATGTTAAGAGTTTAAATCTCCTTAGATTACAAAAAGCGCAGTTGGTTGCTAAGATGAACGTCAATTACTTGAATGAATTGTATCCAAGTTTCTGGTGCGAGTTCGAATCCCAACCAAAGTACAAGTCCTGATTTAATTGGTATATTTGGTTGGAGGATCAATTCATGCACCTGGGATTTGCTCTTGGTTCTATTCAAACTCACGAGCCTAAGCAATATAAGCACTTCTCTATTCGTCGAGGACATACAATATTTCCCCATTACCCAAAAATAAATAAGGACAAATTACACTTTGACCTCTTGAACTATGAATTTCATTTCACTTTGTCCCTTAAACTATTAAAATTTTTGAACTGCCCCTTCAACTTTATGAATTATTTCACATTCCTCCGATTGCAAAAGTTTTGGATGGAACTTGTCAATGTCCCAGGGCAAAGGAAAACAATAACATAGTTTGGGGCAAAGTGAAACAACTTTCCGGTAAATTTGTAATGGACATTAATAATTGAGTAACGTTAATTAGTGGGGCGATGTGAAACTAATCACATAGTTGAGAGTACAATGTAAAAAATATGATAGTTGAAGAGATAATTAAAAAAGTCATTGTTAAGGGGTGTGATAGTTTAATTTACACAAATAGAAAATTGTTTATGAAATAGTACAAATAACCCTTCACTCTTCTTCACTTGATATTGCATAGGCATTCTTTTATAAGTAGAGATATCCCCTCCTCCCCAGCCCTTTCTTGAATCTCTATCAGAGTAAGACATTATCTAACCATTTTGATATTCCAATCTAAATTTAACTCTGCATCTCACTACTTCAATTGTTGAAACTGCTTGAACCCGTGCTCAATCCGTGTCTTGCGTAATTGTGACTAACTTTTCCACCCTAGAGAGGACACTTTGATCATCCATAGTTCAATCTTATTCCACTCTATTCTGCAAGGAAAAGTATAAATGTTAGATCATAGCTGCTCACATTGACACACTAGTCACAATCCTTTCTCTTTTAGTCTTTCTCTTTTAGCCCAAGTTGACACTATCTGTCATGGGTGTAGTTTGGAGTTTTCTGATCATTTTAATTATTTGGCACACTCAGAACACCACAACCTTCCTCAATGAGCCTTAGGTAGCGACAAGTCACACACTTTGTGAGTTTGTGAGTGTATATGTGTGAGTTGTCCCTGTCTTTGACCTTTCCTTGGATCTGAAAAATGGTTTATGATTGTGTCTGCATCAGCCAATAAATAAATAAAACCAGCTTTTCATTTTCCTTTCAGATATCGTGGGGCAGCACTCTTCATTGAGGTAATTCCTAATTCTCTAGTTTGTAATTGAATTCATCTTGATGTTTCACACATCAAACAAAATGTCAATTGTGGATTGATCATTGATATTTCTACAAATGAGAAAAAACAAATTGAGGGCAATTTACACTTTATAACTTACGCTTCGTTTGATAAGAATGATGAAAAATAGGAGGGATATACTTTCTATTTTTCAAAGAATGAAAGTAGGAATAATACACTTTCTTTCTTTGTGTTTGGTAGGATAGATGAAAAAAAAATGACTAATTTTTTGTTTTTTGGTGTTGGCTAAAATTAGGGATGACAATCGAATCGTATCGTGTCAGATTCATGTTGAGTCATTACAGGTTTGTGTCGAATATTAGTCAAATATAACTCAACTCATTTAACTAATTGTATTGTGTTGTGTTGAGTTACGAATTAACCTGTTTATTTTTGTGTTGTGTTAGTGTTCGTATTCGTGTTGACCCACATAAACTTTGAATAAAAAATTTAACGTTAATATTCTATTTTCACTTAATTGAATTCATGTTAATATTTTTTCTACAAACTAGAACTTAACTTAAATAAATATAATAATAATAATAAGTAAAAATATTTTTTTTATATAATAATTATGTCAGTACTTAATAAATAGTTACAAATAATTAACATTGTATGTCTATAATACAAGTTAAACATGTTAGTTTCGTGTTATTTTTGTGTTACTATATAAACGAGAAAATAGAGAAAATATTTATTTTTAATTAAACGGGTTGATGGTGTCAATTTTGAATTTAACGAGTTGAACTAAATATGAACCTTTTATATATATTGTTTGCGTGTCAAGTCATTTTCAAGTTCGTGTCGAGTTATAATTAAGTTCCTGTCATAAAATTCATGTTGAGTTCAAGTCGTATCATCGTGTTGAACCGAAAATTTTCACCCTTAGCTAAGATGGAAAAAATATATTTTTTAATTTAATTTTTAAATATATATATATATAAGTACATATTTTATCATTGTATTTTTATATGAAATAATATATACATAATATATGTATATATCAAAAGATATATAGACAAATAAGATACATCTCTACACAAATAATTAACTTTTCATTTATTTTCCTTCCGATTTTGGAGGAATTGATTTTGGTGAGTTGGAAGAAAAGTTAATCCATCAATTTTTTTATTCTTCCTATTTTCCTTCCTTACCAAACATGATGTTTTATTTATCCCTTAAACTTTCTATCCTTCCATTTTTTCATCATACCAAACAGAACATTAAACTATGGTGGGATCTCATTTCTTATTAAACTTTTCAACAACACCTCTCAATTATTTAAATTGGTTTCATGCTGTCTAAAAGCCAAAATGAGAACAAAGTAAACGAAATAAATTACGCAAGTCATTGGATTTTAGAACAAAGTAATGTAAAATCACATTATTGGGGTGAAACAAATTGACACAATAATTTATTAAATTCATAATGTGTGTCTGCATTTGGAAATTCTAGATGTACAACATGAGAAGCACTATGATTTAAGGATAATGTGAGACAAGAACATAATTAATGGACCAAAGTATAATTTTTCCAAGAATTATATAAAAAATAATGCTAATTATACCTAAAAAATTAACTTAATATGCTCACATGCTGATGTGTTAAGAAATATGATCTCAATGAAAAAGTCCAACAGCTATAGGTACAAGAATGTCCACATCATCCACATCATCAAGCCAGTGAATCAAATCAAATTTACAGGGTTGTTTATGGTACAGAAAAAAAAATTCAGATCATACCCTCCATTTATTATTTCTGTGGATACTTTTGTTACAGTTGTACGTATTTTTATCATTATTGTGGTACAAAAAAAATAATAAAAATAATTACCATAACAATCAGAAAAGTGATAAATTTTTTGGTTATAAAATGACCTATAATAATTATAAAAACATTCATTAAAATAATAAATTTTAAAGATACGATACACCGCAAGTCCCAAATTTTTAGGTACAACATATGTGACCCACCCTTTGAAAACAATTACTCATCAACCATTTTCTTGACAAAATATTGAACATGGTGACATCATAAACGTAGTCTCACCATTCAATAACAAAACCCTTCTTTCAATTGGCATGAAAACCTTACTACCTACCGTAGTCATTAGAGGCACATAGATTGACTTTTTCAACAGAGTACAAATTTAGGTAGGGCTAATAGAGATCGCTAAACTACCTTAGTTAGCCTTGAATTATATTATTTGTTTTAATTAAGTTTTTAAATTATATTTTGTGTTAATTTAACTCATAAATTATGCAATCTGATTTAACGTGACCCTTCCCTCTAATTCACCGTTAATTTTATTAGAAATTATTGCTTGGTCCCTGAATTATAAACTTATTTTTAGTCACGTAATGTAGAAGTAAAGATTTCTATCAAAATTAACGAAACAATGGAACTTGTGTCTTAATAATATGAAACAATGGAAGCTCTCCATTTCATGAAATGGAGAGGAGCCGGAGCCACTGACAAGAAGGGGGGGGGGGGGGGTTTCCGTGCTGTATACTTCACAAGAGTTTGACTAATAATCACAATTGTAAGAAAAAGTCCGGCCAAAAACGGAGTACCTGTCAATGTTCACTTCCAATATCCACTAGTCATTTGGCTTTTGGAACGCTAGGTATAATCTAGTGGCCTTCACGATAACGATAACAATAACAAATAGTAAATATAAATGTTGAATTTGAATCTTAACAATTTTTTTAGATTATATTATGAGAAATTTATTTCTTATAAATATTTTAATCTCGACGTGAATGACCTGTTTTTAACCTGACAAAAGAGAAGATTAATCAAAATATGTATAAATTATCCCAAACACATGTGACCATTGACAAAAAAATAATAATAATAAGTTTTCCTGCAACCAGTGAAGAGAGTAGCCGTGTACCTTGTTGACAAACTTTTCCAACTCATAACTCACTTAAACCTAAGTTACGTATCCGCAAATATCAATGTTTTACAACTTTTTCTGCAAAGAGACACCCATGCCAAATCGATATTAGTTAATATCTCAAAATTTCAAGTTTAAATAAATATAATATGATCGACTTGATGCATGTACTTTGTGAGTTATTGTGCAAACTTTGAACGATAAATCATCAATTGCTCCAAAAACTTAGTCTATTGTAAGCTATGGGACATTGTGTAGCTTAAATGTTTAACGCCAACATATGAATATTTTTTAATTGTCAAGGTAGTGATATGAGATTTGAAGACATCAACTCCTGCTTTCCCAATATCAAAAACAAAAGAAAAAGAAAAAACTCTTGCTCTCCTATCGTGATAAATAACAATTTAGTACGAAATTTTAATTTATTAATATTGATGTAACTCGTATGGTCATTCGTCAACATTAAGTTTAGATAACCACCATGAGTTAAGAAACTCGGGGTGGTTGAATACTTTGGACTTTACTCTGTCGTGGTAAAATTTGTCTCCTTTTATATATATATAAAATAGATTGTGCCTTATATTTTATCAAACATCAGCCGAACATAGCTTACTGTTGTGTGAAAACATTGAAACTCACCATTGGTTTATAAGCGATGGCAACACAAGAACCTTCTGCTGAAGCTGATTCGCTACGATTAACTTGTTTGCTACTTTTACTCATGTTCTTCACTACTGCTGCTTCAAAGTCAGTTGTCAAGACGCTACCCGGGTTTTCCGGTGATCTCCCATTTAAATTTGAAACTGGGTGAGTTTTTTTTTCCTGTTTTTAAATTTGCAAAACACCAAGAAATTTGTGTTTTGTTCATTACTAAAACTACTAAATTTTATAATATTAGAGAATTTTTTTACTTATGTGAGATAATTACGGTTTTTTTTTTTTTGTATGTAGATATGTGAGTGTGGGGGAAAGGGATGATGTGCAGCTATTCTACTACTTCATTGAGTCAGAAACGAACCCTTTGAAGGACCCTCTTGTACTTTGGATCACTGGTGGTCCTGGCTGTTCTGCTTTCTCTGGTCTTGTTTACGAAAAAATCGGTATGTTTTTATGCATATTTCACAATAAGAAACGTAAAAGAAATGGAAAGTGTGTATTTTGGGCCATTTCTTGCACAAAGATGTGTTGTATAGTTTTTTTTAATGGTTAAAAGTGCTTAAATTAGTTTACGTGTAATTTATTAATATTCTTTTAGGTCTAGTTACAGACAGGTCATTACGTCAGCACGAGAGTAGTAATGAGGGATAAATTCATCATGCACTAGTCTCGATAGATTATCAAGATTTGAACTCAAAATATCTAGATTTATATCTTATTTTTGTCATTATTTGAGTTACTTTGTGCTTGTTATATAGTTTCATGAAGAAGAAAAAACCAAAAAATCAATATGAAAACAGAGCAAACAGAGGTAGACAAGCTAAAAAGAGGGCAGCCAAGCTTTGGGCAGCGAAGAAAATGGAGGAAGAAGACAATTCTTCATAACGTCAGATTTTTGTGGGTTTCAAGAACTTCCTTGGTTTTCTCTATTATTACCAAAATGCCAGCAGGACTTTCCCTGTTAATAGGCATTGATTCTTGGTTCGTTTTAGTAAAACCGAACTCAGCATTCGGGTTGAGTGTCAGGTGGAGGCAGGAGTTTTAACGGTGTCAGCATTCGGATCACATTTTGCCAACGTAGGTAGAAATTTTGTTGAATCACGTTCTTTTTTCATGTGTTTTGATTGATTGATTTTCTTCTTGTTGTATTGATCAAATTTTTGTGAGTATTTCCCAATCAATGGTATAACTACAGTACTACTACTGAGTGCAACCCAACAATCCGAAAGGCTCAAGATACCCGCATTTGGAAAGATTATTTTCGTAACTCAAGTTTTTGACTTCCACGTCACAATAGAGTAACCTTCACATTTTATCACCATTTTTTTTGGATAAATTACACAGGACCCCCTCAAACTTAGCGTCAATGGCATGTCACCGCCCTAAACTTTTACCCTACTTGTAAATAAACTACAAATTGTGACCGGTAACAGTGTTTGTTAAATGTGTAAAATGCCCTCTGAATCTTGTTATAATTTTCTTTGTAATGTCATCCATTAAACAACTACATATTAATCAAATAAAAAAGAAAAACTTGGTTGCAAGCAGACCCCTTTCCCATTCTTTTCTACTTTTCACTACTCAACACCCCTACCACCACAGATTCATCCCTAAAGGTCCACCATCTCCACTACCACCATAAACCCACCACCAAACACCCAAAAACCACCATTATTGAACACCCAACAAATCTTCACCACCACCATCACTACCATTGAACACTTAATTAAACCCCTTCCACCAATACCACTCAACACCTAATCAAATCCCCTCCAACATCAATCAACATCCAATCAAA
This sequence comes from Ilex asprella, assembly GCA_023539305.1. NCBI lineage: Eukaryota > Viridiplantae > Streptophyta > Magnoliopsida > Aquifoliales > Aquifoliaceae > Ilex > Ilex asprella. The sequence continues at coordinate 35,782,946 of CM042189.1, forward strand.
CCCACTCTATCGATAGCTCAATCACACAAATGTCATAGCACCGGATGCCCTCCAACCCGATAGAGTCCTCCACCGCAACTCTGCCACCCAATTACAGTGCAATCATTGTCCTCTTACCCGAATTGAATAGGCATCAACACGTGTGTGTGTGTGTGTTGAGAGAGAGAGAGCCGATGCACTTGGAGAATAGAAAGCTAGGGTTTGGTTTTTATTAGTTGTTTTTATAAAAAAAATTTGAACTTGAAAAGGATAAAATTGTTATATTGAACATACATAATCAAATCCTTCACAGTTCATGCAATTTGATTGGCGCGTGTAGCTCAAACACCATTGAAATTCATGATTTCTATTAGACTTACAGTTTATTTACAAGTAGGAGAGGGTTAAATATAACTCATAAAAGTCTAGGGCGGTGACGTGCCACAGACTCTAAGTTCGACGAGGTCCTATATCATTTACCCTTTTTCTTTTTTGGAGTTTTGATAAGATTCGACAATTGTAATAGCAAGTTGAAACCAAATGGCATAATCGATGTATTCCACTCCAAATCATGGCTTTGATGTTTTTTATAAACTAAATTCTAACTAACACATCAATAAGAGCTAATCCACATTCAACTTCTACATTTTTCATATGTGCTTGACAGTGTGTTTATTGATGAGTAGACCACACTCTCCTTGCACAAGATGGCCTTGACAATTCTATTTTTAAACTATATTTAGGTCCTTTAGCTTATAATGTTCCAGCTTTCAATGGGAGCTTACCGACATTCCTTCTGAATCCATACTCATGGACAAAGGTATTTCATCTCAATGATCCGGTTTACACTTTAAAATGGAAATGGCTTTCATTGTCGCGTAGATTAATAGAGATTTTTACCGTAGTTTTCTAATAATTTTTCAGATCGCAAACATTATATTCTTAGACATACCTGTTGGCACTGGCTTTTCCTATTCAACTACCTCGGAAGGTTACTATTCCTCAGACATGAAAACAGTGAAAGATACTTATAGTTTTCTTAGAAAGGTCAGTGAAAAATACTCTTAAGCATAAGGTGAATGTGAATTTGTTTTGATTAGAACAAATGCTGTCTTGAATAGTTATGTAAATATAATACAAAGTGTCCTAAACAATGCAGTGGTTGTTGGATCACCCCAACTTCACCAAACATAACCTTTACATTGCTGGTGACTCCTACTCAGGCCTACTTATTCCGATGATTGTTTCACAAATATCAAACGGTAATTTATGTTTATCCAAGTTTACATTTTTCTGATTTTTTTTTGTATAAATTTGATTACTTCCCTAAACTAAAGTTGGGTATAATTATGATGTTGCAGGCAATGAAGAAGGACACATGCCACGCATGTCTCTCCGGGTAAATGGTCTATCCAATTATTCCAAATAATTAGTGTTCATGCTTAGCACCGTGAATTATTGTTCAAGGTAATTTTTTTTTTTTGAAATTGAGTCAGGGATACGTGATTGGAAATCCAGTTACAGATTTGCACAATGATGAAAATTCAAGAATCCAATATGCTCATCGAATGGGACTTATATCAGATGAATACTACGAGGTGATTTTACCACTCTTTCTAAGTTTTTATAATGCTTCATACATGTTTGATAATGTAGAAGTTGTCAATTTGAAATACATGTTTGTGCCAGAGAGCCAAAAGTAGCTGTCATGGTGAATATGTCGATGTAGATCCGAACAATGCACACTGCATCTATTATCTTCGACTTATTGAAGAGGTAAGAGATACACATTTGGGGTTTGAAAGGTACACCCTTAATTCTGAGGGCATTAAGAATGTATGACCATTTTAAAATTGCAGTGCAAGGGCAAATTAAATGAGGCTCAAATTTTGGAACCTGAATGTGGTTCGACATGGGGTCATAGATTTTTTGAAGACATTTCCTCGGATGTTCTTTTCTTATCGTCTCAACAAGAGGAAATGTGGTGCAGGGTGAACACCTTCTCTCTCTCTCTCTCTCTTAAGTATAGGACAATGTTTTTGTAACCTTTAGTGTGCCCTCCACAAGTTTTTAGTGCTAATGTGTGACTAATTTACTGATTTGCAGAAGTATGATTATATTCTCTCTTATGTTTGGGCAAATGATCCAACAGTCCAACAAGCTCTTCATATTCGAAATGTGAGTTAAACTCAAGTAACAATATCTAAGATTCAAACACTTCTGAAAAATAATTTCAAAGCAATATTTTGACAAATAATCAGGGAACAAAAACAGAATGGAGGAGGTGCAATAAGACCTTAGCTTTCGATGAAGATGTAACAAATGTTGTCGAGTATCATCAAAATCTTAGTAGGAAAGGATATCAAGCATTAATTTACAGGTAAGATGTTGTCACTATTCAATTTTTTATAATTGTAAGGAATGATGAAGAATCAGCTTAATTCACATATTCATTAAAAGTTATCATCAACTTCAAAAGTAAATTGAAACCATAATGTAGTTCAAAAACATCATGGCATGTGACAGGTATCCATCTATGTTGGAACTAGTGCAACCGTGATTTTTTCTACCAAAAGCCAAACTCAAGAACTGAATTATAGAATTTTCACAATGTTAAACACCAAATGAAGTTTTTTTAGTCTTATACCAACCAACAACAAGGCATTTCAAGAGTAGACTCACATTACACGTAAATCCTTCTAGTTCATATGCTTTTTTGTATGCTCAACTTATAGTATGAAGTTTATGGATGACTAATCTCATTATTTTCTTGCAGTGGTGATCATGACATGGTTATTCCATACATTGGTACATTACAATGGATCAATTCTCTTAATCTAACTGTCGATGACAATTGGAGACCATGGTTTGTCGATGGTCAAGTTGCAGGGTCAGTTTCTGAAATTCCAGACTTTTAGTAACAAATTATTTCTTAAGATTTTCCTTAATGGTTTACCTCAAAAATATATTTCTCACAATTGCAATATTATTTTCTCTTTTGAAGATTCACAAAAAAGTATAGGCATTATGAGTTTGCTCTAACATTTGCAACCGTAATGGTAAGAACATTTCTTACTCAACTCCTTCGCCTTATAATGCAAAGAAGAAGCTTGTGAAAAAAAATGATATATTCTTTTTGTTTTCACAGGGAGCGGGTCATACAGCTACACAGTACAAGCCTAAGCAATGTTTTGCCATGGTTGAAAGGTGGTTCTCTCAGTATCAGTTGTAACTTACCAAAACATGTTACCTATTTTATACAGAAAATGCATGTTTTACAAAGGAGAAAATCTCTATGTACGTTTAATCTATGAATTTGAGAGAATGTCGGTATTATTGAGCAATCATAACATCTACAAATTCGACTGTTATGAGTACAATTTTTTATATTCATGGAGATGAATCTTATTGCAAATATTACATCCATGAAAGTAGGCATTGCAAACCAAACTCGTGTGATTTTCCCATAAGAAGAAGTGCATATAGGAAGAATGCAATTAAGGGCATAGATTCACAGGGAAAAGAAGCCGGCAAAATCATTCAACACAGTGTGAAAAATATGATATTAGAAAGGGTAATGTGAAAAAAAAAACATAGTTGAGAGGTGATAGTGTAGTTTGCTCCAATAAGAAAATTGTTTTTGAAATAATACGGGTACCCATTCACTCTTCTTTATGACATGTTGCGTTAGCATTCCTTTATAGGTGGAGATAGCCTCCTCTTGTCCTTTTTCGATTCTCTATCGGAGTAAGAAGATACCTAATCATTATGATATTCTAATTTAAATTTAATCAACATCTCACTACATCGATTGTTGAAAGTTGAAACTACGTGAACCTTTCGTCAGTCCATGTCTCGTCCAATTGTGACTAACTTTTCCATTCTAGACAAGACACTTTGATCATCCATAGCTCGATTTTATTCTACTCTAATGTGCGAGGAAAAGTACAAATGCTAGCTCATACCTGCTCACATTGACACATTAGTCACAACCGCTTTCTTTTTTTAACTTAAATTGACACTATCTGACCATTTCAATTATTTGGTACACTGAGCACACCACAACCTTTCTCAATGAGCCTGAGGCAGCAGAAATGTCACCATAAGACAAAGGTTGGTAAGAATTGGGGAACAACTAACTGTTTCAGGGGAGATCAAACTGTTGGAGCTTCCAATCAATTTAATCATACATCAGATGTAGTCCATAGGGCATTTGATCAGTGAGTGTAAATATAATATGCCGAACAATGTTAACTCTATGTGTCTCGTTTTTACTTTATTTTCAAGTCTATCTCTAGATACTGATCACACTATTTTCAAGTCTATTTCAAGGCATGTAAGAGGCAGTGTTGTGTTGGTCTGTAACTGGAATGTGTCTGTTCCAATAACTGGATTCAACTCACAGTTCATTCCTTCTAATATTAATAAAGGAGTATAACTAATGGTGTTTGGCAAGAAACCAATTATTTGTGGAATAGGGTTGCATGTGAAAATTTAGAAATGTAAATAAACAAGGAAAAACACCATGGGAGAATTATGTTTTGACCCCTCAATTATGTCCATAATTCCATGTTGCCACATTGGTTATAAACTTTCTCACGTTGCACCTTAAATTTTGATTATTGGTCTCAATATTTTCAAATTCCTAATTTCTATAAGAATGTGGTTGGAAAATAGACATTTGCCACTTTTGAGATAACAAAGTGTAGGAAGAGATAGAGAGAAAGGTTAGTGGCATTTGTCCTATGGTGTCGATGCAACAACAACAATGCCAAATCTAGAGAGAAGGGGTTTGCCTAATGGTCACTGTTCCCGTTGTTAGACCTTAAGGTCGCAGTTTTGAATCTCGTCGTCCATTTCCCATGTCATAGTGAATTTAAACAAAACATGACAAGAGAGAAGGACAAATTTTTAGATAGCTTTGTAAATAATTTCTATATCCACAAGGGATATAGAGTGAAAGATTATAATAACTTGCTATATTTTTCCCCATCAGCCTGCATCCACATTCTGGCCAACGTTTACAAGTTAAAGAATGAAAGATTGAAGACCATTAATTGTGTGTGATGTGAGGTAATTTGTAGTTGTAGAAATATTTGAAATCTAGATTCTTACTCAGAGTATAGTTCACCCTTCTTGGCTTCTTCCTGTTGGAATCTAGAGGACTATCACACACTCACAAAAAATAATATTTTGGAAGAGACTATTGAAGATAGGAAGAACTCTTGTTATTCACTCATATCCAAATTGGTGTATTACATAGCATATATATAGACTCTCATATATAACACATGACCTACAAAATAACCCCACTACATAATGCAATAATAAAAATAATAAAGACCCCACTCCTCCATTACTTGGAGAATTAAAATACCACAATTACTTTGTCCCCCACTAATACTAAATTAATGACCCACTAATACAAAAAACTAAATGCATAAAAATAACTCCTAGAACATGAAAAGTCATGTTTATTATTTTTTTTCAACACCCCCCTTAAACATGATTTTTCTTCTCAACTCCAAGCAAACTTCTCAATTTGCAAAAGACATCTTCTTTGAGGGGCTTAGTGAAAATATCGGCAATTTGATCTTGAGACTTCACAAACTTGAGCTCCACCTCTTTCTTGGTCACATACTCTCTAATGAAATGGAACCTTGTGTCAATATGCTTACTACGATCATGAAACACCGAATTCTTTGCCAACGCTAGTGCCGATTTGTTGTCAATAAAGATCTCCGTTGATTCTTCTTGAGGCAAATGAAGCTCCTTCAACAAATTTCTAAGCCAAATGGCTTGACAAACACATGATGTAGCCGTCACATACTCTGTTTCACAAGTCGAAAGAGTCACAATGGATTGCTTCTTTGAACTCCAAGCAAATGCGGTATCTCCCATGAAGTAAACATGCCCGGTAGTACTTTTTCTATCATCCATATCTCCGGCCCAATCACTATCACAATAACCCGCCAGTTTGGAATTGTTAGAACAAGAATAAAACAATCCATAATCAAGTGTACCTTTGATGTATATAAGAATTCTTTTCGCCGCCTTCAAATGGGTCATGGTAGGAGCTTCCATATAGCGACTTACAAGACCAACACCAAAAAGAATATCCGGTCTTGTGCATGTTAAGTACCTCAAGCTTCCCACTAGGCTCTTGAAATGGGTGGAATCCACATGCACTCCATCTTCATACTTTGACAATTTTACACCACATTCAACGGGTGTGCATACCGGCTTACAATCTTGCATCTTGAATTTTGCCAAAATTTCTTTAGCATAACCTTCTTGAGAGATGAAAATACCTTCCTTCATTTGCTTCACTTCAATGCCAAGGTAGTATGACATAAGTCCAATGTCGGTCATCTCAAATTCTTTAGCCATTGCTCTCTTGAAATCTTCAAACATTCTTGGACAATTTCCTGTGAAGATCAAGTCATCCACATACAAACAAGCATAGAGTATATCACCATTATCATTCACCTTTGCATAAAGAGCATGTTCATGGGGACACTTGGTGAAATGATTTGCTTGAAAATACTTGTCAAGTCTACTATTCCAAGCCCTTGGTGCTTGCTTCAAACCATACAAAGCCTTTTTTAATTTTAAGACTTTCTCTCTTTGCCCTTTCACAACATAACCCAAAGGTTGTTCAACATACACCTCTTCATCAAGAAAATCATTCAAAAAAGCGGACTTTACATCCATTTGATGAATTTTTCAATCATTTAGAGCGGCTAAAGAAATAATCAATCTAATTGTTTCCAAACGAGCAACGGGTGCAAATACCTCATCATAGTCAATACCCGGTCTTTGACTATAGCCTTTTGCAACTAACCTTGCTTTGTACCTCTCCACTTCACCATTGGAATTTTTCTTTGTCTTGTACACCCACTTCACTCCAATGGCCTTTTGTCCTCTAGGGAGTGTGACAAGTTCCCATGTTCCATTTCTTTCAATAGCTTCAATTTCTTCATTCATGGCACTTCTCCATTTCTTGTCTTGTGCCGCTTTCTCATAGTCTATGGGATCACAATCGGCAAATAGACAAAATAATGTTAGATCACTAAATCTTTGAGTTACCTCTTCGGTTTCTTCATAGATATCTCGAAGACTTCTCATGCGAGGTGGTCTTTCACTTGAACTTGCTTCGAATGATGATGGAGATGCTTGCACATTGGTGGGTGATGATGGTGATGGTGGAGGAGAATAAATGGGCTGCTCCATGATCTCATTGGGTTCCTCCTCTTCTTCAAGGAATGGGAAAAAATCATAGTCTTCTTGTGGAGTGTTCCAATCACATTCATCTTCTTCATCAAACTCAACATCTCTACTAATGATTATCTTGCCATTACTTGGGTTGTAAAGCTAGTAACCTTTGCTTCTTGAATCATAGCCAATGAAGACAAATTTTTCACTCTTGTCATCTAGCTTGGTCCGTTTCTCATCCGTCACATGTGCATAGCATACACTTCCAAAGACCCGCAAATGAGAAACATTTGGTTTGATTCCTCCCCATGCTTCTTGTGGTGTTTTGTCTTGAATACTTTTAGTGGGACACCGATTTAACAAGTAGATGGCACAATCAATAGCTTCCGCCCAAAATTTCTTGGGCATTTTTTTACTCTTCAACATACTCCGAGCCATGTCAAGAATGGTTCGGTTCTTCCTTTCGGCAACACCATTTTGTTGTGGTG
>CM042189.1:35795627-35816970 GCA_023539305.1 Ilex asprella
CACCACAACAAAATGGTGTTGCCGAAAGGAAGAACCGAACCATTCTTAACATGGTTCGGAGTATGTTGAAGAGTAAAAAAAATGCCCAAGGAGTTTTGGGCGGAAGCTATTGATTGTGTCATCTACTTGTTAAATCGGTGTCCCTCTAGAAGTGTTCAAGACAAAACACCACAAGAAGCATGGAGAGGAATCAAACCAAATATTTCTCATTTGCGGGTCTTTGGAAGTGTATGCTATGCACTTGTGCCGGATGAGAAATGGACCAAGTTAGACGACAAGAGTGAAAAGTTTGTCTTCATTGGCTATGATTCAAGAAGCAAAGGTTACAAGCTTTACAACCCAAATAATGGCAAGATAATCATTAGTAGAGATGTTGAGTTTGATGAAGAAGATGAATGGGCTTGGAACACTCCACAAGAAGACTATGATTTTTTTCCATTCTTTGAAGAAGAGGAGGAACTCAATGAAATCATGGAGCAGCCCCTTTATTCTCCTCCACCATCAACACCATCACTCACCAATGTGCAAGCATCTCCATCATCATCCGAAGCAAGTTCAAGAGAAAGGCCACTTCGCATGAGAAGTCTTCAAGATATTTATGAAGAAACCGAAGAGGTAAGTCAAAAATTTAGTGATCTAACACTATTTTCCGTATTTGTCGATTGTGATCCCATAGGCTGTGAGAAAACGGCACAAGACAAGAAGTGGAGAAGTGTTATGGATGAAGAAATTGAAACTATTGAAAGAAATGGAACATGGGAACTTGTCACACTCCCTAGAGGACAAAAGGCCATTGAAGTGAAGTGGGTATCCAAGACAAAGAGAAATGCTAATGGTGAAGTGGAGAGGTATAAAGCAAAGTTGGTTGCAAAATGCTATAGTCAAAGACCGGGTATTGACTATGATGAGGTATTTGCACCCGTTGCTCGTTTGAAAATAATTAGATTGATTATTTCTTTAGCCGCTCTAAATGATTGAAAAATTCATCAAATGGATGTAAAATCCTCTTTTTTGAATGATTTTCTTGATGAAAAGATATATGTTGAACAACCTTTGGGTTATGTTGTGAAAGGTCAATGAGATAAAGTCTTGAAATTAAAAAAAGCTTTGTGTAGTTCAAAAACATCATGGCATGTGACAGGTATCCATCTATGTTGGAACTAGTGCAACCGTGATTTTTTCTACCAAAAGCCAAACTCAAGAACTGAAGTATAGAATTTTCACAATGTTATACACCAAATGAAGTTTTTTTAGTCCTATACAAATCAACAACGAGGCATTTCCAAAACTTAATGTAGACTCACATTACACATAAATCCTTCTAGTCCATCTGCTTTTTTGTATGCTCAACTTATAGTATGAAGTTTATGGATGACTAATCTCATTATTTTCTTGCAGTGGTGATCATGACATGGTTATTCCATACATTGGTACATTAGAATGGATAAAGTCTCTTAATCTAACTGTCAATGACAATTGGAGACCATGGTTTATCGATGGTCAAGTTGCAGGGTCGGTTTCTGAAATAGCAGACTTTTAATAATAGACTCTTTCTTAAGGTTTTCCTTAGTGGTTTTACCTCAAAAATTTACTTCTCACATTTGCAATGTTATTTTCTTTTTTGTAGATTCACAGAAAAGTATAGGCATTATGAGTTTGCTCTAACGTTTGCAACCGTAATGGTAAGAACATTTCTTACTCAACTCCTTCGCCTTATAATGCAAAGAAGAAGCTTTTGAAAAAAAAATGATATATTCTTTTTTTTTACACGGAGCAGGTCATACAGCTCCACAGTATAAACCTAAGCAATGTTTTGCCATGGTTGAAAGGTGGTTCTCTCAATATCAGTTGTAACTTACCAAAACATGTCACCTATTTTATTCATAAAATAAATGTATTACAAAAGAGAAAATCTCCATGTATGTTTAATCTATGAATTTGAGAGAATATCAGTATTATTGAGTAATCATAACATCTACAAACTTGACTGTTGTGAGTACAATTTTTGAGATTCATGTGGATGAATCTTATTGCAAATATAACATCCATTAAAGTAGGCATTGCAAATCAAACTCATGTGATTTTCCCATAATAAGAAGTGTGTATAGGAAGAATGCAATTAAGGGCATAGATTCACAGGGAAAAGAAGCCGGCAAAATTATTCAACACAACGTGAAAAATATGATATTTGAAAGGGTGAAGTGAAAAAAGAAAAAAAAACATAGTTGAGGGGGGTGATAGTGTAGTTTGCTCCAATGAGAAAATTTTTTATGAAATAATACAAGTACCCCTTCACTCTTCTTCACAACATGTTGCATCAGCATTCCTTTGTAGGTAGAGATAGCCTCTCCTAGTCCTTTACCGATTCTCTATCGGAGTAAGAAGATATCTAACTACTATGATATTCTAATCAACATCTCACTACTTTGATTGTTGAAAGTTGAAACTGCTCGAACTCTTCGTCAATTTGTGTCTTGTCCAATTATGACTAATTTTTTCATTCTAGACAAGGCACTTTGATCATTCATAGCTCGATCTTATTCTACTCTAATGTGCAAGGAAATGTACAAATGCTAGCTCACACCTGCTCACATTGACACATTAGTCACAACCCCTTTCTTTTTTTAACTTAAATTGACACTATCTGTCATGAGTGTAGTTTGGAGTTTCTTGATCATTTTAATTATTTGGCACACTGAGCACACCACAACCTTTCTCAATGAGCGTGAGGCAGCAGAAATGTCAACATAAGACAAAGGTTGGCAAGAATTGGGGAACAACTAGCTATTCCAGGGGAGATCAAACTAGCCAAAGAATTATATTCTTGGAGACAAGGGCGGCTCAATACAACTAGAGGTCATGGGCAAAAGTGTTAAAGTGTGTCCTATTTGTGAATAGGTTTTCAAATTAAAGTCTTTTATGGGTGGAGGTTTTATAAAAAAACTCGTGTTTTGAGAAAATGAAAGGTTACATTTGACATCAATCCTACATCGGAAGAATGGGACCCACATTTTGAAAAAATTATGACTCATTACCCATTTCTCAGTAAAATAAACTAGTTTTATTTTTCTTTTTCATCATATTTTGAAAAAGTAATGCACAAAGTGTTATATACATTACATAGGGATGACAATTTCTAGCTCAACACAGCAACATGATTCGAGTTTGACACGAATTTAACTAAATAAAATTGATTATAATTCGACACAATTATATAATAGGACATGTGAACCGGATATGACTCGCGAAACTAAACATATCGCAATGGGTCATATTCAAGTTAAACATATAATCGTGGCGAATACATGTTTGATTTTTCGACATGATTATTTATTAAGTCATGTTCAAGTTAAGAATTGTTTACACGATTCATACTTGACCCAATACGACTCAATTATCACCCTAATTTTATAAGATTTTGAAGATCAATCACAGCTAAAAGTGCGAGTCCCACCCAAAGAGTAATCTAACTGTCAATATTTGACTTCGAATATCCCCCAGTTGGAACGTTAGGTACAATCTTTTGGTCTCCAAATTAAACTATTCCTACAACCTGTGAGACAATGCTTTGTACGTCGATGACAAACTTTTCCTAATCACAATTCACCTAAACATACATAAGGTATGTATGCACCAGGGTAAATTACACTTTGACTCTCAATTATCTTCATTTTTTTTATTTTGTCTCCTCAACTATTAAATTTTTCATAGTCTCCTCAATTAATTTGATTATTTTATATTATTCTGCTAACAAACGTCTATTATCTTTTTAAACCGAAATGATTGACGTGTCGAGACAAACTCAAAATGAATTAAATAATTCAAGGATAAAATAAATTATTTTTTGTTAAATATATAACGAACATTAATAATTAGAGCAACATGAAATTAATCACATAATTGAGTGCAATGTGAAAAAAATAATAGTTGAGGGTGCAATATAAAAAAAACTAATTTTATTGTTTTCTTTCGTCATATTTTGAAAAGCAATACACAAACTGTTATATACTTTACATAAGGGTGGCAATTTCTATCTCAACACAGTTCGAACTCAACACGAATTTAACCAATTGAAATTGATTATAATTCGACATGATTATATAGTCGGACATGTGAATCGGATACGACTCGCGAAACTAAACATGTCGCAACGGGTCGTGTTTGATTTTTTGACAGGATTATTTATTAGGTCATGTTTAGGTTAAGCCCGTTTGACACCAATTCGAAATTACACAATTCAAACTCAACACAACACAATTCAATTGTCACCCCTGATTTACAAGAGTGTGAAGATCAATTACAACTAAAAGTGCAAGGCCCGCCAAAAGAGTGGGCTAACCGTCAATGTTCAACTTCGAATTCTTAAAAAAATTACGAAATTTTAAATTTGTGAGAAACAAATTATAGAGAAAACACACGCCAAAGAAAATAATCACACACACAAGACAATATTTACGTGATTTGACAATTTGCCTACATCCACGAGATTACAGGGATTTTACTATATTCAAGAAAGAGTACAAAGTGCGACCAACAATACATCAAACCATAACCTTAATCACCCACATAATGATTTCAAGTGCACTGAGCCACAAAACGGGCTCAAAAAAATTTGGGGGGAGAGGGCGTTGGACTAAGCCTCGGAAAATTTTCTATTAAAAATCACGCAATATTATTTTGAATCGGAGTCATCATCCGGATGAACACAAACTAGATTCCACAAATTACCCAACAAATTCCTACCGGTCATTTGGCCTTTGGAATGTTAGGTGCAACCTTGTGGTCTCTGCATTAAACAATTCCAACAACCCGTTAGACAATGTTTTCTACGTCGATGACAAACTTTTCCTAAATCATAATTCACCTAAACATACATAAGGTACGTATGCACGTGGGTAAATTACACTTTACACTTTGATTATTTTACATTACTCCAATAGCAAATGTAATCTTTTCAAACGGAAATTATTGACGTGTCGGGACAAGCTGGAATGAATTAAATAATTTGGGGATAAAACAAAATATTTTTTTTGTTAAATATATAATAAACATTAATAATTGGAACAACATGAAATTAATCACATAATTGAGTACAATGGAAAAAATTTGATAGTTGATGGTGCAATGTAAAATAAATTATTCTATCCACAAGCTCGATGTTTTTCAACTTTTTTTGCTAAGGGACACACATGCCAAATGGTTAATGGTTAATATCTCAAAATTTAAAGTTTATCATGACGCGTTGGTCACGCAATACTTTTTGAGAGAATGACACATAATCACTTTCGTTAAAAGATTTTAACGTACTTGCTAAGAATTATTTAAATACGAATTGAATATTTTAGAAATTAAATTAATAAAATATATACAATGAAGACTAAACTAACAAAATATGCATTCTTTAAGGACTAAAATTGCTATTTACACTACATTTTATCAATTTATCAATTATTAAAGGAACATAGGTTACATACAGTTGTGTGAAAACATTGAAACTCACAACTGGTGAGTCAGAGATGGCACCACAAGCACCTTTATCTGCAGCTGAATGGCTACGATTAAGTTGTTTCTTCACTCTCTTTCTTCTCTTCAACACTGCTGCTTCAAAGTCGATTGTCAAGGCACTACCCGGGTATTCGGGTGATCTACCATTTAAACTTGAAACTGGGTGAGTTTCTCTGCTGTGAAATTTGCGAACATGCAATTTATGTGGTTTTTTTTTCGTTTCCAAGAACCTCAATTTCATGTGGTTTCCACTGAAACGGCCAAAATGTTTCGGTTTCTGTTGAAACCAAAACGAAACAAGGATGTTTCAAAAATGTTTGAGAATGTTTTGAAGTATTTTGATATGTTCGGGGCAATGTTTCGAAAATAAATTTTAAAATTTTTTCTTTGTTTCTATCGTGTTTCACAAATATTCGAAACTTTTCCAAACTATTTCTATTTATAAGCTACCCGAAACAATACACCGAAATAAAATTTTGATGATTTATTTTTTGACATGGGTTTTTTGTATGTAGATATGTGAGTGTGGGGGAAAGGGATGATGTGCAGCTATTCTACTATTTCATTGAGTCAGAGAGTAACCCTGTCAAAGACCCTCTTGTTCTTTGGATGACTGGAGGCCCTGGTTGTTCTTCTTTCTGTGGTCTTGTTTACGAAATCGGTATGTGTTTCATGCATTTACTTTATTTGACTAAAGGGCCAGTTGAAGAAACCAAAAGAGTTTATAAGAAAACAGAGGAAACAGGGGAAGACTTGCTATACACAAAAACTGTGGTACCATATGACTTTTATGTGGCGTACATTACAAGTTGAAATCAAACAGAATTAGAGTCCAAACATTCCTCTTTGTATCATAAGTATTGATGGGGCACTTCTGAGAAGGTAGTGGATTGCTGACACGTGTCCTCGGCACTGAGGCACACCTTTGTCCCAGGAGATGCCACTTGTTCTCGGCATCGAGGCTGGTCCTCCTCCCTGATGATGATACACCTCCTCGGCACCGAAGCCTCCCTCATCCCCTTGCACAACCACTTGTTCTCGGCTCCGAAGGTACTTCCACCCCAAGCAGACGCATGTCCTCGGCTCCAGGGGTACTCGCTGGAGGTCTGATCCTGCCACGTGTCTCCAACTTCTAGAAAGGCTACTGATTGACAGTTGGGCAGTCTCAGCTAGGCTGGGAATCATGAGGGTGCTCTGCACAATGAAGTCAAAGTCATAGGATAAACAAGACACTTCACCAAGGAGAGTTGGACACGTGGCATAAAGTACAAAGTGAGGGGTAAAAAGACAAGAGTGCCCCTACTGACATACGGCTATCTCAAGCAAACACTTAATGAATCCTCATATAATGGGACACCAACAGTGGCTTGGGAAGCCGGGAAGATGGAGCATTAAATGCTTCAAGGCCCGAGCATTCATTACCTCTACATTGAAGAAAGAACATTAAGTATTTGGGAGACCGATCAATTAATACGGGGGGCTTCCCCATGCAAAAAAGAAGGTGTATTGTCCCATGTCTAGGCATTACCTACTATCTAGATCATCAGTAATGATGAGTCTTTGAGGGTATAAATAGCTCCCAAAAAAGTAAAGCAAAGGTACGCAAACCCATCTCTGAAAAACACTAAACAGTGTTTTCTTTTTTCCCTCTCTCAAAAAACTGACTTGATCGTTGGAGGGAATACGCCGGAAAATACTTCGACACCCTCTAACCTTTCTTTCTGAGTATCAAGATACGTCGGAGGATGTTCCAAGTAGCCAAAATCTATTGAATAGCCCCTGAAGCAATTCATCACCACTCCTTAAGCCCCCTTTGACCATATCAACCCTTTCCTTGACGCGAGATCTTTGACGCTCGAAGCCAATGCGAGTTCACCAATGGGGAGATCTATCTATTTCAACTATTGTGCGAAAATCACCACGCACAATATGGCGCCGTCTGTGCGAAACAACTAGATTTTTTGAAGAATAGTGACCGGTGAATACTCGACAAAAGGGAAAGGGTCCTCAACAAAGGAATATCGATTTACCAGTCCCTCTATTTCGATAACAAAGGACCACGTTGAGAGTGTCAACAAGGAACTTTCCATTCACTCAAGGGAGCAAACTCTCCCAACTATTATGGGTATCGGGTCTGGAAGATCCGCCTCGTTAGCCCGTCAACTAGCTGAGGTGATCGAGAAAAAAATTAGAGATCGATTAAGACAATAGAGGAGGACAAAGTGAACGTCCTAAACTGACTGGATGAGTTTGCGTCCTTCGGTGGGGGATTCTGGGACCTACCATAGTCTCGAGAACCCTTCACTAGAGAGGTATGACCTGAGGATATGAGAAACCGCCTAAGTAGCAGAACAGAGAGTTCCAAGGCTCCAAAACGCCTGAGAGCCAATGAGCAGCTCCTGGAGGTTCTAGCCAAAAAGGTCAAGCCTTTGGCTTAGAACGACCTCCGTCAGGGACTGCTTGGGCGAGGGGTGTGGAGGAGTCCGAAGAGGGGTCAACCCCTCTCCCTGTGGAACCTCGGGACTGGGGGACGTACCAACCGGCGCAGAGATGGAGAAATGCTTCCCAAGCAAGGAGGAGACCTCAGGCAACGATTGGAATCTACTAGAAGAGATAAGGCTATGCTAGAAGACGACACGGATGATGATGTCATCCAGTCGCCCTTCACCAAGAGTATCGTGGAGATAGAGGTACCAAAGAAGTTCGCAGTAACAAGGTTCAAAATGCATGATGGGCGTTTTGATCCGAAAGCCCATCTCAGACAATACAAATAGATGATGTCCCTATACCACTCAGACCACAGACTACTGTGCCGAGTATTCTCAATGAGCCTTGGAGACTCTGCCATGAAATGGTTCGAAACCCTTCCACCCAATAGCATAGGGTCCTAGAAAGAGCTATCCAGACAATTCTCTATCCAGTTCATCACAGGGAGTAAGCGACCCAAGGACGTTGAATCACTACTAACCCTAAGGCAGAAGGAAGGAGAGACCCTTCGCTAGTATGCCACTCGTTACTGGGATGAGGTGAATGAGGTGGAGGAATATTCTGAGTTCATGGCAGTTGGCTCTTTCAGATTGGGCCTTTCTTGGGACACCAATCTCTACTGATCCTTGACCAAGAAAATGCCCGCGGATATGGGAGAACTAATGGCCCGAATCAACAAGTATTCCCGAGTCAAGGATGAAATGATGAGCGCAAGGACAAGATTCTCACCCCGAAGAAGAGGGAAAATGAGAAGGAATGAGCCCCTTCCCGGCAAGGATTGATGCCTCCGTCAAGAAGTTCCTTCAAAGGAGTACGCACTATGTTTAAGGAGCCCATTTACAAGCTACTCCACAAGATCAAAAGGAAACCATTCTTTAAATGGCCACCCAAGATGCACGGTGGTTCATCCACCCGAAACTAGAAGGTGAAATATTTGTACCACCAGGACTTTAGACACCTCACTGAAGATTGTAGGGTTTACAAGTCTTTCCTGGAGAAACTAGTGCAGGAAAGGCATTTGAAAGAATGCATCAAGGAAGTTGCGCCGAAGGCCCAGGGCGTTAACGACCAAACCACTAACCGGGGCAATATAACTGACGTCATCCATGTTTGCCTGCTGGATCGTCTGACGTCTAAGACTCTCAGATCCAATATCAAGAGAGTAGCGTTCACAAGGAGGGTGGACGAGGAAAATGGGGGCCGGCCAAGCAAGAGGCCCCAAACTAGCGAGGGAGACATCACTTTTTTCGACGCTAATCTAGCAGGCGTGGTCCTGCCCCACGAGGACGCCTTGATCTTGACCTTGAAGTCACAACTTTGACATCAAAAGGGTCTTGGTGGACTCCGGGAGTTCTACCTAGGTAATGTACTTTGAAGCCTTGAAACGCATGGGGCTTGGCCCTCAGGATCTTACCAAAGTCAATACGCCCCTCATTGGACTCAACGGTTCGTATGCCTTACCCTTAGGCAAGATCACGCTGCCCGTCATCACCAAACCCGTCATAACCAACACGAAGTTCGTGGTGATCGAATCTGACTCACCTTATAATATAATTATGGGACAGGCCTGGTTGCATACACTGGAGGGCATTGCATTCCACTTATCATCAGAAATTGAAGTTCCCCACCTGTGAAGGCATGAAGGAGATTCGCGGGGACCAGACTTCCGCCAAGAATTGTTTCCATTCGGCAGTGAGGGCAGGGGTCGCCTCCAACAAAAGGAGCCAACCCCGGAGGAGGTTCTGAACAAATAGTAATTACAGGTCGAGCAACTCGGAGTCAATAAGATGCGGGTTGATCTGGCAAATCGCTCAGTAGAGGATCTCCAGAAGGTACTTCTGGTGGAGGGAGATGAAGAAAAGTACTTCCTGGTCGGTTCTACCATGCCCTTGGACGAGCAAGAACAGATGGTCAATTTCTTAAAAAGGAATGTAGATGTATTTGCTTGGGATGCCACAAAAATGAAAGGGGTAAGCCCCGACGTTATAACCCATAAGTTTCACGTTAACCCTACCCACAAACCGGTGAAGCAAAAGCCTCAGCGAACAGCATCGCATCATGCCCAAGCGATAAACGAAAAAGTAGAGAGGCTCCTGGAGGCCAACACCATCCGGGAGGTTCAGTTCCTGGAATGGCTGTCAAACACGGTCTGTGCGAAGAAGGTTGGGAAGTGGCGTGTTTGCGTGGACTTCACAGACCTTAATAAGGCTTGCCCCAAGGATGACTTCCCCCTCCCAAAAATGGACCAGTTGGTGGACGCCCTAGCAGGGTACTAGCGCATGGCCTTCCTGGATGCCAGGGCTAGTTACCATCAGATTCCCCTCTATCCATCTGACCAGGAAAAAACCATTTTCATCATTCCAAGAGGGATTTATTGTTACAAAGTCATGCATTTTTGCCTAAAGAATGCAGGAGCCACCTATCAAAGACTGATGAACCGAATATTCAAACGGTAGATAAGAAACACCATGGAGGTTTATATCGACGACATGTTGGTGGCGAGCAGGAAGAAAGACGATCATATCACAGACTTAGAAGACACCTTCTCCACTCTCTGGGAATATGGGCTAAAGCTGAATGCAGCCAAGTGTGTCTTTGGAGTTGGTTCTGGTAAGTTCCTTGAATACTTGGTAAGCCGACGTAGAGTCAAGGAGAACCCAAAACAGATACAAGCCATCATGGCTGTGCAAAGCCCCCAAATAGCCTGTGAAGTCCAAAAACTTACAGGAATGTTAGTTGCACTGAATCGTTTCATTTCCCGGTCGTCAGACAAGTGTAGGCCCTTTTTTGAGGCGATCAAAAGGTTCAGGAAGGATGCTTGGATTCATGAATATGAAGAGGCACTCGAGAAAATCAAAGAGTACCTCAAGATTCTCCCAACCCTTTCTGTCCCGACAGAGGGGGAGATATTATTCCTTTACTTGGTCGTATCAGAATTTGTTGTCAGCGGTGCACTAATCCGCAAGCATGAGTGCGAACAGAAGCTAGTATATTACGTAAGCAAAGCTCTACTGGATGCGGAGACAAGGTACCTGTCCCTGAAAAAGTTGGCATTGGCCTTGATCACGGCCGCACAGAAGCTAAGACATTACTTTCAAGCGCACCCAATCGCCGTCCTGACAAGCCAACTCTTGAAAGTGATTCTAAGGAGGGCAAACCTCTCGGGAAGAGTAGCCAAATGGGCGGTGGATATGGGGAAACATGAAGTCCATTTCAAACCTTGCACTGACGTAAAGGGGCAGATATTGGCCGAATTCATAGCAGAATTTTCGAAGGAGCTTTTCCCATGGAGGAAATACCCCTCCTCGGGGAGGGGCCCTCAGTAGGTAGCCAAAGGCTCTCCTGGAATCTATGTGTAGACGAATCCTCTAACAAAAAGGGTTCCAGAATCGGGATATTGATAGTCTCCCCAGAGTGAGTGGTCACGGATCAAGCTGTCCGGCTAGGCTTCAAAGCATCTAACAATGAAACGGAGTATGAAGCCATTATTTTGGGGCTCAAACTGGCTGATGCAACAGGAACTACAGAGCTGGTCGTCCACCTCCGACTCCATGTTGGTGGTCAACCAAATCAATAGAAAGTTCGAGACAATGGACTCTAGGATGAAAGTTTATTACCATAAAGCGATAATTTTGCTCCACAAGGTCAAGAAAGTTGAGGTTAAACAAGTCCCTCGGAATAAAAATGCCCACGCCGACGCCCTAGCTTGCCGGCCTCGGTGCTGGATTCTACTATGACACGGAGGATCACTGTTGAGTACCTTTCCAACTCCAGCGTAGATGAAGCTTTTGGGGTGATGGTCATCCAGGAAATTGAAGAGCCCTCCAGGTAGATCGATCCACTACACAAGTTCCTACTTTTCGGGGAGCTCCCTAAATCCCCTAAGGAAGCCAGGCCTGGCATCCACATCCTCCCTGGAAGCAGCAAGGGTCGTCTCGGCTTTGACCTTCTCTCGCTTGGCTTGCTAAAGACTTTGCCTTGAAGTGTGATAGCACACAGGAATAACTGATACTTGTTGAGAAGCCTATTGAAAAGAAACATGAAAGCTTACACCAAGGAAGATAAGACTAAAAACAAAGAATGATAACTGAACTCACCACCAGGAAATTCTGAATAATTGAGCGGAATAGTTAGTTGGTCGGCCGCCCCCAGTGCTTTGCTATGTCAGCACCAAAATGGAGTGTTTCACTCACGGCATAGGCCACCTGAGGATCCTAGATAATGGAGTTGTCTGCCCGGATCACCCTGTTCATTTGATCCTGAGAGCGGGGGCTCCACTCCTTGGTGGTTGATGTCGGCGCTGGAGGAGGAGGAAGAGTTTGTTGATCCTCCTGTTGTTGCTGTTGCTACGGTTGATGTTGTTGCTGAGATGGGGGGACCCTCCCTCGACCCAGGCCATCATGCCTTTGTTTGGTCCTCATCTCCTCAAATTGAGGGTCCCGATCACAAACTAGGCCATCATGCCTTTGTTTGGTCCTCCTCTCCTCAAATTGAGGGTCCCGATCACAAACTAGGCCTCAACCCGAGAATCTCAGCGGCACAAAAGGAGGAGGAAGAGCATTGATGTTGGCCCTTGGAAGAGGTGGAGGCCCTTTGGTTCAAGTAGTTGAGATCAAGCTGAGGCCTTCAAAACATAGCTACCTCGAGTGTGTCCTTCTCGTCTAAGCTTTGGAGAATGTTGAAGTCAGGTCAAGCCTCCCTTCCCCAAGTACTAACCTCTGCTTGAATGGTGGCAGAGGGCTCCCTCACTGCGGTCGTCTCTGCTTCTTTGACTCCTTCAACAATCCCTTCCACTTCGGCCTCAGTGGCCCTGTCAGGATCCTCCTCTAGATTCTACTCTAAGTCCTCCTCCAAGGACTACTCAAAAAGCTCAGACCAATTGGAGAGATTATAGGGTTGAGAGAGTTGAGAAAACTTCTTGTACCCTAGAACGTAGTCTAGGAGCACGTGAGCCGCTCGACCAAAACCGTCGTCGATGTACCCCCAAGCAGTGACAAGATCAGTAAAATTAACCAAGTGTCGAGGTGAGGGAGCATCTTCCCGGGGTAGAAACGTATGCACAAAAGAAAGAAAATCGGCAGAACTTATACAAATCAATATCAAAAAGCTAAAAGCCAACAAGAGAGAGAGAGAGAAGCCGACATACTTGTTGTTCGACACTCCTTAGGGCAGGACAAGCTGTCATACTCGGGGCCGACCCCTCTCTCCCAAACACTGCTGAAAACCAGCATATCGTCCTTGTATCCCTTGTCAGAGTCAGGAAAGTGGATGACAAGGTATATGGAGGTGTCCCAGGCTTTAAGATAAAAAAATTTGTTGGGGCATCACCCTCAGCAGAGAATAACAGAAAATGATGTTCTCTAGGCCAATGTTGACCTCAAGGCGTCTGTTAAGCTCCGCCACCCCCATTATTATCCTAAAAATATTAAGACAACACTGCCCGGGAAAAAGGTGAAACTGAGACAAGAATTTCTTGGCGGCAAGGCGACGACTCCTCGGCATCAGATACAGAGAAAAGAAGGGGATTCCAAGGGATTTCCTCTATAATGGGAGTCCTAATGGGAACTTCCAGACACTCAAATGACAAGGGAAGACAATGGAGACCTGGAAGGTGACTAGTCGCTGGAAAAAATAAAAGAAAATAAAGTCTAAGAGGTGAAGAATCGCCGAAAAAATGGAAAAGATGACAAACACTCACCGGAAAAAGAACTAGAAGAATGAACTGGAGACTTAGGGGCTTTACTCCATCGAATGCGACTAGGAAATGATAGAAGGTCCTTCAGGCAAGCAACTGGGAAGCTCTGATGAAGTTCTCCGATGAAAAATCTCTGAAAATAGCAAAGGAAACAAAAGTGAAGTAGGGGGAGGGAGCTCTATTTATATAGGCCCTCTAACCCCATCATTATGCACGAGACACGATGACAGGCGCATTCAATACGTACGATCTCCAAACACAGAAAAATGGTTAAAGCAATGATGAAAATGGTTGAGCCTTTTTCACCTTGTGACAACCCGTCTCTCAGTCGTACGAAGGTCAAATGGTTGGGGGGTAGTTGATGGGACACTTCTGAGAAGGTATTGGATTGCTAATACGTGTCCTTGGCACCGAGGCACACCTTTGTCCCTGGAGATGCCACATGTTCTCAACACCGAGGCTAGTCCTTCTCCCTGATGATGATACACCTCCTCAGCACGAAGGCTCCCTCATCCTCATGCACAACCATGTGTCCTCGGCTCCAGAGGTACTTCCACCCCGAGCAGACGCGTGTCCTCGGCTCCAGAGGTACTAGCTGGAGGTTCAATCCTGCCACATGTCTCCAACTTCTGGAAAGGCTACTGATTAACAGCTGGGCAGTCTAAGCTAGGTTGGGATCCATGAGGGTGCTCTGCACAATGAAGTCAGAGTCGCAAGTTAAACAAGACACTCCACCAAGGAGAGTTGGACACGTGGCATAAAGTGCAAAGTGCGGGGTAAAAAGACAAGAGTGCCCCTGTTGGCTTACGGTTGTCTCAAGCAAACATTTAATGAATCCTCATATGATGAGACACTACAATGACTTGGAAAGCTGGGAAGATGGAGCATTAAATGCTTCAAGGCCTGAGCATTCATTACCTCTACATTGAAGAAAGAACATTAAGTGCTCGGGAGACAAAGCAATTAATACTGGGGGCCTCCTCCATGCAAAAAAGAAGGTGCACTGCCCCATGCCTGGGCACTACCTACTGTTTATATCATTAGCAACGATGAGTCTTTGAGGGTATAAATAGCTCCCTAAAATGTAAAACAAAGGTAAGCAAACCCATCTCCGAAAAACACAAAACAATGTTTTCTTCTTCCCCTCTATCAAAGAACTGATTTGATCGTCGGAGGGGATACGCCAAAAACCCCCTGGCACCCTTCTAACATTTCTTTCTGAGTGTTAGGATATGCTGGAGGACATTCCAGCTAGCCAAAATCGATTGAATAGCCCCTGAAGTAATTCATCACCACTCCTTAAGCCCCATTTGGCCACCTCAACCATTTCCTTGCCGCGGGATCTTCGACACTCGAAGCCAACACGAGTTCACCAAGGGAGAGATCTGTTTTTTTCAACTATTAGGCAAAAATCACTGCGCACAAGTATGTTAGAAATTTTTGATTTCAGAATGTATGTTCATCATAAGCTCGTTTAATAAACTAAATTCTATCTCTAATACAATCCGGATTTAAATTTTGGCATGGTGCTGCTAAAAATTCTGTTCTAAACACTCTCTAGGCCTTTTAATTTATGATGTTCCAGCTTTCAAAGGGAACTTACCGACATTCCTTCTAAATTCACAGTTTCTATTAGATTTATAGTTTATTTACAAGTAAGAGGGGGTTAAATGTAACTCGTAAAAGTCTAGGGTGATGACGTGTGACCCTAAGTTCGACGGGTCCTATGTAATTTACCTCTTTTTTTTTGGTGGAGTTTTGATAATATCCAACAATTAAGCACCAGTTGCTTTAGACTGATTACTATAACAATCAAGTCCCATACTTCTCAATTTTTTCTTGATCTCGTATTACAAATAGCAAGTTGAAACCAAACGGCATAAATGGATACCACTCCAATTCATTTCTTTGTTGGGAAGTTTTGAGTACAAAATGTTTGATCATCAGGGGATGGTTTTTATAAACTAAATTCTAATTGTAACACACCGATAGGAGCATCCACATTCAACTTCTACATGTTTCATATGTGCTTGACAGTGTGTTTATTGATGATTAGACCACACTCTCCTTGCACAAGATGGCCTTGACAATTCTGTTTTTAAACTGTATTTAGGTCCTTTAGCTTATAATGTTCCATCTTTCAATGGGAGCTTACCGACGTTCCTTCTGAATCCATACTCATGGACAAAGGTATTTCATCTCAATGATCCGGTTTACACTTTAAAATGGAAATGGATTTCTTTGTCGGTTAGATTAATAGTAATTTTTCTCGTGTCTTTCTGATAATTTTCAGGTAGCAAACATTATATTCTTAGACATACCCGTTGGCACTGGCTTCTCCTATTCAACTACCTCGGAAGGTTACTATTCCTCACACACGACAACAGTGAAAGATATTTACAGTTTTCTTAGGAAGGTGAGTGAAAAAAAAAACTCTTAAGCATTAGGTGAATGTGAATTTGTTTTGATTTGAACAAATGATGTCTTGAATAGTTATGTGAATATAATACTAACTGTCCAAAACAATGCAGTGGTTGTTAGATCACCCCAACTTTGTCAAACATAACCTTTACATTGCTGGTGACTCCTACTCAGGCCTACTTGTTCCGATGATTGTTACAGAAATATCAAATGGTGATTTATGTTTATCCTAGTTTACATCTTTTTGAAGGTTTTTGTATAAATTTGATAACTTTCCTGTACTAAAGTTGGGTATAATTATGATGTTGTAGGCAACGATGAAGGACACATGCCACGCATGTCTCTCCGGGTAAATCGTCTATCTGACTATATTAGTATACTTAGTTTCCAGTTATTCCAAACAATCAATATATTCATGCTTAGCACTGTGAATTACTATTCAAGGTCATTTTTTTTTTCGAAATTGAGTCAGGGATACGTGCTTGGAAATCCTGCTACAGATTTGCACAATGATGAAAATTCAAGAATCCTATATGCTCATCGAATGGGACTTATATCAGATGAATACTACGAGGTGATTTTACACTCTTTCTAAGTTTTTATAATGCTTCATACATGTTTGAAAATTTAGAAGTTAGCAATTTGAAATACATGTTTGTGCTTCTTCAGGGAGCCAAAAGTAGCTGTCATGGTGAATATGTGGATGTAGATCCGAACAATGCACAATGCATCTATTATCTTCGACTTATTGAAGAGGTAAGAGATACACATTTGGGGTTTGAAAGGTTCACCTTAATTCTGCAGGCATTAAGAATGTGTGACCATTTTAAAATTGCAGTGCAAGGGCAAATTAAATGAGCCTCAAATTTTGGAACCTAAATGTGGTTCGACATTGGGTCATAGATTTTTTGATGACATTTCGTCAGATGTTCTCTTCTTATCGTCACAACAAGAGCAAATGTGGTGCAGGGTGAACACCCTCTCTCTCTCTCTCTCTACAAATTTTTTGAGTTAATGTGTGATTGATTTACGGATTTGCAGAAGTATGATAATATTCTCTCTTATGCATGGGCAAATGATCCAACAGTCCAACAAGCTCTTCATATTCGAAATGTGAGTTAAACTCAAGTAACAATATTTAAGATTCGAACACTTCTGAAAAGTAGTTTCATAGCAATATTTTGATAAATAATCAGGGAACAAAAACAGAATGGAGGAGGTGCAATAAGACCTTAGCTTTCGATGAAGATGTAACTAGTGTTGTCAAGTATCATCAATTTCTTAGTAGGAAAGGATATCAAGCATTAATTTACAGGTAACTTGTTGCCACTATTTGATTTTTTATAATTGAATTATGAAGAATCAGCTTAATTCACATATTCATTAAAAGGGATCATCAACTTTAAATGAAAATCGAAACCATAATATAGTTCAAAAACATCATGTCGTCGGACAGGTATCCAAATATGTTGGAACTAGAGCAGCCGTGGTATAGAATTTTGACAATGTTATACACCAAATGAAGTTTTTTTAGTCCTATACCAACCAACAACAAGGCATTTCAAAAACTTCATGTAGACTCATATTACACATAAATCCTTCTAGTTCATATGCTTTTTTGAATGCTCAACTTATAGTATGAATTTTATGGATGACTAATCTCATTATTTTCTTGCAGTGGTGATCATGACATGGTTATGCCATACATTGGTACATTAGAATGGATAAATTCTCTTAACCTAACTGTCGATGACAATTGGAGACCATGGTTTGTCGAGGGTCAAGTTGCAGGGTCGATTTCTAAAATTGCAGACTTTTAGTAACAGATTATTTCTTAAGGTTTTCCTTAATGGTTTTACCTCAAAAATATACTTCTCACAATTACAATGTTATTTTCTCTTTTGCAGATTCACAGAAAAGTATAGGCATTATGAGTTTGCTCTAACATTTGCAACAGTAATGGTATATTCTTTTTTTTCGCCTTATAATGCAAAGAAGAAGCTTGTGAAAAAAAATGATATATTCTTTTTTTTGCAGGGAGCGGGTCATACAGCTCCACAGTACAAACCTAGACAATGTTTTGCCATGGCTAAAAGGTGGTTTTCTCAGTATCAGTTGTAACTTACCAAAACATGTCACCTATTTTATTCAGAAAATAAATGTTTTACAAAGGAGAAAATCTCCATGTATGTTTAATCTATGAATTTGAGAGAATATCGATATTATTGAGCAATCATAACTTCTACAAATTTGATTGGTATGAGTACAATTTTTGAGATTCATGTAGATGAATCTTATTGCAAATATATCATACATGAAAGTAGGCATTGCAAATCAAACTCATGTGATTTTCCCATAATAAGAAGTGTATATATGAAAAATGCAATTAAGGGCATAGATTCACAGGGAAAAGAAGCCGGCGAAATCATTCAACACAAAGTGAAAAATATGATATTTGAAAGGGTAATGTGAAAAAGAAAACGTAGTTAAGAGGGTGATAGTGTAGTTTGCTCCAATAAGAAAAATGTTTATGAAATAATACAAGTACCCCTTCACTCTTCTTCACGAGATGTTGCATAAGCATTCCTTTATAGGTAGAGATAGCCTCCCCAGTCCTTTTCCTGATATTATATTACCATTATGATATTCCAGTCTAAATTTAACCAACATCTCACTGCTTCAATTGTTAAAATTGCTTGAACCCTTTGTCAATCCGTGTCTTGTCCAATTGTGACTAGGTTTTCCATTCTAGACAGGACACTTTGATCATCCATAATTTGATCTTATCCTACTCTAATATGCAAGAAAAAGTACAAATGCTAGCTCACACCTGCTCACATTGACACATTAGTCACAACCCCTTTCTCTTTTAACTTAAATTGACACTATATGTCATGGGTGTAGCTTGGAGTTTCTTGATCATTTCAAGTATTTGGCGCACTAAGCACACCACAACCTTCCTCAGTGAGCCTGAGGCAGCAGAAATGTCACCATAAGACAAAGGCTGATAAGAATTGGGGAACAACTAGCTGTTTCAGATGAGATCAAACTAGCCAAAGAATTACATTCTCGGACACGGGGGCGGCTCAATACAAGTAGAGGTCATGGGCGAAAGTGTTAAATTGTGGCCTATTTGTTAAAAGATTTTTAAAATAAAGTCTTTTATGGGTAAAAGTTTTGTGAAAAACTCGTGTTTTGAGAAGGTAAAAAGATGTCTTTGAAACCTATCCAACATCGGAAGAATGGGACCCACTCTCTAGAAAAATTATTGCTTATTACACAAAGTGCTATAAACTTTACATAAGGGTGACAATTTCTAGCTCAATACAACAACACTTTCGAGTTCGACACGAATTTAACTAGCGGAAATCGATTATAATTCGACACGATTATATAGTAGGACATGTGAACCGAATACGACTCGCGAAGCTAAATATATCTCAATGGGTCGTGTTCAGGTTAAACATATTATAATTGTGATAGATTCATGTTTGATTTTTCGACACGATTATTTATTAGGGCGTGTTCAGGTTAGGGTTGTTTAACACAAACTCGAAATGACACAATCCAAACTCGACACAACACGATTCGATTACCACCACCGACTTTACAATAGTTTGAAGATCAATCACAACTAAAAGTGCGAGTCCTGCCAAAAGAGTGGGTTTACTGTCAATGTTCGACTTCGAATATCTTCTAATCATTTGGCCTTTGGAACGTTAGGTACAACCTTGTGGTCTCTACATTAAACTATTCCTACAACCTGTGAGACAATGTTTTGTTCGTCGATGACAAACTTTTCCTAACCATAATTCACCTAAACATACCTAAGTTACGTATGCACGCGGGTAAATTACACTTTCAATTATTTTACATTACTCCAATAGTAAACATATGTAATCTTTTTAAACGAAAATTATTGGGGTATCGGGACAAACTGAAATGAATTAAACACTTTGGGGGATAAAATAAAATATTTTTTATTAAATATATAATAAACATTAATAATTAGAGCAACAAAAAATTAATCACATAATTGAGAGTGTAATGTTGGAAACATGATAGTTGATGATGACTCGGATTTGACGGCCCAAGCCCGGTGACCCTCAAGGGGATTAATGGGTTAGTAAGATATTTGCGGTGAGCGATTATAACGAAAATTTAGAGAAGATACAAAAGATAAGTGGTTCGCCCCAGCCGATGGACTGTGACTACATCCACTACAACGGAGCTTTTTACTCCTTGAGGGTGTATATTTAGATTTTGGTGAGTTATCGGGGGAACGGGGGAAAAAGGGTCTGGTATGATTACAGTTGGCGGGACTATATGCTCATCCCTCCGTCCGTCGCCGAAGCTCTGTATCTCGTCTCTCTTTCTTGTGGAGCGATACTGTTCTTTTTATACTAGTTCTCCGCTCTAGGGTTTTCCAGCGACTCCTCCTCCTGCTTCTCGACTTGGTGGGGACCTTTTGTCCTCTTTCTGCCATTGGATCCTGCTAGCCGGTGCCACTATGGTTACTGTTCCTACGGCGAATCGCACCACTACTCCCAGCAGGCGGGTTTGTCTGTCCTTGATTACAGAAGTGGTCCCCTTGCCCTCTCGGACGCGTGGCCTGGTGGGGCGCATTTCAGTGTTAGGGTACGACTTGGGTTGGGCCACCGTATTCGCCTGGACTTCTCCTATTCGTTGGATGAGGATGTTTCTCTTGGGCCAAACACCAAGAAATCTGAGCGTCCTAGGCCGGCTGGACTTCTCTTCTGAGGGTGGCCCATATCCGAAAATTCTATCCCAATCAATAGTTAAGGGTGTAATATAAAAAAAAAACATCTTATACACAACTTGGATGTTTTTCAACTTTTTCTCGTAAGGGGGTACGCATGCCAAATGGATAATGGTTAATATTCTGACTCGATTGGCGTCCTTTGTGTGTCAGTATTCACACTGAGAGATATAATCAGCAGAAGGCAAAAACAATAAAAAAGCCAAATAAGGATGATTGTATCATTGTCAAATGACCCTATCTATACTCAGCCGTGGGAAAATTGGTCTCCTCCTGTATGTGTTCATTTTAGCTTACAAATAACATTTTTGGTTGTACGTAGGTTTTGTCGATTTAGTTTTTAAAATATTTAATTTTTATTTAAATAATTTTTAAAGTGATCACGTGTTTTTGTTAAAAAAAACTTAACGTACCGTCTAGTTAAGAACCGTTTAAACATGAATTGAATATTTTAA
>CM042189.1:35831942-35887907 GCA_023539305.1 Ilex asprella
CCCCACCACCACGACCATCAACATTGTCACCCACGATTGCCAGCATCACAACCGATTTTCGTCACTCACCACAACCATCACCGTGTCCCACCACCACCGCTCGTCCCCATTACAACTGGTGCTTAAATTCCTTTCTCTTTCCTCTATCTTTGTAATTTGATTGAATATGAATACAAATATATTTATTGTTCGTTATTTTTTTATTACTCCGTGCCTTCAGGCACAGGAAATAACTAGTATATATATGTGTTCACATTGCACCACTTATAATAGTAACCGACTATATGACTAGAAAAATCACACGATATTGAAACATAAAAAAAAATGATTAAATTTTTTAGTGCTTGGTTCTTGTTTTTTTCTCAGCAGACAATTTCAGTTCTTTTCAGCTTCTGTGTGGACTTTTTTGAGCTCTCTGTCTGTAGTTAGGCTTCTTTTTTTTCATGGATAAGCACCTTAACTCATTCCGTCTTACAGGGAAGCAAAATTAAAGCCAATTTGGCAGACATATGATTATACCTTACTACGCTGTTCATGTGTCATTTACACTGAATAGCCATGTTTTATTGCACCATCTCTCATGAACATGACTTCTTCTGATTATTCTTAATAATCACACACCCCTATTTATGTACCAGGTCAGGGACGAGTTAGAGCATTTGCTAGATGATGATGAGGATATGGCTGAGATGTACCTGACTGAGAAGCTTGTACAACTGCACCTTGAAAATTCTTCTCTTTCTTCTATAAATGATCAAGATGGCATGGATGATGAAGTACTTCAGTCAGACATGGATAGCAGGCATGTGATAGCTTTGCCCTTTGCTTTGACAGTAGAAATGACTCCTCCCCTTGTTCATGTTCTTCCTGTTTCTATTCAGAACTTAAAGGCTGCAATATATTTTTTGTAACATTTCAGAGTTCCTGCTGAAATTTTGTTGGAAAGTAATGGGGGTGCCATCATTTCTGAAGGTGATTTTCAACATATTGACAACCATCAGGAACTGCTTTTTGGCGCACACTGTAATTAGTAGAGACATCCATGGGACACATACTAGTACCACATGTAGTGCTATAAGCAAGCAACTTGATGTGGAGGAGCTTGAAATGCTCTTGGAGGCATATTTTGTTCAGATTGATGGTACCCTGAATAACCTATCCACTGTAAGCAGCTTAACTTCCTTCTCTAATTACTAGTTGAGGAAAATTTGCCTTCATACTTAAAATTGAAATATTGTTCCTGCCAGTCATGCTTTTGTTTTAGTGGCTAATTTGGTCAAGGGTTGCATTATTCTTTTTGCTTTATTTTTGAAGTGTTGTGCAAAAATGTGGGACACGTTTAGGGCAAGCCCTTTTAGACTACGTATTTATCATTGAATATATAAATGACTCTACTGACCCCTCACATTTCACACAACCATCTCTCTCCTGTGACTCTCTTTCTGCTGAGACTCAACATATAACAATGACTTGAATGTTTGACTAATCTCCATGCTGATCCATTGGTGGGCAAGATATTTTCTCTCCCTCAAATTACGATCACCAAGATAATCTACCTAGTTTCTTAAAATTTCTCATATGGTGGATGACCTAAATGTGAATCTTGGAAAAAGACTTGTTAAGTCCTGCCATATCTGCAAGTGAGAAGAAGAATATAGGTCTTGAATTGTGAATGGTCTTTTTCTGAAAGAGATCCCCATCGATGAGGGAAGAGTACCAAATGTTCGTATGGCTTTTCTTCTCCATTGTACACTTGAAAATAGGAAATTCAATATCCTGGTGGATAATATAATATATGTTGTTAACCCAATCAGGATGTGAAAATAGGTAACCGTACTTAAGGAAGGAAAGGCAGGCCTTTTTTGATTCCATTGGGTGTACATCTAGAGATGGATAAAATTGCTTCTTACCCCTTTTTTTATGTAAAGGATCTAGTAGGTTGGGTAGCTTTTGCTATCTTTTCTTCCATTTGGTTTTTTTATGCTCCCAATGTTTTGGGGCATCCCAGCAATTATATACAGTTTATTGCTTTTTTTGGTGCCTTATTGCTAGAGTAGTACTTTATTAAGTGTTTTTATAAATTGGGTCTGCAAATCTGAATATTACATGAAAAATTATTTTTCTAGGATTGTTTTAGTTTGTGTCATACATTTCATTGACATGCTATCACTTGTGGTTCTATTGCAAGCTGAGGGAGTATGTTGATGACACAGAAGACTACATCAACATCATGCTGGATGACAAACGGAACCATCTCTTACAAATGGGGGTCATGTTAACAACAGCAACCCTGGTGGTGAGTGCATTTGTTGTTGTAGCAGGCATTTTTGGAATGAATATTGAGGTTGATCTGTTCAAAGAAGAAAAGGCTGGGATGCAAGAGTTCCTCTGGACTGTTGGCGGCGGTGCCACTGGAAGCATTTTCCTATATGTGATTGCAATTGCCTGGTGTAAGCACAAAAGATTGGTGGAGTGACTATTATGCCATGTAATCTAGACCCTGTTAGTTGTTATATATTATTTTGTTGTTTTTATGTACTCAATAAAGAAAGTTGATTTTAGACAATTAAACCTGTAATTAAATGTAGATTTAAGATGCAGTTTATTTTCTCCTAGCACTTTTTCCTCCAGGATGAAGGTGTAAAAAAATTGCTATGCAATTAGATATCTCCATTCCTTGTGTGCCCTACTTGCATTTTTCTCCCTATTTATCCCTAATGTAGAATATGTCTTGCTGTGTGTGGGATAGTTTGACCTAATTGCCATGAAAAGTAAAACCTTGTTAATGTTGGTAATGGTTGACTGGAAATTGTGTGTAAAGGATAGTTTTTCTTCAAGGGTAGGAAAACTTACTGTGATTTATCCAAGAAGAGACGAAGTATATATCACCCTAAATTGTTAAAAAATATTTGGGGGAGGCATAAGCCTATAGAGTTTGGGAGAATTCATGACTAATAAATGTATGATTAGAGAGATTTCCTTATCTAGATGATGCATTAGAGAACTGTTTAGCTTGCCAAGAGTGTAAAGGAGAAAAACCTTTGGAGTTGCTATATATTTATAACTTGTACCTGTTAGCTTTCATTGACATGAAGAAATAGCTTCAAGTAGACATTTACTGATTCATGGTGTAATGTCAGTCCAATACATGGCGGTCCTGTTATTATGAGGTCTGGGGAAGGTGATATGTTGCAGTCTTAGCCCGTGTGCAGAGAGATTATTTTTACAACTTAAACCGTTGATGCCCTAGTTAAAAGGGAGCAATTTTATTGTTGCAACAAGGCCCACCCTCACGTTCAGATTCAAGATTATGTACTCAAAATCTTAGTTGTGTGCTTGGAACAGCTAAGGGTTTAAGCTACCTCAAGTGAATGTTGAGATTTTTGGAGCCCTCTGGCTGTCCATGCATTGCCCTAACTGCCATTGACTTTATGATGGAAGCCAGCTGTCTCAATGGGGTTGCACATCACCATTGAAAAACTCCAAATCTTGTCGACATTGCAAGTGTCTTCTTTTGAGAACATTTTGAATTTCATGATCTTAATAATGTGAAGAATGTTCATAAAGATGCTGCTTTAGCATTCATTATTGTGTGTAATTACGATATAATCTGTATTCGAGTAGTACTTTCTTCTCAAGGGGAGAAGAATTTGTTAGTGTAAGATTCTTGGAGCTGTGGAGTTGATAGATGTCATCAGGGCACGTAATTTTTATTAATATTACAAGCATAGTTGATAATTCCGTCTTATTTCCCGCATAGAAAATAAACATCTTGCAGCTTAAATTTAAATCATGTCATCATATGCTTTCTCAACTTAATGTTTCTAAGTTTTATTTGGAACCTGGAATCCTCCTAAGCACACACCTTTTGAATTCGTAGTTGTAGTGCAAACCTTGGATACACCCAATTATCTACTAATCATGTGTATCAGCCCCTTTCTTGACCATTGAATGCGAATTTTATGTTTCTAAATCCGAGATCAAGGGCACCTTGGACAAAAGTAAGCTTATTCCTGTGTTTTTGACCAATTACTGGTGTGATTCAAATCCAAGTTACCAAGTACACTCTGTGCATGTTCACCTTCGCTGATTAACCCACATGCCTGTGGGCCTTAGGCAGATTTTTTTTGAGTTATATGCTGGTCAGAAAAGTAGAAAGCCAGAGATAAGGACTGGAAGCCATCAACAGTTTCTTTAGAAGAAGACTGTTGTCATGTGTAATGGGAACAGTCTTATGTGAAAATTGAATTGGACACAGGGAATGATATTATTTAATCTGAGGACTTTGTTTTGGAGGTAGTTGGTAAGGCAAAGAGCCATCTTAGATTGCTATGAACATGATTGAGTCAATAAAGCAAAGCCTAGCCATATCTTTTTGTATGCTTGTTTACTTTTTCTTTAGTTTCCTTTCATTCTTTTGACTTACAGGAAAACTCCATTGCTGAACCTGATATTTAAAAATGGAAGAACAGGTTTGTTGAGCTTAGCATTTGACATTCTATATTCTTAGAGAAGCTTATCTTCTTCTTTATAATTTTCTGTCACTAAAAACTTGTTCCTTAAGAGAATTGGAATTTGTCGAGAACAGTTAAATGAATAAAGAAATAGAGGTTGGTTCTAAAGCCATTGTAAATACAATAAAATCTCGCTATAAAAGAGAATCTTATACACTGGATACGTTTCTTTTAATTGAAATGAGTAAAGAAATCGATGAAAAATTATATAATGAATGACATAAAGTCCAATGACAGCTTCAAAGCAGACAGAACTGAAGGGAGCAAAAATACTAACATAAAGTATATGTACATATATTTGTATAATAAGATCCCTCCAAATGAGATAAAGAGGCCATATTAATAAATGGAGCATGTTGCACTGGGTCAGGAAGAACTCAGGCAGGATCTCTGGACTTTAAAAAAGGGTCATCAAAGATGCATGTGAAATATTCCAAATATCAACTTTGACATTCCCTCCTCATCTCTTGTATTCTAAGCTTACTTCCCATCACTCCTTCAAACTTTTACTATCCTGTCTCATTCTTTTGTGCTTCTGTTAAGCCCCAAAATTTTGAATCATCTTGAGAAGGAAAAACAATCAGGATGGAGCCTTGTTGTCTGGACAATAAGAGACATTGAGGTCTTGTCTATATTATCTTTTTCCAAAGTTAGGTTTAACTTGTACGGTTATATGGAAATGGAAAGAATCCCACCTAACCCAAACAATATCTATTTAAACTGTGTTTGAGATTTTAATTTAAGTAAATAGCCGTAGTATGAGGTGGAGAGAGAGCTTTTGTCCTGTTTTTGCTTGAAAATAGGCCATGAATACCCTTAGTTATCTCTTTCACCAATGCAACTCAGGATTAGTTTGAATATGATTGAAAACATAATCAATAAACATGTCAAATTGATAGATGTGAGGAAAATTTGCCATGAACTCGTACAATTTGATTTAAGTATGCAAACCCGCTTCTCCACACAAGCGAGGTAATGCTCCTTATATCTGACCATACCGGGTCGCCTTTTTGGTACTTTCCCCTGCTATTTAGAAGTAAACAACGGGTTCATTCTAGAGTAGCTAGTTTCTGATAGATTTGTTTGCTTTGTGAAGAATTTTATTCTTTTTGAGGCATTAATATCTATGCCTTTAAATGTAGTTAGCTGGAGAAAGTTTTGACATTTTCCCAGTGCTGAAGTTAGGAGAACATGGGTTTCCATGTGGAAGGGCTGGTCATGGTTGCACAGAGAATGCCCAAAAAAGCCTCAGAGCTCTAAAGTAGCTACTATTCATTGACAAGAAGATTTAATTCTGAGAAACAGGGAATTTATTTCCCACTTTTTGCTCTCTGGTTGTTTCCCACTGCATTGACAGGAAAAAAAAAAAACAAGACCCACTTTGAGATCCAGAAGCTTTGGAAACTCTCCTACCAGCACTTTCTAAACAACTTCAACAGCAGCAGCAGCTGTGATGGATATCACTTCATCTCATCCCCACCTCCTCTGAAACCGGCTGCTGAAAATTCAATATCATTTACACAAGACAAAACTGTTAGAGACCTAGGCAACTTTATTTTTTTTAGGGTTAACGTGGAATCATCCTAGCCACTTGTCTTATGGACTCGTGATTGCTACATAAATCTCGGATGCATGTAATGACCTGGAAGTATTGGTATGTGCATTAGTATGAAGACCAAAATCAGTAACTTAACTGGTTTTGCTGCAGTTGGTTTCCAGACAGAGAAGACTGGAAGAACCCAACATGCCCTTGAAATGCAGATCTTCCCTGCTAGAATTCTATGGATGGTTAGCGAATATAAAAGGAGTAGCTATATTTGATTTTACCCAGAAAGAAATGTGTTAAAATACCTCAAAGTGAGTTGTAGAATAACCCTGTGAAAAATCTAATAGACTCTCCATTGAAGCCTGGTTGTCTGGGAGGGTGCAATTTGTCTGTTAAATTGTCAAGAACCCTTGTGGCTTGTTCATTGAAGCAATACAAAATACTTGAGCAATATGTAATGGCAACAATGTTCATAGCCGTTAGGTGAACTCACCTTGGAGAAGTTGAAGAGAGTAGAACTAGCAGTGTCATCAAGGAAAGACTGCTGTTCTTGAACCTTTCGACGTCGATTTACCTTGTTTTTCTTCTTTCTGACAATGTTCTTAGGCAATGTGGCATCAATGGGTGGATGGTAAAAGCACCTCTTATCATCATTGACATCATCTTCATCGTTATGGTGATGTGGGGGACCCGAAGAAGCATCAGAGACCATGGACAAGTCCTCTTCTTCATCCTTATATTTTGGTCCTTTTTCTTCAATGACAATATGACCTTTTCCATTGGTTCTATGTGAAGGTTGTTGAGAAAGGAAAGAGTGCTCCAAGTACAGAGTCCAACCAGACTCGCATCCACTACTGTATTGTGAAGCCAACACCTCATGATTCATTGTTTGAGACCTTTGTGAATGAAATATCTGTGTGGGGTTCTCTCCTACCGACTTCTTTTATCCACTAAAGAGCTGAGTAATTGTATATTACTCCAAAAAAAATTGTATATTACTCTCTCTCTCTCTGTAGTATGGGACTTAGTGTGTGTGTCTATATGAAGTGTTGGAGTTGGATAGAAGAGTGGAGTGGGGGAAAAACCAAAAGCGAATCAGACTCAAATCCTAGACTTGGTTTGTCCTGACTCACCCCGTTCGGCTTTCAATGTGAATGAATCAAAAAACTGCCAGTTGGTTGGCTTTTATGGGAAGATACGTATGTAGGCATATGTGTATGTGAGAGTGAGAGAGAGAGAGAGAGAACAGCATTGCTGCTCAAGGGGATAGGAATACAAATACTGAGGAAGGGAAGATGGATGTGTACCCTGTTTTGTTAAGAGCGTACACAGTGCCTCGCTGTCCAGCATGTGAAGGCGTTGTGGCTCTGTTCCTTTCCACAACTCTCTCTCTCTCTCTCCCAAGTTACAATTTCCTTTCTTCTACTTTCTTCATCTTTGATGAATAGTGTCTCGTATTAGCAGCTAAAAAGTAATTATCTTGTGCTTAGAGAAGAAATAGAGTAATTGAGAGACAAAAAACACAAGATAATTCAGCCTAAATGATGCATTACATTGTGATGAAAACCTTATATATTTCAAAGATGGTTTGAACACCCAATCTTTAACATTAATTGCATCGAAAAGTAGTTCTCCAATTTAGGACTGAAGTCCTACCCGAATAATTAAAGCCCTCCATGATTAAAGTCCTCTGTAATGGAGTGGCATGTTGAAGGTTCAATTCCCCTCCCCCTCCTCGTGGTGTAAAAAATCGTTGTCCATCAAAAAAGAGTAATGCTACATAGACTTAAAAAGTAGACTTAAAAAATTGACTTGATAATTCCAACCATTGATTTCACTGTAGGTCCCAGCATTTATTGGAACCTACTACCTATTCAATGATTGAGATTATCAAGTCAATTTTTTAAGTCTATTTTTTAAGTCCATCTAGCATTACTCATCAAAAAAAGGAGCAATTCTCCAATTCAAACTTACACCGAGAATATTAGATAAACTTGTAGGGTGTGTTTGTTTGGGGGATAAATGGAGTATAAGGAGTTGGGATAGTATTTATTCTTGCATGAGTCTCACATATACTTTATTTTTTATTTATTTTTATCTAAGTACTAAATTCTAGATCATAATATCAACCCGATATAAACAATGGCGCCAAACCCATCAACATGGGTATATCTAATCCACTTGGGAGGTGGTATTAAAAAGTGGGAGATGGGACATTGACGGTATAAGGTAGTGTAATTATTATACTAACCCTTCCCAATGAATGGAATATGTGATATTAAGGGTAAACATGTCTATTTGCAATATACGATGTAACAGATTAGATGTTTTTTTGAAGGGTCTCATAGTAAAACATTAACATAGAATGTGATTACATTCATTTTTATTATCAGTATTAACTTCCCTCAGTATTAAAAGTGTATGAAATACATTAGTCAATCTCATGAATATTAATTCTCCAAACAAACACACCCGTATAGAATAAAGGGTGCATATGAGCGTCATAATAAAATTATTCTATTTTTATGTGATATCACAATAGTCCCAAAAAGGGACCAATTAATTATAATATCATATACATCCTATTTTTCCAAATCCGACTATCAACTGAATACGTCCTGCACTTAGTATATGCTTGGAACATCTTTTGTGAAGTGATTAAGAGAGTATTTTGTCTTACTAATTGTTCTTTGAAATCTAAACTGAGAGAGCGTAGGCAATGACTGAATGAAATTGTTCTACTGTAGATTGTAGACTTATGGGAGCTTGGCGAGTCTTTTTTTTGGGTAAGTAAACATTGTATTAATATGTTATGCAAATTTACAAGTCAAAGGCTGTTACAAAAATAACAGCACCAAGCATGGTGCTCAAAAAAACAAAAGAGTCAATCTAGAAGGAGCGCTGGTTGCTTGGTCAGTGCTGCAACGGATTGAGCTCATACAATGTACAAGAAATGTAACTCTCATCCATCAACAACTCAACTAAGAGAGGAAAGAAAGGGTATAAACATAGCTTCAAAGTCTTCCCTTTCCACTCTTTAGAAGCACTAAGAATGAGAGATTGCCAAGGTTTAGGCTGTCAAGGCTCTCCACTCCTTTGCAGCACTGCACGCCAAATCCCAAATATAACAGGGCAGTCAAAAATAAATGCATGTGACTTTCTTCCTCACTTCTGTTTATGAAAATAAAGAAGATCATAATCTAGCAAGAGCATTAGAGACTGGGGAACTCCACATCTGAAGGAAAGCTAAGTTCATTGGAGTATGTCTGTAGTTAGCAGTGAAAAGTTTGCACTTGATAACTTGAATAATGGATTTGAAGATGGTTGCTACATCCTTGTATTCGTTCTTCAAGTTTTTAGCATTTCTTTCTCTCTAAAGAGTGTAAATTGCGGTTGCAAGGCTTAATTTAAGCACAATGACCCTAAGAGATTTTCCTCTCCAGTGTTCATAAGTTGACTGTATCGCATTTGACCATGAGAGAGAAAACCAAGATGCCTGGGTGAGCTGAAGAACTTTGTTCCAAATTCTACCTGTCACTAAGCAATCAAAGAAAAGATGGCAGTGACTTTCGTCTGTGTTTCTGCAGTACACACAGATAGAGCTTAACTGTTGCATATATTTCTTGATATGATCCATAGTCCCTAACTTCTCAAGAATAGCCAACCATAATAAAAAACTCATTCTGGGAATGTGCTGAGGGAACCAAACAAGTTTGTACCAAAAAATCTTAGGTGAAACCCTATGGAAACATTTCCAAGCAGATTGTGCAGTGTAGATACCAGTGGAGCAGAGCAGTCATCTCACCTTATCTGCTTGTTGTGAGTTAGGGAGGTAACAGGGGAGAGAATTCTGAATTTGCATAATTTCATCAACCTCAAAAATAGGCCATGCCCAAGAATTTTCATTGATGACAGTTGCAACCTTGGCATGAACTGGCAGGAGAGAGGCATCAATGATAGTAGCAGGCCATCTCAGTAATAAAGGGTCATGAGGATGTCAATTATCTTGCCACAAGTGGGTAGGTTTTTCATCACCAATTAAGTGAAGGAATAAAGGTCTAACCACATCTCTCAACTTTAGAAGTTTTATCCAGTTCCAAGAGCAAATTTGGGGGGGGGCGTAGCCTCCCAAAAACTCTTTAGCTACAAGAAATGGGTCCTCACCCAAACAACTCAAAGATTCTCTTTTTCAGAGAGGGCATACCACTATTCGATATAATATGACTAAATAACATGATTTAAAAATAACACAACATGACATAAATTGATACTCCTGTCACAACTGCAATTTAGTGTACTCTGATGGATTCTTCCACATATGCCTTCACCCCTCTCCCTCTCTCTCTCTCTACACGAACTCACACACATGTATGCACCTGTGCATTTATGTGTTTGGGAGCTTCCAAAGATTTTACACACACGTATGCACGTGCGCACACATCTCAATCAAAAATGTTTTCCTTGAACTCTGTTTAATAGTGTTACTTGTCACTGTTCTTTCGTTAACTTCTTCCGATTCAAACTTCACCCTATCGCTTGTGATTTAATTTATTTGTACATCACCCCTCCCAAGTTTTAAAATAGCACATAACCCCTTTATGGTTATTGAATTAAAATGCACCATCACATTTTCCATACAATTTAACCGTCAGTAAAACACATGCGTCTAGTTTGCGAGTTAACATATAAAAGCATGTTAAAAAGACCAAAAAAAAACCCTCAACCTCTATCATTTTCTCTCTCTTTTCTTAGAATCCCCTGATTCTCTTTCACTGTCTCTCCGCATCGACGTTGAACTCTCTCTCTCTTCAATACCAGCCACGGGCACCCACTTGCTGGTTAACAGGCGACGCAACCGACACCAAGCATCAACAGTCATGGCACCCGTCGTCATTTGAGTTAGCTAAAGGAAGTGGACGCTTATACATCAAATCAAAAGATGCAAAAACAGGAAGGGGCATTCCGAGAATCGAACTCGGGACCTCTCGCACCCAAAGCGAGAATCATACCACTAGACCAAATGCCCAGGTGTTTGTAAAGCTGTCACTAAATACTACATATTTAGTTTAAAAATAGGGGGAAATCCACTTGTTTAATGAATTTATCATCCTTCTAAAAAAAAAGTTTGTAGAGATATTACTAGAAATATTTTCAAAAGGAACTAAATTGTAGAAGAGTGGTGGAAACTTAAAAACAAAAACAATTGCTCCAAAAATGGGAAATACAACTGGGAAAAACTTCCGAGTAGAATTACATTTTTTAAAGGTGAAGTTACAATTACTTGGGATCATTCATGATCGATAATGAAATATTATAATCGATCATAAATAACTCCAATCAATTAAAATTAGATTTTTTAAAATTGTATTTTGACCTTTTATAAATTGTAACTTGAATAATTGATCATAATATTTTATGATTGATAATGTTTTTTATAGTTATAATTTGCACCTAAAAAAAATTATAACTTTATCTTAAAAAATTATAATTTTTTGCACGGCATGATACTGAAGGCGGTACCGTGTTCTTGCTCCAAATGTTGCCTTATTTTGCCAAGTCAAATTGCTGCGAGTATTTGGAGCAAGACAACAATATCGAAGAAAGGAGCAATCAGAATCAGACTAAAAATCCAATTATTGTGGGATAAAATATAATCTTTTGGGGTCGCAAAAAATTTAAGATATATTATAATATTTTAGGGTGTTTGGAGTTGATCTCAATATATTATGATCGATTCTATGCACTGGATAATTGTGTTACACTAGTGAAAAAACAGTTACATCCTACCATTTTTTTTTCCAACGGTTAAGGGTATCGATCAAATCACTTTTAGACATATCCAATCATTTTGCACACGAGCAATGCTACATATCTCAAATATACATCACAAATCAATGAGAACCATTGGATGAGTGAGTCCCATCAACTTTTTTCATTGAGACCCACTCATCCAATGGTTCTCATTAATTTGGGATGCACATTTGTGATATAAATTTAGAATACAAAGCATTACTCTTTACACACACCTTAACTAATTCTCTATCTAATCCCGTTAAAAATATATCATCCACACCAAAAATAGAATATACATGAAAGATAAATATCTCATAGTATGACCTAAAGAATTGCCAAAATATAAATTTAAGATATTTAAATTTATAACTCATTTATATCATCAGTTGAATTATCACTCGAATTTATACTTATATCCAACCATTTGAATCAATACGTTTAGGCAAAATGATTGGTTACCATCAGAATCATACCTGGATAGTATTCCATCTGGTGGCAGCCATTAAATCATGACCACCCCAGACTTCATAATCATGAATTCACATTTCTAGGAAACCATGGGGGAACCATAGGAGTGCTGTGTCTCGTTTATGTGAAAAAAATAAGGCCGATCGAACTAGTTCTTTCATGTAAAACCAGCTTTAACACAATCTATAATATAAAACAAAACAGACTTCAACGAACACACTTAACAGTCTCAAATAAATTCATCAAACCACTACCAATATCTCTCTCAAAACCATCCACATTGCACCGTGTCTTCTAACACAATTTACCCCTAGCAATTAAATGCAACAGCAACTATAGTTTCGCATCAAATCACCCTGTTCTCAAGCAGAGCAGCTATCAAGTTTTTTTTTTATCAGAGCAGCTATCAAGTTAGATTATTACCATTTGTAATATCACTGTACAACAAACGATCATTCATCCACTAGTTAGGGTATTTGAGTATCGATCCTGCACCATCCACTTGACTCTTGGATTCCAATCTAAAGAATACAAACTTACAAACAACAACATGTGCACAAATTCTCTGCGACCCGAAAAATAAATTACATGGATTAGCTACTAAGAGCTGTACAAAGTTTCATTTACCAAATAAAATAGCTTTCAAACAGCAGCATTACTGAAACCACCTTTTTTTTTTGGCGTCCTTCAATATTTGAGCTGCAAGGATCAGGAGCTCCACCATTTCAAATCCTGCAGCAGAAACAAAATCTACCTTCTCTCTGCTAGAGTCGCCACCATCATCAACCATCTCCTCGTCAAAACGTTCACCTAATGAACCAATATCTGCCTCGGCTGACCAACTGACAGGAAGGAAGCTACCAAGAGCAGTCTTGACTAGTTTTGCCTCGGTAACAATATTGTCCAGAGCTTCAAACATCCCAGCAGCAGTATCCTCAGAAGCAACTGACACTTTGACCTACAAAATAAAATGGCAAAGGAATATAAACAGAAAATGAGTAGTGGGAAAGTAAAAACAATAAGCGTCAAACAAGTAACCAATCTGTGACTACACAACAACAATTTTTAATCCAAGCACACTTAAGAACATTGCATATTAGAGAATAGAAACAATATGCAACTATGCCAGCTAAATATCGAGCTCTCAGGCTTAAAATTGAGAGCAAGCTGGACATCCACAAGAAAAAATAAAAATTCAAAAACAAATTGCAACTGGGTTGTCACTTTTTCCCCATTTTCTTGGCCTGGTACGGGCTTCAATGATACTTTTAGGCCCATCCAAAGAAAAAAAAAAAGGAAGAGAAAAGTGGTTTATTTTAGTTGATGGACCATGGGTTCCATGACAAGAAAGAGAACTTTTTCCGAGATGAAACATTCTTCATGCATGTTGTTGAAAAATGATCACACCTTTAAGAGCGCAAGGCGAAGCCTACGAACCGAAGAAGTCAGATGCTCCATACTTTCCAAGCTCTCCTTGAGGGTTGCATTTTCTATCTTCATTCTGCAAAAAGAATAGAGAATAAAGAATACAAGACGACACACGATTTTGGTGAACTTTCCCATGTTTGACATGTCGTAGACTATATT
The DNA here is from genome assembly GCA_023539305.1 of Ilex asprella. NCBI lineage: Eukaryota > Viridiplantae > Streptophyta > Magnoliopsida > Aquifoliales > Aquifoliaceae > Ilex > Ilex asprella. Next base: position 35,845,851 of record CM042189.1, read on the forward strand.
ATGGCCAAAATACTTCCATTCCATACATATCAAATGTGTGTCAACAAGAAGGCACAACACTTTATTTTGGCAAACCTTGCAAAATCCATGCTGTAATTAGACCTCCTATTGGTAACATTTCCTTGAGAATTTTGGTCAGCTTCAGCTCCATTTTCGTTAGAAACTGTACCAATCCACCGTTTCATATATGTTTTCTTCAGAATATTTATCAAGCTTCCATCTCTGTCCGCAACAATCCTTTTCTGTCCAATGTCCGTCAAAAGTTTTACTTGTTTCGTCTCTTGACATACTTTCCTGTGTAAACGTAGCACTTTCTAATTACAAATATCAGAGTACACCGTCCTGATCACAATAAAAAAGTAGCCATTTATGGGGAACAACTTATGTATTCATTAGCGAGCATACAACAGCTCAGCAATAATAACCCACTTCATTCGTACAAAAATCCATAAAGGAGAGGAACAGGCGGGAAGCAACCTGTCCCCTCACCTGCCCCCAAAGAAACAATAAAAAAAGGGGAAAAAAATGCCCAAACCAATGCTGACTACGACACTAAACTCACAATAAAAATAGCCACATCACCACCAGATAATAAAGAACAGAAACAGTGAAGCAGTTGCCTAAAAGATTCTAATAGTACTTGTGAAGAACCAAGAAACTCCCCTTTTCTTTATTGGCCACAAGTAGAGAGTATGTATCCAACCACTGGTGTGTTGAATGCACTGGCCATTCCCATAGCCATGCCATGGTCTCCCTAGACAAGTATTCTAGAGAATCTAAGGTGCCCATGTGATATTTACGTAGTACACAACAATGAAGCACCATACACAGGTATCTAAATATTAGTTTAACTTTCAAGCATGGGGGACAATTGATGCACTAAAACTTCACGAAACAATCAGTTTAGTTGCGAAACAATCAGTTTAGTTGTGAAACAATCGGTTTTAGTTTAGTTTGAAAACTTCATGCTCCAACAGAGATACCAGGGCGTGAGGACTTCAAGTGATTGATGAAATCACGCTCCTAAAATTCCAACTTTCAGGTTCTGTTGAGTGATATAGTCTCCTTGTGTTTCCTAAATCCTTATTTTTTCCTCCTCTTTCCACCAGCCCCTGGTGGGCACCAAAAAAGAAAACCAAACTAGAAGACATATATCTAGAACCATTGAAAGACCTTCTTGGGTAAAATGCAATCTGACAAGTGGATCTCAACAAAAAAACAAAAGAATAATTGCAGTTGATTTTGTTGTCAGTGTACATCTTATTTCTTTTCCTTTCTTCTCAGATTAAACCATTTTTACTCTCAACAAAAACAGGCTCTTCTTTATCTTGTTTTACTCGTTCTTATGTTGTGTTGACTTTCGAAGGGAACTTGGAGACAGAGACAGAGATGACAGAGACGAATGTGAAGCCTAGACCATAAGCTAAGGTCAATCGAACACGCATATGGAACATCGTGTAGCTAGCCACCTTCTCAGGCTAAATCAAAAAGAATTGTTAGATCAGTCTGTAAGGAGAGCTATTCCAAGGGAATAAGTCATTCTTTTTCGCTCCTAAGGCGGAAAAGAAAGCATTTTGATAGGTCTGGTCTAGGTAGTTTCAATGTCGGAGGAGACAAAATTTTACATAATGCAATGATAATGGAAAAAAACATGTAAAATATGGAATTTGAACATTTCAGTCACTTCAAGAGAGTCACAAAAAAACCCAAACATAGACCAAAATCCATATTTAACACTTGATTAACATGAAAACAAAGATGACAATCACCCAACATTGAAATTTGCAGCCTCAAGCATGGAAGAAATCATACTCTTGAAGTAAATGGTATTCCTGTTTCAACCGTGCCAACTCCATAAGAGCCTTTACCTTCTCATTTGTAACCTGGAAAAAAAAAATTGCTCGGTCAACACTTGATTAACATAATAACATTACTAAGAGGCAATTGCATTGAGTTATCCACATAGCATCATCCACTAGAAGATCACAAGTGAACATCACTGATATAAACAGGTCCCAAATGCTGCCGCTAAATCTTTCAGACACAAAATTTCCAACTTCATGACCAATGTTGTGGTAGTGCCACATATAATCTAGATTATCATTGCTTATATATCCTATCTACCAACATAAATTTTTTTGTACTATCGATCCTGTCAAAAGAATAACTTTCTACTGGAGCATTCATTAGCAGTAACACGGGTAACACAGTGAGCAACTTGAAGGCAACACTATAAAATAAAATCTTCAAAAGTGCAGGAAACCAAAACTTCGAAAATTACTTGTAGTAAGTTCCGTTGAAGCTCCTCCATTTTTCTTTCAAGAGCTGCATGCACATTTCTATCTAGCAAATACCTTTCCTCCTGCTGTGATAGAAGCAACAATGCCTCAACCTGAATGAAATTTTAGAGGAGCATGAACAACAGCGTCAAACGTCCAAAGAATAGGAACTCAAACAAAGTTATCAGAGAATGCAATATGGCGGAGATTAAGAATTAAAACAACCTTCTCATGCAATGCCTGAGCAAGGGCTGTTGATGCATGTCCAGTTCCAACGGTAACAGTGCTTGGCAAGCTAGTTACATTACCCTGCAACAGATAAGACCAAAACCAACAACTAAATTCAAAATTCCCATGTAAAGGAAAATGAAGATTTGAGTCTGACAACAGTGAACTTCAACTCAGAAATTTTCCACTTCTCCGAGTCATGATTCCAAATGTATTATTGCATGTAAGCTTTGCAGACAAACACCAATTCTCAAAATCCAAACTGAAAATCGTGTTGAGTGTAAAAAACTGGCATTTTTTTATAATAGGCATTTCCTCAGATGTGAAATGCACATATTAAACACAAACTGTAAGGAAATAGCAGAGACATAAATCCGTCTTTTGAATGTAACTAATGCATTTGAGTGGGTTTTGGTACAAAACAAGGAAATTAAAGAAAGCTGGAAGAATTACTTTTAAAAGTTACTAAATGAAAATATTGAGGACAATGGAAATTATATGTTGTTTAGAGAAAACATATTTTTTCGTAGGATTAGGATGTCGGCGATAAAGGATGCATTAAAGAAAATAAAGACAGGAAAAGCTTTAGGACCTGATGGAATACCTGTTGAGGTTTGAAAGTGTCTAGGAGATGTTAGGGCATCATAGTTAACTAAATTATTTAAATAGTGTCAAGTGTTAACGGTTAACCTGTGTCAGAACCATAAATTAACATCATAAGCATCAGTTAGCTAATATTTGAGGGCTAACAGGTTTTATCCAGATTCGTCAACAAGTAACTAGGCTATAGGAAGAAGGAAGAAAGGATGAGAAAATTATCTGGACTACGTTGTTCTAATTTTGAACAAGAAGCATTACGTTTCATAACAAAATATTCACCAAAAAAAAACCAATCAAAATTACAGGAGGTTATAGATATACAAACACAAAAGTAGACATGCACGCATTTGCTTATCATGGAGGAGTTTAATAAGATTGTGGAATTGAACGTTTGGAGGCACATACAAAGGAGAATGTGTTGGGAAGAAAAACATTTCAGTCAACCCTCACAAAAAATCTGTAATTTCTTTTGCATGTTCAGAGTTTTGGTCATCTTGCGATGAATCGTAGTATTGACCAATGGTAGCCCGCTACGGGCGGTTTCCCACCTAAGTGGGCAAGGTGGCAAATGTCAAGTATTTGTAATGAGGAATCCAAAACACAATATGATAATTCACTTCAAAGAATTATGCAAGCCAAAAAAAAAATGCCATAAAGGAAGAAAGGGGCGCCCACAAAAAAGTAAAGCAATTATACAGGAGAGTCTGTACCTTTGTGATCAAATCAGCATCAGTATTTATATGTACATCTCGACATTCACTTTCAGGCAACTTTACATCTACTGGAGGAGATTTTAAATTTTGTCCTCCACTGATATCAATTTGCCTGATTTTTTCTTCTACAGAATTGATAATTGATTTTAGATGCAAATATCCCTCATCAAGTAGGTTCATGATGTGAACTCTGTGCAGAGAATGATAATGAAGTAACCCTGATATCCACTTCTTGACCTTTTCTTCTGAAAGAATCTGCATGTAACTGAATAAAATCAAAACTAACCAGAAAAGGGTAGGCATCATATCTCCTTTCAGAAAACAACTTAGTTCTCACTCTTTTCTTTTCCAAATCGCAAAATTTCTTCTTCAAGTGATTCTCAATTTCCAATCCCTATTTGCCAAAAACGGAGGAAAACAAATTTAGGTACTGCACTCCCAAACACGACAAGGACCAGAAACTAGAAGCATACCACCCGCAGCTTGTTTTGAAGATTATCCACAGATTTTCTTAAGATCTCTACTTCTTCCTCTAGAGCACTCTGTCTGAATGAAAAGTTAATAAGATTACGAATAGCAAAAAATGCAAAAAATATATCAGTAAATATCTCTGGTCAAAGTTATGAAACACAATCCAAATTGCAAAATGTAGCAATCCTTGGTGAAGAATTTTCTAAACTTCCCATCAAAGTGATCTTATACATCTTACACTCCAAGAGAAACTCATAATATTCACTGAACATGATATCAAAATTGCCAAGGTAAACAGGTTTAGTTCTCCTAAGCTCCAAATAAACCGTAAGAATATCAAAACAAAGCATTTTGCTAGGCTAATCCCATCATAAAACCTGCATATCAAAAGGATACTATACAGCACATATATAAGCATACAAAAATAGATCACATTATTGTCACACACTGGGCAGGCAAATAACCCAGGCCTAACATAATCACCATCATATAAATAGTATTCCAGTATGGCATAATATTGGCAAAGCAGAAAAGACTTCTTTCTACACCGTGTTAGAAGTGATATTAAAATGAAAAAAAATATGAGCAAAGTATAGTATTATCTAGTTTAAAGTGATCTTGATCCAGGTTAGTAACGCATGAGCAGATCAAGTTTGTTTGAGCAAGAACTACATGATCACATTCAGGCTTAGCTTGGCTCTGCCCCCATTAAGATCACATTCAACCACGAGCTTAAGGTATAAAGTCATGTGAATTTGCCTCATACAGGAAAATCAATCTTGAATAAGCAATCCCTTTTTTTAGAAAGAAATTAGGAAGGGGGGGAGAAAGAAATTCAATGAAAGATCGTTTATGTTATGACTGCTGTTTTTGGAAGTACAAATAAATTTGCCATAAACTCAATCAGTGAATAAATATTCAACACGTCAGGCAACTTTACAGCACAACTCAAACAGACAAAAATTTGTTAGGTTATCAAAACTTACGGTGTATTTGGAGGTGGAAGTTTCCCCATCATTGAAGCTCCACATTTCTGATGAATCATGCAGAAGACATTCACATTTATCTTCCCAACTAGTACTCCTAAACGGCATTAGAGAATGTTGTCTGATCTCATAAAATTTATCAACAACCTGTGATAAATGATAATATTGAGAAATAATTAAGCTCAAAGATGAGAAGCACATTGTTCAGGTAGCAAAATGACTATATGAGCAATTAATATGCAACCAAGTCTTTATAAAGTTTCTGACAAATATTAACTGGACCCCTAACAACTCATGAGTCTACAAAATCATAAGAAACTACCTTATACTTACCATAATGACACCATATCCTATTCGTGCATATCATAAACATTCCGATAATGTACTAAAAATCTCACAAGGTTGTGCGAAAGCCTTCAGAGAAATCTTTATTTTGGATTAAAAACATCAACATCCAAAACAAATGAACATCCATTCATCTCTAGTAAGAAAAGAATTTAACAGCTTAGAACTACAAGCCTTTTGGAGAGATTGTTCATCTGTAAGATAATAACAATCATATCATTAATAATAAGAATAAACATAGTAATGCCAGCAGTCACAACATTCCCATTTATAACAAGTCTACACACAAGGCACGACATCCCTTCGAATTTTATACTTGTGGGAAAGCCCAAAACTTCTGACTCTTTTCAACACCAATTAAAATTATAGTTTTGCGGGAGAATTGTCATTTGAAATATACAGATGGTCAGATACCCATTCAGCAGGTGGCTGAGAAGGCAAAACAAAATCTTAAGAAATGTCAGGCAAAGTGCAGACAAATGTGAGAAATGTCAGGCACTGAATTTAAAGACCAGAAGATGTTTTCTTCTTGGTCAAGTAAATTTCTGTCATACTAGTATTTATCATGAACACAAACACCGCACCATTCCACTATAGTTATAACTTCCAACTATTTTGATGCCTGCTAGATTTTCTTTCCCCACTTGGACAGCATTTTTTTCTGTTCGTTCCTTGGTATCAGGAAGTAGGCTGGCAGCATCTTAATAAATGAATGCTTAATGTACAAAGTGAGTTTTGGGGGTGAGACCATCATCAAATTCATTTTGCTTTTAACAATAATTTGGTGCAAGGTGTTGGATCCTTCAAGTTTTTTTAGGTCTCTGTCAAGGACTTCAAAGTCCTTTATTTTCCTTTCTCTAATTGGTGCACCTTTTCTTCTTTTGTAGTTACACAAGGGTGTCCAACTCCAACACCCATTTGAGTCAAGTCGCAAATCATGAATATTGAGTAGACGCAGATAGACTTCTGATTTCAAAACCATGTCCTTAGCCATCTCACCTACTCATTCACCATTACTGTCAGTGTTACAACAATGACATTGTTTGAACTTTGAAGCTAGAGCTTAACATTTGCATGACTGCATTACTTTACTAACTCAATGCCTGGCGTGCACTTTTGATATTGGTGTTAAAAATAATTAGTCCACTTTTTCTGAATAAGTTGCATATATAATCTAACTATTATCACCTATCAGAAGAATATATCACTATGGCATCATGCAGGAAATAATTTGTACCAAATGTGTACCTTTTTGAAAGTCGCATTGAGATTCTCCTGCTTTTCTAGATCAATCTGCAGCTTAGCAGTTAAATTCGTCTCTTCAAGACAGCCAGAAGTAAGCTCATCTACCCTGTCTCACAAGTAAAATTAGCCTCCAACATTAAAATTACAATCCATGGGTGTCCAATGTAAAACAACAAAGATCAAAGGGTAAATTATATCCACCTCCCTTGAGGTTTGGTCAAATAACAACTGGATGGAAAATAATATTGCACTCCCTTCTGCTTTGGTTGTCTATAACAAACTACCCCAGTCGTTAATGAGACATCATAGTGTTTATGATGTAAGCAATTTATTTTTTAAAAAATACCAAGCTTACCCTTTATAGACCAGCTTGCATTTCTTGAAAACAAGACCCTAAAACTCTTCTCTATATTCTGTCTAGCTGTCCACCAGAAACACTACTAACCAACCACCACTGCCTGCCATGGTAACTACCACTACCTCCATCCAAACTCATTCTTCCTCCAAAACCAATTTCACCCGAAAAACCAATCACCTCTCTCTCTCTCTCTCTCTCTCAACCAAGAAAATCCATTTCTGTCAAAAGTTATCACCATCCCTAATTAGATTGTCAAAACCCATAAATATTGAAGGGAAAAGAATCTACATTTATGTTGCCCCTATAACCAGAGAATTTTTTTTTTTTTTGGAGAGAGAAAGAGAGAGATTGAAGCTTATGGACCCAAACCCACTGCTACAGCCACCATGACAACTCCCACCCTCCAACGCCCTCACCCGCCAATCCTTCCACCTCCAAATTCTACAACCAAACCCAATTCAATTCATCTTCAACCAATATAATATATATATATATATATATATTTGCAACAAATTTCGATTTCATTGCAACTAGAGCTTGATAGATGCGATTTCGTCACAGGCATAGCAACAAATTATTTGAAGGATTTATTAATGAGTATAGCCATTGTCTCCATTGCCTCAACCGATCAACATCCTCTTTCACCCAATAGATTTGATTTCACACTTTGAATGAATTTTATTTTGCTATTTCAGTAATTAGGACCATTTTACTTGTGATTGTGGAAAGTGGTAAAGGGCTGAAGGCAATTTGATTGGTTGTTTGCAGAGTGGGAGGAGTTGTTTTTTGGTAGTTAGCAGAGGGTGATGGCTAGTGGCTGTTGTTTAGATGAAATTTAGGTTGTTATGGGAAAATTGAGAGGATAATTTGAGGACGGTGGAGTCGAGGGCAATATAGTCATTTAGTTCTCTCCGTAACAGCAATAAAACGGCCGTTATTAACAAGGGAGGTCAGTGTTATTTCCTATACAAGCTCGGGTCTAGTTGTTATTTGACCAAACCTCAAGGAGGTGGACGTAATTTACCCAAGATCAAACAAATCATGAAATGACTCAACAGCATAAAGACCCAAAACAGCAAAACAAATTATACAAGTAACACGAGTGACAAGACCAATGGACGACAGTTTTGTACATCTGGGACAATGTCCAAGTACTTCAAATAAACAATACAGAATATCACTCTGTGGCAACAATCATGCACCACCATCAACGGAATGTCGACAGCCAAGCCTCAAGTCCAGTGGTTGCCTAAGAGAAAAGAAGAAAGTGGAGAAAAAAAAGAGAGAACAAATAACGAAAAGATGGCAGGACATCATTACTGGCAATAATTTTTAAACAATGCAAAGCTAACCTGGGGACTTGCAAGCATCACCATTTGCAGGGGACATCAGCATTCCCCTTTATTCCCACTACTAGCATATTTTCAAGTTTTTCCAGTATCCGAATCATACTTTTTCGTATGAACATGTTTTTGTCGTTCTCAACCATGTCCGCTCCTTGGGAAAATAAATAGTTCCTTTCTTTCTCTTTTAACGGGAAAAAGAAAAGATATGACCCCCAAGCCCATTCCATCACTTCAAACACTACGCCCAAACATGAACCGTAGTGTTACAATGGCTTACCTAAATGCTCAAAGTAATAAGAGCATACAAATAGACTAACCGCAACATACAAAGACGACTCTTTCAAAAATGAAAGCTTAACCACCCATGCCTCAGATGGATCCAATCAAAAAATGCATGTACAAACAAGAAATTATTATTTTTATTCTCAGTGAGAATAAGCTTACTTTCTAGAGATTCTTCAAGAATCTTTGAAGCAATAATCTTCCAGACTCTCTCTTGTGCAACAGATTGTCACCAAGGAAGTTCCATTTACTTATTTTTTTATAACTCGTACTTTATTTTCAACCAAACAGCATATTTACATAACAATATCTTCTCTTGGGAGGTTCAAGCTTTACCAAACATTAAAAATTAAAAGGATAACTGTGCATCCAATCATTTGAAAAACTACCTCTTCTCTAAATCATTTAATTTTTGGGACATGACCTCCTCCTTCTCCTTAGCTTTTTCAGCCTGTTAACAAGCCAGATATAATCATCAGAATCCTTTCAGGAATTAGTTGATCAAAGTACTTTAAATATTACACATGAAGATAAGCCCTATCAGTATCTAAATACTAAACCAAGATCTAGATCATAAAAATTAAATGAAAACGGACAAAAACGCCATGCCACAACCGGTCCCATTGGTTTAGGTTGTGGGAAGGGGAAATAAGGGTGAACTGGGTGAATATTTAACCTTTTGCTTCACTCGCACAAAGCAGCGGCCCTCAAACTCACATAAAACAACAGCCCGGTCACTAGCATCACACCAAGCAGTACCCCACAGCTAAAAAATATACTATCAGAAAAAACACAGAATTTTCACTGTTTGTAACCTCTATTACAGAATGATCCCGCTCAGCAAATGCAGCAGCAACACAACCTTGAAAAAATTTAACCTGCTTCTCTGCTTCCATATTCTGGAAAAATAAAAAAGGTAAGCAACCGAGAAAATTTGCGACTGGCCACAATTGCTGGACATATATACTTAAGCGCTAACTAAAAATGGAAAATCAGAAAAATCAAGACACATTTATGTCAAATTCAGACCCCCAGAAGCTATCTACACATTTACGGAAGACCCATGCTTGGCACATTCTTCTATGGTATGTGAGCTTTGTAACTGTACAAAAATCCTTCCACTTTACTGGTGTATGAAGTTTCTCTAAGGGACATAGAGAGCATTAGCATAATGGTCAAGGGACAAGCCACAGCCATGAATTGGAAAAATAGAGAGGTTGTTTCCACATAAGTTACTTTCCAATAACAGTCTGTCATGAATATATGCTCGAGTGTACACTGGTGATGCTCATTCCACAAGTGAATGATTCATAAATTCCTTTCATCCACAATTGTATCGCTCACACTGGCCACATGCACATAAACACAGAGAGAGAGAGAGAGAGAGAGAGACCTTAGAGACCTCCACATTGTGTAAGTCTGCCAACTGGCTCTGGAGACAGCAGATACAACATGTAAGACAGTTAGAATTTAGAAGTGATATAAAAAAAAAAGGCAAAAGAACCTCACTTTAACACGATACGCCTCCGAAAGCTCCTCTTGAAGATTTAGATTTTCCCTTGTGCAAGCAGCTAATCTCTTCTTCAAGTTCTCGATATCCTGCTCCAGGCCAGCTGTCCTAATTGGGAATTGATTCAATGCAAGGTGTCCTTATTGCTTGCGTACACAGAAAACCTACTCACCTTACTCCAACCAAAAACTAGATTATGATGACCTCATGGACCTATAAAAAAATCTTATACCTCTGAAAATGCATTCGAGTAGCCACCGCGAGATAGCTAGGTCCTGCTTGGTGCATACATAATTGTTCAATATCTTTACGTAGTTGATCACGCTCTACAATAAAAAATGAAAAAAGCATCATGTTAATAATCTGCGGCTAGGCCCTAAGGCCAGTATGGCCCTACACTAAGGTTCAAATCCAATCATCAATCTATTAAAAGATGGTAATAAGATGTGTATGATTCTAAGTATAGCTGACCAAAGCGACAAGCCAGTGGACATTCTATGTTGGAAGCAGAACTGATGAGATGCCTTACTGCTTTCCGCCATAGACTCAATCCGGTGAATGAGAAAGAGAATGCAATGCCAAATTTAGATCAAACAACCAAAGATCAATTAGTGAGAAATTATGGACAAAAATTAGTGGACTAGTGTCTAGTATCTATGGCGTAGAGAGTAGATAAGTTTAAAGGTTTGCCTCTCCAAGAAAGGTCACCGACATGAGTTCTCCACCAACAGCCAACTTGATGTGAATTATAAGATAAAAATCCAAAATAATAATTGTTAATTTCCAAAAAATCCTACTTTTTCCCTCCTGTGGTGATTTAATAAAAAAGGTGGAATTTAAGATGACAATATTAGATGGCCCAAACAAAATACTTACTTTGATGCATCGGAAGGAGGCATTTTAAACTGAGGGTGGAGAGTGGATAGCTTCATAAATACTAGATCAATAGGAAAACATTTTTTTGTTTTGATAGAATAGGAAGTAGTCTAGAAACATATCCAGTATTCTTGAGACTAGAAGTTCATACCACAAGCTACCAAGTCTTCTGATTCATTCACAACTGCACACGATTTGTGTGGCAGGAATATTTGAGAGTTAGGGGTCAGAATTCAGAAATTACTTCCTAACCTTTTGGGGTATCACAAATTGGTAAGGAATGATAAAAATTAGATTTACTGGAGAACACCGTCTAGGTGGTGGAATCTCACACATCACTGACCGTATTTCTTTTGGATGTTCGTTTGTTCTACTTTTACTCATTCTTTATGCGATCTTCAAGCTGGGAAGCCATCTATTCCAAGCTTGGGATCTTCAATGGTGCTTCGGTGAGTAAGAATTGCACATACAACTTTTGTCCTCAATTTTCTTTTTATTTGGTTTAGAATGCACAATCTGAAACAAATGTGTGTGTAGTAGCAGCATAATGGCAGTTATTCTGTACCATGGCCCCTGCCGGTAACCCATCAATTAAACTGCTCAGTCTTGATCCAACATCTTCCAACTGTAAGAGGTTAAGGCCTAGGTAAAGAATATTGCCTCACTTATTTACACTTTGCTAACATATTTGTTATATATGGAATATCTTAGAAAGCTTATTGTGACTTGTGAGAAGCCTGCATTCTTTGCAGCACTTGAGTCAAACAACACCAAATAATTATATTTTTTGAATATGCCCAGCATCCCCAGTACACCATCAAATCCACAACTAATCATGCACGTCATTACTTGCCCCAAAGCTACTAGTATTTGTTGATTTTCAACAGGCATGGAATAGACAAACCAGTTGTCTCAAGTCGTGATCCAAAGAACTTGAACCCAAAAGCACATGAAGAAGCAAATTGAGTAAAGAACGACATCTTAGAAGTTGACACAATGAGAAAGCAAGGGCACTTGGGACTTTGAATTGTCAAATTTTAGTTTTGGTCGAATCAGATATTAGTTTGGTACAACGCAAGTAAGTCATGCATATCTATAATCTTCTATATAACAGTCAATTGGGTGTCCCTGCTTTCTAGTTTCTAAATTTTTACACTTTTCAACTATAAAATTAGAAATCAAAAGTCTCATCTAATCGTCCTTTTAACTACTCAATCTCCTCCCCCACTAACTGCCCACCATTTTATTAAATTTATCTAAAGAATATTTTTACTACCCGATCACTGAATACTTCTTTATCAGATTTTCCAAGTAACGGGAGTGGGAGAGGGGAAATATGAGGAAATTTTTTTGAAAATAAGATAACAAGTTGTAAACCTAGTGCATCGCATGGTTGGGGCAGCTAGTTGTTATATATTAGGCACAAAGGATATTCAAGTAAATCCAAATCTTTCTAGATATGGGTTGTGATAATGGGCTATGGGTTCTATTTTATCGGTTTTGTTATCCAGTGACTCCAGCCTATATGAATGGATTTTAGCAGGTTTATAGACATTAATTAGTCAAAGTGGCTATCCATTTAATATGAAGCATGCACTATCTAGTTCAAATAGCCTGGAAGTTGTACTCTTTGACTTGAATGGAGATTATTGTACAGAATTTTTTCCATAAGGATTTGTAGCGCTTCTGAGTTACTTAATGCAATGCTAGTCTCTGTAACGTCTAGGAATCCAGGTGAGGTTTATTTATTTATTTTTCCTAGACACAACTTATCTATTTATCCAACCTGAAACTTCACCTTTATGAGACTAAACCATTCCTTATCAAAATAGCCTTGGACCTAACAACCACGGTCCCTTTCATCAATGTTGTTCAGAAAATTCAGTAACCATTTCGAAATTTTCGCGATCTACCACCTTGGGAGAAAAAAAAGTCCCTTTCCATCTCAATCTTAGCATGCTAAAGAATACTAATCAGCCCCTACTTATGGTTTGTTAGTACCATACGAAAGTTTAAAAATAGTAATAATACATGGCTATATCCTTAGTATTCCAAGCTTTCGTACATAAAAATAGCATCAAAACTTGTAGAATAACTTGTCACACCCCAAGGATCAAAATTTTGTTTCGATGCAATATTTCGGTTACCTAGAAAACAGAAACATTTCGACTTATTTCGAAAACATTTCGATCCGTTTCGGAAATAAAATAAAAAATTTAAGAATTATTTTTCTAAAACATCAGTCGAAATATACCAAATTATCTTTAAATGCCTTGAAACATTTTGAAACAAGTATGCAAATGTATTGAAACATTACAAAACACCTTAAAGCATTATAAAACACCACGACGTACTAAAATTTGGATTTCATCATTGATTCGTTTCGGTCTCTTGTAAACGGAAACATTTTGAACGTTTCGACCTTTTCAAAACGAAATTTTGATCTTTGCCACATAGTTAGTACATCACAAGTTGGGTAGTGCTACACTAAACGAAACTACATATCTCTCCTCCAATTTCCTTCTTCTATGCCTCAGAAAACACATTGAAACTATGTAAAGGGTGCAAAATTCTCTCAAGCAGTTATGTTTAAGTATTCCTTCCTTCAGTAATCTATATATATATATATATATATGACTGACAATTTCTTAGAAAGAGGTTTTGAGAAGTCTTCCCTCCTACTTTTCTAATTTATTAGATTTTTTAATTCTTAAATTAAAAATCTTCCAATCACAATTCACTACATATTATTTATGACTATCCATGTATTCCCCACTAATTAACCACCTTTAATTTGAATTTATTTAAAAAAATTAAGATTATCACCCCATGACTTTAGATAATTACTTACCTAATTTTCTAAGTAGTAGAGATAAAATAAAGAAATCATAATGACGGGTAAATATCCACCACGGGCCTGGGCTGCTAGTTTTTTTTTTTTTACTATGTCACAGTAAGTGATCAAGAAAACTCAATGACATCTTACGTTGATGTCATGGTTATACTCAACAGAAAGAGGGGTTTTGCTCAGAACCTGTAAAAAAAGTCGTTAGGCATGACAACTAACCGACCCAGTTAAGATTAGAATTTTTGTAAAGCGTTTTACCAACAAATAAATAACAAAATGTAAAACCAAGTAATTAGCGCTTCGCATAACAATTACTGTACATACCATGCTCCAACTGCTGAATCCGAGCACTAACAGACTGGTTGTCGTTTGATTTTTCATCCATGGCTGTAGGAGGGAAAAAAAACGATCACACAACTCGAACAAATTCTACTCAATGAGAATTTCCTTCTCCGAAAATATCGGCAAAGACATAATTACTTAAAACTGTTTCTTACAGGAATAAATATAAATTTCTCCAAAAAAAAAAAACCGCCGGATTAAAAAAGAACTAAAGACTATAGAACAACAATCAAGGCATTAATTGAATGGAGCATCCAAAAACCAGATCAAACGAATATTTCTGAGATATATCTCACGTATTTACACGGATTTATTGACCGAACAAAAAATTACCTGAACGGATTAGGGTGAGAAACGACGACGGCGAAGAACACAGAATCGATGTAGGGCTTGGTTTCTGAAAATCCGGGGACGGAGTTTGAAAACCCTAGAGAGATAAACGACGGCGACAACGAACACAGAGTCGTTGGCAGGTCTTGGTTTCTGCAGGAGACGTCCAACAAGAAACAGCCCATAAGCAGCTGTTTTTTTATTTTATTAATTTCAGACAATCATTACTTATTAAAAAAAAATTCCTTTTAAGGTCCTGAAGTTTCAAATTTTGCAATGATTCCCTAATTGAAAAAGATTTTTTTTTTTTGTTTTTTTGGGTGGGTGAACATGAAAATCACCGGTTGACCCAAAATTTTGACGGGCCATCGGAGTCTGGGCAGTTTTGATCCGCCGGCAGCCTAAGAGCCCGACGGGTACAGTAGTGGATTGTGTTTTCAATAATGTTATTTTAATTTAATTAACATAATTAGTTGACCTAATTTATCATAATTATTGTATTAGTTGCGGATTC
Organism: Ilex asprella; assembly: GCA_023539305.1. Taxonomy (NCBI): domain Eukaryota; kingdom Viridiplantae; phylum Streptophyta; class Magnoliopsida; order Aquifoliales; family Aquifoliaceae; genus Ilex; species Ilex asprella. The sequence goes on from CM042189.1 coordinate 35,861,124, forward strand.
TAATAAATATTAGGATTTACTATCAATCCAATGATTATTATTGATGGTGCTCGAAAATTTTTGCCCAAGCCTAACTTAGGTTATATGATGCCTTTGAGTTTAGTGCGCTTGTTTGGATAAGAAGAAAACCAATGGATAGTAAGAGACACGGGACATATAAGTGATTCACCGTAGTTGATAGACTAAGATTACGTCCACTGTAACGGAGACTTCGACTCCTTGAAGTTATATATTGATTCTTTGTCAGTATAAAGGGATTACAGGCGTTGGGCCTTTACAAAGACTTATGCTCTATTTTCTGGATATCCAGGGTTAGGGATTGTTGTGGGGAATATGATCTTTTTGGTAGGATAGTACTATTCTATTTATATGAGTTGCTCCTCCTAGGGTTCCTGGTGGCTCCTTCCACCCTCTTGTCGATTCTCGAAGGACCTTCTGTCCTTGACCTGCAAGAACCTCTGCTAACCGGCGCTACTGTGCCCACAATCTCTGGATCGTTATGTGTCACCTCTCTTTGCATCCGAGAGAGTGTAACTGTCATAGGTTCAAAGATAGTTCCCTTATAGGCATGTGGCATGACGGGATGCTTCCAGGGTGAGGGTTTTACTTCTTTTTCCTGGGCTATCTTTTAGCTAGGTAGGTTTGGGGCCTGGGCTATATCGCCGGTTTTCTGGTGTCTTTGGACTTGGTCTCTTGGCTCTTTTCCAATGTGGACTAATTAGGGGCACCTCTTTTAGGTCAACAAGTCTAGCCTATGGGTTCTCCAGGTGTATTAGGTTTCGAGGCCATGGCGCCCCACGCCTGAAATTCCACCCTTATCAGTTGCCCCCAGCCCTTGGTCTCAAGGGGGCGTCGTCTCTGACTTGGGGTTAGAAATGTTTTTTCCGAATCTGTCATTATCTCCTTTTGGTGGCGAAAATGCCTGGTAGTCAACTATGATCTGGTTTGAGCTGAGTTGATATTTGTCGGCTATGATTAGACGGTTCGCATACTTGTCTTTAGCGGGTGAGCCTGATGGTGCGATTTCCTTGGTGTGTCCTGTCATCTATTTGTCATGGCTTTAAATGCTTTGTATAAAAGGGAAAATCCCTTCGTTTTTCCCATTTTGCGCTTCTCGAAATTTCTCCGTGCATCTTCTTCTCTCCTTTCGACTTTCGAGACGTCTTGTTCCGGGCTCTTAGGTGACCTAGGATTTCTGCGTTTCTAGCTCTTCTTTGCTTCTAGCATCCCATTATGTACGTATCTCTTCCCTTCTTCATTTCACTCGACTTGGATCCCTTCAACCCTCTCTGGTGAGACTTTGAGTTTTGTTTACTGATCTAGAGATTTAGTTACTTTAGGAGTCATTCTGACGATCAATCTTTCCTTTTATACTTCGTAGACCATTCCGTCTTGCTAAGGGTATCTTTCTTTAGGGGTTGGTGTTTGAAACCCTTATTATTGACGAATTGCGCCTTGCATTTGCCTTTTTTACATTCCAGTTTGTGAGTCGAACCTTTGATGGAGAAGTTTGTTGTTTCTTCTTCTAAGTCAGATTTCGAGGGGCAGGTTGGCGAGGGGGTCAAGGAAAGTACTTCCGGTTCTTTTAGCGATCGTTCTTTTACTGCTAGCAAGGCAGCTTCTGGGTCTACCCCTGAAGTCTCTGCTTCAACTCCTTCAGAGATGTTCAGCCTCTTTCATCTTTGTCTCCTATCTCTCTTATCCGGTCGAGGAAGAGGAGGTCCAAGCCGAATCCTCCCCCCAATCCTAGGAAGAGAGCTCGCCATGACCAATCCCACCTATCATATTGTGCGGAGACGACTCCTAGTTGTCTCAAGGATGAGGATTTGGATGAGCTGAAGCGGGAGTATCGTATTCCCAATTTCATTATCTTGCATTCTCCTGAGGGTCACGAAAGGTATAATTCTTTCATTCCTGGGCCGGTCTGTGGTTTTCTGTCCACCCCTTTATTCTGAATATTCTCGAATTTTATAATGTCTGTCTAGCTCGGCTTTCTCCGAACGACTGGGGTCTTTTGATTGGATTCCTTGTTCACTAGTTCGAGAGCGGGAACGAGCCTGAACCATCCATTCGAGAGTTCATCTCCCTCTTCCAACTCACGTCCTCCCCTTCGTAGGCTTCTTCTATTTTGTCAAAAGGATAAAGGCGAAGAACTGGGTTTCTGGGTTCCCCTCTTCCAATAAAGGGTGGAAGCCAAGGTTTTTCTTCTTCAGGGGTGACTATTGGGAGCTGTCGGGAGAGCCCGACGACGTTCCTCGCGTCCCTAGGTCTTGGGGGCTCCAATGAACACCAATAAGGCCAATTGATTAGTTGTGCTTTTCTTCTGGTTTTGGTTCTGATTTTAATGTTCTTGTTAACTTTTACCTCATCTTGCAAATTACAGCCCTGATCTAAATATAGAGAAAGTCGCAAGAGTCGCAAGAGTTGAGGCCTTTGGGTTGCGATCCTTTTTCGATCTGGTGACCAATGAGAACCTTGCTAAGCACCAACTAGGGTAACCCATCGATCCTCCATCGGAGATAGCACCCTCTTCTGCCCCCATCCCAAGACTATGGACCCCAATTTGATCATGTATGTCTTCTCGGACACCGAGCAGACGAGGAAGAGGAGGAAACTGGTAAAAGATGCGCAGCCACCCTCTGAGAAGGAGCTAGCATTTGGTTCTACGACCATTTTTCTGGAACAGAAACGCGGGGGTACTTCTTTCATCGAACTCTTCTCCTCACCTCCGTTACCCACTGATCATCTCGAGGATAAATTTCCCCTTGAAGGGTCTTCAATGGGGCTGCCCACGGCTTCAGTGACCTTGCACGTTGTAATACCCCAATATAGGTATGTGTTTGATTTTTTTGTATATAAATAAATAAAAAGAGAGGAAGTTGTCTAAAATAAAATAAAATTAGTTGTACGCTAATATGTTATGATTAAAATTATAATCATAAGAAATTAGAGGGGCTTAAGTGACATTAAAGGGGGATAACTATTATGTCTTATAAGTAAATGATATGCCCTAGGTTGCCTTAGTTTTGTTGGGTTGGAAGAAAAAGAGTAGGTGCTGGCAGAAAGAGAGAGAGAAAGAGAGAGGGGGAAAGAAAGAGGAGAAAAAAAAAGGTGGAATCCATTAAAGGAATGGATTGATTACTTGTCTTATGAGTTTTATATCTTTATTTCATTCAATGGTGTAGGGTTTATAATATCGGGATATATATATATATCTATGTTCATGTTGATGAATATATAAATGAGTTTAATTGAAAGTTGTTAATTTAGGTGGTTTGAGACCTAATATAGATTTATTGTTATTTGAGGCCTTTAAGGAATTTAATAAAAAAAAAGGGAAAAAGAAGTGCTAGTTCAAGTTCGGTAGAAGAAGAGCAAAAATAAAAAATTATAGAAAGCTCCCCTTTAGTTTCAAAGAGCTTTACTTTGACCCATATATTCTTCTAAACTTAATTTTAACTATTTTTTTTACTTGGTAAGTTGGAAGAATAGAATTTTGAAAATTTTATGGCAGTCCCAAAAATAGAAAATTCATTTTTCTAAGAAATTATACTTTAACCCCAAAATTTTTAAAAATTATGAATTGACCTCAAAACTTTTGAAACTTTTTCTAAACAGTCCAAAATACTTTCATACACTATTACCTAATATTAGAAATGATATTTATATGAAAATGATAAATTAAGTATTTATCAATGAGTAGGAAGTATAAAAATTAAAATATAGAATCGCAAAATGTCGAAATTAGGAATAGAGATTGATTGTTATATGTTATTTTAGATTAGGTGGTGATCGCATTGAGGTTGAGAGAGAGTGTTTTAAGTTGGAGTTTGGAAATCAAGGTGAGTAGTTACTACTTCTTTTGGAAGAATTTTTTATATTCAATGTGTGGGTACGTGCATGTGGATTTTCATATATATGATATATGTTGATGTTTGGGGTTGCAATTAAATGCTTTGAAATTGTGAACTGTTATACATGTGAATTTTGAAAAATTTATGAGATGAGTTTATATCATTGCTTTGTTGATGAAAGGGTGATGTGTCTGTATCCACTCCATTAACTCCTGGTTCTATTTTATCAGTTTCATCGTGGTTCGATGGTAAGTTTTGAGCTCATTAAGCGAAGAGAGATTTTCCGTCGGGGGGTGACCTTCGACGTCTACTTTGGGGGCCGGATAGTTCTCCGGCAGGTTTTGGTGAACTTGGGGGTTGGTGTGAGATCTACCCATCTTTTGAGTTGAAACCATCAACTAAGAATTCAAAATAAAACGATGAAAACCATTCCCACGGATGGTGCTCAAAAATTCTTGCCCAAGCCCAAATTAGGTTAAATGATGCCTTTGAGTTTAGTGAGCTTGCTTGGATGAGAAGTTAACCGATGAAAAGTAAGAGACACATGACATATAAGTGGTTCATCTTAGTTGATGGACTAATGCTACGTTCACTGTAACAGAGACTCTGGCTCTTTGAGGTTATATATTGATTCTTTGTCGGTATAAAGGGATTATGGGCGCTGGGCCTTTACAAAGACTTATGCTCTATTTTCTGGGTATCTAGAGTTAGGGGATGTTGTGGGGAAGATGATCCCTTTGGTAGGATAGTACTGTTCTATTTATATGAGTTGCTCTTCCTAGGGTTCCTGGTGGCTCCTTCCACATTTTTGTCGATTCTCTGAGGACCTTCTGTCATTGCCCTGCAAGAACCTCTGCTAATCAGAGCTACTCTGCCCACGACCTTTGGATCGTTACACGACACCTCTCTCTGCGTCCGAGAGAGTGTAACTGTCATAGGTTTCAGAGATGGTTCCCTTATAGGCACGTGGCATAACAAAATGCCTCTAGGGTGAGGGTTTGACTTCTCTTTCCTGGGCTGTCTTTTAGCTAAGTAGGTTTGGGGCCTAGGCGTCGGTCTTCTAGTGTCCTTGGGCTTGGTGTCTTGGCTCTTTTTCGATGTGGACTAATTAGGGGCACCTCTTTTGGGCGAATAAGCCTAACCTACGGGTTCTCCAGGTGTATTGGGCTCCGAGGCCATGGCTGCCCATGCTTGAAATTCCACCCTTATCAATTATAAATGTTTAGATTAACAATTTATATTCAAGTAGCATTATTTTTGTATTTTTTACCCCTACGGAATAAATGACTCGAGAGAACTGAAAACCGAAAGATGGCTCGGCCCGCATACCATCATGCAAAGTAGCGATTGGGTTATTGTTAGGTGCCGGCAACTCACTTTTAATCTAATTGTTACATTGAATTAAGTTTTTAGATTAAGTTTTCAAATTTAGTCCTGATAGCATTGCTCTTTAAATTCACCTACGGTGGTATTAAAAGACCCAGCCACCCAATTTGTGGATATACCTCTACATTAATTGAATTATAGTTGTTTAAATAAGCTTGATAATCTTGTCGGATGAAACGAGTTCGTGTCAAAAAACACTTCACCCATATTAATTTGTGTCATATGAAGTTCATATCGTGTATAAACTATGTATAACTGAAATATAAACAAGTTGTGTCATGCATTTTTTTTATTGGTTTCACTCATGCCTGATTCGTTCATTAATTATGTTGAATCGAGTTTACTTCTTTACTAAACGAGTGATTTAATGAAAACTCAAATCCGTTAATTTTATATCGTATTAATAGATCATGTCATATTTTTAACACTCCTATGTTTAAGGGACATAATGGTAAAATGATCACCAGATGAATCCATATCACATGAGTTTATCTATATGACCCACTGCTTTCATATCTGTAAAGAAATAAAGCTATTTTCAAGTGGTTGGGTTGGATTGGTAAAGAACGGATTGGATGAAACACACCAATCATATCCTATATGGGGCTGCAGTTAGAAGCGCCAGGCCTGGAAGAAACTGAAATATATCCAAGTGTGGCAAGGCTTGAGCAATGCCAGTGTGCGCCTTCCTATGTTGGGCTTTTCACACTTTGCACCCCAAAAAAAACCTCGATTCTCACTTTACACCACAAAATATATATATATATTTTTTCATATTTCATCTTAAATGTCATAAATTGGTTCCAATGTAACTCTCGAACTAAGATCCGTAATATCCGTTTCGGATTTCGTTAAAGACACCCTAAAGATTGTCAATAGAGTTCAACCACAAGCTTAAGTCAACTACAGTAATGAGGAGAAATAAACCAATGCAGACCTCAGTTTCTCCCAGCAACAAATACATATTTGAACAAGTTACTCATGAGCTATGCAAATGTATGAACAATGAGACATTTTCATGATAGGGATTGCCATCCACATAGCCTCCCTCCTCTCAACTTAAAAACCACAGTTTAACAGACATATTACCTACTTTTCACACCTGTAACATTTGCACACTTCAAAACCTCAAGAAACTGATGATCGCAGTGCCATAGCAGCCTATAAAAGCACTTCTAAACGACAGTGAGTCAGGGACCCAAGAGGTACCTTCACATGACGTAACACACCATCACACCAAACAACAAACAGGTGAACAATTTCCACACCCAAAATCACAATATATTGAATAATTATAAGCAAAATACCTTAAGGACGAAATATGGCATCAGATACATGAGACTATACATTGATCTAATTAAAATGATAAGCAGCAACCCATTCGATTACACTTGCCCAAACCTTCCGTCAACTCATACTCTGCTATCTGGAAATTGCAGGACAAATAAACATTAAACACCAGATGACAAAAATGTCTTTCTTTGGATCTCCTATTTTCTATGACACAGAATGATCTTTAAGTGCCCAAAAATGCAATACCTATCAGGTTTGATACAAACTTTCCAAAATTACACAATAGTTTCCCCATGTTTTATTGTCAACATAGAAAACAAAAAAAAGCTGTTCACGTAGTCTACTGGTTCATCGGGAGTTGCTAATAAAGGCACCGCTGGAGTTCACCTGCCAATAAATCTAGTCATATTTACAACGACAAACAAAGTTAGCTGGAGCAAATACATATGCCTAACAGGGTGTTATTCCAAACAATGCTCCACTCCTATATCGTGGTTGCCCATTGTGTAAATTTCCATCATGCACGAATCATCTGCACATTTTTTAAAAGACATTAATAAATCAAACCTGCAAATAAATTAACAAATAAAATCTTTTTTTTTTTTTGATTCACAACAAATAAAATCATTGCCACAGGAGTACAGTAACAATACATCCTCCCGGTCAGGAAAGTCCAAATCCATAACTCTGACAGAAATGGGAAGTGCCAATCAACAGAGACACATAAAGCAGTAAAAATTCTATACGCCATCACTGAAATTTTAGAAGTATTTTAGGAGGCAAATAATAGCATATTTCCTAGGCCTGCACTGTTAAATTAATTCTGAAGGTTATTCTAACTTGTGTCAGTTTGAGGACTAACGATGTTGAAGCTGTTTCCTCTTATCGTATCATATTTGATCTTAAATGTATTTGAAGCATTCCTAAGTGAAAATGCCACACATTATAGCATTAACAACATGCCTCATAATACAATAAGTTTTTCCAATGAGAAAAGGAATAGGGAGAGAAAAATGATAATTAATTGTTTCATTATTTTCATTTTTGCATGTTGAGTTTCGACCAATTTTATCTGCAACTTGAAATTGTTTCTTGGAAAAACGAATTGAAAAATCACATAGATTTTACCATCCTTGGAGTGGCCCTCTCTTTCAGTGCCTTCATTGCCGCATCTGCAAAAGCTTGTGCCGCTTCTGCGTCAGCTTCTGCTGCCTCTGCTACCCTTGCTGCCTCTTCAGCTTCTGCTATAGCCGCTTCTGCCTCAGCAACAGCTTGAGCAGCAGCTGCAGCAGCCTCTTGTGGAGTCATACTCCTCATCTTAGTTAACTCTAGATCAATCTGTGATTTGGTAAGATTATTAATATCATTCCCATCAGCTTTAGGTGAAGCCCTCTCCTGCGTTCCCTCCACAAGTAACAAGGAGGGGTGTCTTTTCTTGTCAGATAACGCTGAAGTTGGTACAATTCTGTACTTACGTTTCGTCTGCAAAAGCAATAACAAACCCTAACATTCAAACCTAGAAGCATATAAATTTAGAAAATAAAACAGAACGACTCTCAGAAAACTAAACTCGTTCAGAATGTCCTTAAGGCAAATCAGGATACAACTATGTTGCCATGTTATGATAACTCTTGGTAATGATAAAAGGTATAAAGATCTTAAGTGCCTTTGAGGCAGATCAGAAAAACAAATGCGGAGTTGAGTCATCGAGGTCCCAAAGCAGATAACTGTGTAGCATATTTTAATTGACTTCAGCAGAAAATTTTAAGTATAGGAATTCAGGTACATATCAAGAACATGAATTGTATACACAACCCATACCACTAAAAACCGTGGACAACATAAAATCATTTTTGCTTCTTCAACATGCTCTCTAGCCATTGCAGCTAAGCCAAATATAAACTCAGTTCTCCACTTTTATTTCCAGGAGTTTCCAGACTAACAATGTCTAACATACAAGATTCGTGTGTAAAATCAGGCACCTTTATTTCAAGACACAAATCACGTATAAAACCATAATTTACTTAGATACCAAAAGCATGCTAATCCATCTGTTGAGGAGTTGATATTATTGACGGCGTACATCGAATGCTTTAAGTGGTGTTTACAAGGAGCTATAATTCTTTATTTTTCTTTCAATATTGACCCTAGAGGGTCAGATGTTTGCAGCCTTAAAGCCAAATCACAATGGAGTAACCTTACAGCTGCGATAGGACCCAACCTCAAACTGTACTATCATAAACAGTAGTAGTACACCAGGAGCATCAAGCACTCTCATAATGTAATATTATCATTTACTCAAATGAGGTAATTGTATCAATAAGTAGCAGCTAAAAATGGTCAACAAAGATTTAAAACCTGAAAAAAAATTACTCAAGGGGCCCATGAAATTAAACTGTCCACATCACCCTGAAAATACAATCATACAAATAATATTTTTCACCCATTCAAGGACTTAATATGCCTTTAAGTAATTCTAACAATGAGTTAGCCCAACTTGTTAAACAATATTTTGCAGATCGGCGTACCTAGAAGGCAACTTATGTATCATGTGACTACCCATAGGACAAGTATTGAAAAGTCAAAACAGAAAAAATAAGATCCAGGCCTTGTGATGACTAACTAGGTTCACGTCAACCAAACGAAGTTAACACAGCTTATGGTCACTAGGTTTGTGAGTCTATGACCATTACACCTTGGGCATGTAGCAATAAGTGGTTTACAATTACCTTGACAAGCTTCCCACTTGCCGTCAAGAATTTCAATTTCGCAGACAACAGTCTTTTAAAGTTTGGGGGTGCCCAATATTGTTCCTGCAAAACAAAACCACTGGAGGTCAGAATGGAGAAGGAAAAATGCTGAGAACAGAAGCAATACTATGGAAGTGTCATCTCATTAATCACGAGCTTCAAGCTTAATGAGGATTCCACCCTGAGAACCAATTATGAACAATGAGTTGGCTGATATAGATCCCTGGTGTTCAACGTATTTAACGAAACTGGTGATATTGTTCCAATCTAAGAAGCACGAATACGGACACGGGTGTCATATCCTATACAGAGATACGACAAAATTAAAAAATATGGGACACGGGTACGGCAAAGATATGACTATTAAAATAATATAATATATATTTTAAATAATAATAGAGTTGTAATATATTAAAAATAAAACATATATTATAACAATATTAATAATAAGACTTAACAAATATTTTTTTTATTAAAATTGAAATAGATCAAATTAAATATCCACTGTTTTCATCAAACATCATTGCATTTATTAACATTCATAGTATATAAGTTAAGTAACAAAAAATATATTAAAAAAAATAAATTTTTAATAGTTAAAAGTTATTTTTTTAATAAAAAAAATCTTGGTCGTGTCCTGGCCATATCCTAGACGCATCCTGGCCGTATCCTAGACGTGTCCTGGCCGTGTCCGACTGAGTTCACTATTCATGACACTTCCAGCTGTGTCGAACACGTGTCCGGCCGTGTTCTGGCCGTATCCGTGTCGGACACGTGTTCGATACTGCCACGGCGGCTCCGTGGGAAGGATCCGTGCTTCCTAGGTTCCAATAAAGTAATTGATAAGTTGCTTAGCACCATATCATTAAGATTTTACCCAAGCTCACGAAAAGAGAACGTTCTCTTGTTAGACATTTGTATTACCCTCGAGAACATAATGTACATGATATTTGAATACTTTCTTTATACATTAGAAATTGACATATAATTTGATACATATGATATTTAAGCAAAGAATTTTAATCTTAATAATCTAATTGTTCCAGATCTGTACACTATTTTGTTTACATTTGAAAGAGTGGACCCTTAACCATCTCCATTTAAAGAAAACAAAAAGAAATAAAACATCTATAATTCTGTTAGTCATAAGAAAAACTTAGCTCAACTTAAGAACATTACACAATCCTTTAAATGGTTAGATCTTATTCTTTTCCAATTTCTTGGATTTTGATTTTCATAGAAGTCTTATAGATAAGGAAACTGTGGAGTGGGCTCACTTCTTGCTTTGCTTGGTAAGACAACTTTATGCTATGATTCTTTGGATAGTCATAGAAGAAGTTGGGTCATTGACTCGACGGGTCCATCCCCGTGAAAATTCTTTTTTGATTCCTTGATTGATGGTCCTTTTCTCCCAATCTTTTATCCATCCTTACAAAATTGGAAGGGTAAGTTGTTATGGTGCCTTTAAATGTCTTAGTTAGTGCATGAGTTGTGGCTCCCAACAAACCTAATACTGATGATGTGCGACAAAAGAGAAGACCTAATGCACGTCTTGATCCACAATGATGTGTTATGTATAGGTATGGTGGTGAGAATGTGGCTCACTTATTTTGCGTTGTTCGGCTGCTTGACATTTGTTGAATAAATTGTTTGAGATGGTCGAGCATTCTTAAGTGGCTCCAAAATCTGGTTCAATGGTTTGGGAAGGAAACACAATGGAATTACCCTCTGGGAGTGCGCCATGCTTGCAATCACTTCGGTAAAGTGTTTGGAAAGAAATGCAAGAATTTTTAGGACAAGTGTGAGGTGCTTGACAGATTATTGAATCAAGTCTACTTCTTAGCATCTTTTTGGGCAATAGTAACGAAAGATTTTGTTACTACGCATTTCTATAATTCAAGGTCACCAAACTAAACCACTAAATGGTATGTGATCAATAGAATGTCCATTGCATGTGTCAAATGGCTTGTTGCTAGTTGTAACGGGTGGAACCGGGTATGTTTGCTTATATTGCATTTGACCATGTTCTAGCAAGGTTAACGAGTTCGTAAAGGCATTCATGTTCATCACAATGTATAGAGCATTATGAAGGGAAGCTAATGAGGATTCAAAATAGTTAGGTCTCTTGCCATGCGTCGTACAGAGCCAATCTAGTACTAAGTCAATAATAACATAAAGGAAGAATACGTAGAGTTTTTATGGGGAAAAATGACTCTCAAGGAGTTTGACAATGTGCCATTTTTTCCCCTTAAAATCAATTGGATTGTGGCATGTAGTTAAGTGATTACTTTTTAATGTCTTTTCTTTCCTTTAAGCTTAATTTGGGCAAAATTTTGTCCACTATATTTTAATCTTTTCTTTATTCAATGAAAGTTATGTTTCCTACCAAAAACTATTAACAAAAAGTAGTTCTTCAAATCAATATTTATTGTATTCAACAAAAACTTAACCAAATGACAACCATGATAGGAAGAGAGGAGAGCACAGCATAAGAGAAAAATGAAGAATATGGAAAAAGAGAGCATATAGTAGCATCATGTAAACTACTAAACCTGAATAGCACCACCTATGGACATCATAACCTATCCAAATAGCACCACCTATAGATTTTTTGATGGGCAGAGGGGGGCTGATGGGTGATGGGGTAGTCAGTTGATAGGATGCTTGTAGAAGTCCAAATTAATCTGCTACAACTCTCATTCTCTCATACTTAGACATTAGTAGCACATGGAAACCTCATAAAGATTAACCTTCCATATGATCAAACACACAATGAACAAATTGTACTCCCAGAAAATTTAACTCAAACTGGATAGAATTATTACCCAAAAAAAAAGAAGCTAAAAGGAATAAATCTTGAACAACAATAAAACCACCTCTATGTAAGTAGCAATAGTGGTCTTGTTAGAACCACCAGGCTCCCTCAAATTGCTTAAGGCCTCCATTATAAGATTGTCCAACCTATGGCAATGAGGAAAAAAGTATAAGGTTATGCATTAATCTGTTTTAGTCTCCTAAAAAACTGCAAACAATTAGTTCATCAGCCTAAGAACAGTGGTGCAGCAGAACTTTTTCTTTGTCGATAGTCAATTTTCTTTTAATGAAAGTTTTAGACCTACTTGATTCGATAGAATTTCATTGCAAAAAAATCGTTTGTTTCACATCCACTAATGAGCATAAGACCTTGCCACATCAACAAACAAATCACATGTCTCACCTTATCATAGATCTTTTTGAACCACCAGTTGATGGAGAACTAATAGAAGCTGCAAGAGGCTTAGCATTGACAATTTCTGCATCGGTTTGTGATACATGAGTAATTTCCATGTGATTTTCTCCCTGCTTAGGGACTCGTTGCATCCTTTTCAGAGCTAACCTGGCCTTCTCCCTCGAACCCCATCCATTTGCCATCACACTCATGTTTCTCCACTTGTCCTATCCAGTATCAAAACCATATAATCTACTAAACAATATAAGATTATGAACAATGAAGTATCTCTTAAAGAAGTTAACTACCAGTTATTATCTGAATTCTGGACTCCTCAAACTCCACATTATTCAAGCAAACAAACAATTAAAAAAATAATAATGATGAAAAATGTTATACCTTGAGATCCACATTCGAACGCAGATATAATACTTCACTAAATGCTGGGTCTTTAAGAATTGTACGCCACTTTCCGTGCCCATGCTTAATAACTCCAGCTTTAAGAGCTGCTTCTTCTTCTGGAGTCCATTTCTGCTTGGGAGCACCCATCAAAAATAGCAAAGAGATGCACTCAGAAGAATATTATCTGCAAAATCCATACCATAAGTATTAGCTAATGCACGTAGAGAAAGATAACCAACCACCACCTAGAACATAAAAATCAAACCCAAAAAATACTTTCACATTTTGAGGCAAATAAGCAAAATAGGTGCATAAAAGTTCAAAAAGCTCATAATGAATAATTTATTAATTCACATTCTAATAAATCATACAGTCTTTGAAAAACTATTCTTCTTCAAGACCCATTTGGGTCAATTAGAAGTTCTCAATGTCACCCACAAAACACCTTAGGATCAAAACATACAAAAACAAAGACAGACTAAGAAATTTCGATAAAAACTGTACATATGTGAATTTTGTTTTGGAAAATCGTTCTCGTGGAACGTTTAATTACACAATTAGATTCCAATTACAGTCTCATGAATACTATAAAACACAACAAGTACTGCTCGGGATCGTCCTGAAATGGGACAAACCGAAACCCTAGCTTACATCACATCAATGGCAATCTCATAGCTAGCATTGGAATCATTCAAATAAAAAAAAAGTAATTAACAGAGAGAGATAGATAATCACCAAGCAAGATCCTTAGAATTCACGGTTGCTCGATTCTGTGTCAAAGCTTCGATAATTTGAAGGTCTCTCTCTCTCTCTCTCTCCCTCCCTCCCTCCCTCCCCTCTTTTCTCTGTCTAGATATGGTTAAATTACACTTACACCCCTGATATTTAATTTTATTACACAGACACCCCTCACATTTAAAAAATTACACTGACACCCCAAATGCGGTCAAATAATGGGTGTCGTCAACAACAGTGAATAAATGACAATAATCTCCCCTTCAGTCAAGTTAACGGCAGGTTATTCATGCCGGGATTAGAGTATTCATAAAAGATATTCATCATGGCATGACTCCAAAGAGTTGTCAAAAATCAAATTCAAAACGTCTAGATTTACAGTTTGTCCCTACTACCACTTAAATTATCTCTTGGGTTAACTTATGAATACGGTTATAATTTATTGACATTCTTATCCGATCCTATTATAAAAAAAATCACTAATGTGCTAAATTAAAAAAAGAAGAAGTTAATTTTGAGATGATTAATAAACATAATAGCAATGGTTATTTAAACAACATATAAAAATATATCATATTTATATTGGTAGAAGAAACCATTTCTATGTCGATTCTTATGGAGTTAATAGATCGTATTTAAAATTATCTAGTCTAGTTAAAATTGAGGTCTAAAAGTATTTTTAAGGAATCCAAAAAAAAAAATGGTGGGCCCTGTTCCAAATAATTGGACAAGCTTTGAGTAAATATTCATCCAATAGAAAACAATTAAATGGGTCAAGTAAAGTGAAAATAATTATCGAAATTGTGTTAAATTCACGTGCTCATCACATGATCTTCATTGCATATTTCGGTCAAAAAAAGAAAAAAGGCAGACCATAAACCTCCTAAACCACAATATATTTCCGTCCATACTCTTCATTTCTAGAAAATGTCAATGCTCTCCATTTGATGCATATGCCGGGCCTTTTTCAATGACAAACAAAGGTTATTGGTGGAATAGTACATGATTTATTTTTTTGGTTTAACGATCAGGAGTGTTCAAATTAATTTACACATATTTCAACAAATTCTCTATTTAATCTGATTAAAGACATGTTTTTTACGCCAAAACTGTGATACATAGTTTTAGTAATAGTTATTGGATGAAACTTGAGTCTATCTTCAACTTTCAATCCCATTTGCCCCTTACAAGAAGAAAAGTTATGAAGTCCTTATTCAATCATATTTTTTTATTTATTGCATATATGTATCCAGAATCTCTCCAAATTGACATTCATATCCCTCATGTTGCCCCACTATATGCCTTTAATAGGCAAAAAATTTAGTGCTTATAAGATATGGCGTGACACTGTCATGATAAACATTATTTATAAAATAATATATTTTTAATCAATTGTCAAATTTGCTTTTGCTATCTCAGCTTTTGGCATATCCATTAAAAAAACATTGCATGCCAAAAATTTCCGTTGGAGTCTACCGCTGGCATTTGGCATGTCGGCTGACGATGCACTTAGACGGCAAGATACTACTGCCATTTTCATACGGAAAGAACCTAGAAGGCTCCAATTTCTTGACCCAACAACATTGAAATTCTCAAATGGGAGTTTCCAGGGCATTCCAAATCAATGTGAACACTTAGGGTGTGTTTGGATCACCGGATTTGATGGGATAAGAAAGGGGATTGGGTTAAAATTGTCCGGAGGCCCACTTATCCTTGATTTGGCAACCCAAATTTGCACCGGATAATCGTTGGGTTTAAAAAATCGGGCCGTAGGTTTTGAGGCCTGATATCCCCTCTAGCCTGGATTTCTTTAACCCACCTGAACTTTGGGATTTCTTAGCCCATCAAAAGGATATGCCATGAAATTACCAAAACACCCATATACAGTAATTTAGTTAGGGCTTTTATCCATCTTTTTCTCTATTTCACCCCACTGTTCCCCCTTCTTGCGAATAACGCCAACTGGTGCCCCCTCACATGCCCAAAGGTATTTCTCTCTCTCTTTCTCTATCTCCCTCCATTCTCTTCCTTTCTTCGTCTATTATGGTTGTCTTTGTTTGCCATCTGTTACAACGGTTTAGCGTCTCTGTGTCTCACCCGAGGAGCTCACTGGGTGGAGGATCTCTCTCTCTCTCTCTGTGTAATGCCGACGGCTAGGCCATGTTCGGCGATGGCCATTGGAAAAATTTTGTTACATTAAAAATATATTTATTTACTATTTTTTTTCCTCTCCTCCTCCGCGTCTCCCCCCATCAATTAGGCACCCACCGATGGGTAGGCCATTTTCAGCAAGTTAATGGTAGGGGAAACAAAGAGAAAAATTAGCAAATGTGGGTTTTTTTGGTGGATGGGTGAGAAGCAAATGGTGAACATCATTATAAAAAACTCTTTCATTGTTTAATTATTTTTCTGTTGTGCTCTTGAGTACACTTGGGAGCACAACAGAAAAAGAAAAAAAGAAAAAGAATTCTTTTCCTTTACTGCTCTTGAGTACCAGCAAGAAAAAAATCAGGGGATGTTTTTTTTTTTTGAAAATTCTTGGTTTCAACTGGGACAAGAGTCATCTGTTACCTATAATTTTTTTTGGTCCAGTTTTTTAAACTAGGTTGCACTCTGTTTTTTTTCTCTTTTTGACCTAACATATTGTGATCACAGAGAGAGAGTCTGAGATCTTTGTTTAGTATTTGGATATATGGAGAGCTTTTAAATTGATGGAGCTGATGGTGACTTTTTATTCTTAGTAGAATAACATAGTAAAAAATTTCTTTTATTATCCGTTGCAATTCATTTCTTTTTTGTCTTTCAACAAATTTCTTTCAAAAAGTTTTAAAAAAAAAGTGATAACCAACAATTATCAAGCCAAACAGGTGTTAAGATTGGAGATGATTCAAGGGTAAAATGGTCAATTTATGTCAAAGGTATTAGATATTTAATAAAAAATTAAAATTTGTTCATATCCCAACCACATCATAATGCACTATCCAAACTTGGGATTGGATAACACAATTTTCTTTATCCCCTCAACATATCCGGCCCATTGGGATTTCACTGGACTGGTTTGAGATTTAAATCCAAGCCAGTCCAGTCTACCCATGATTTGCCAAACACACCCTTAGAAAAAAACAAAGAGAGAAAATTTGAAAACCACTATTAAATAGATAGTGAAAATAGTGAAACAACAACGACCACAATTATGACAACAACCACAATCACAATCCCATGACGCATCACTTCTGAGAGAATAAATAAGTGGGCCTGTCTCCTCCTTTTTCATTTGATTGATGGGTACCCATTCATATGAGGACTAGGAGTATATATAGGTGGGGGAGATGACTCTCATCCAATTTAGGACAAGCTCCCAACAGGCAGAGAGGTCAAAGACTACTGTCGAATGCGCACAGATCAGTCTAAATTCTTCATGGAGGAAAAAATTCCTTACACTATCAATTTCGTATGGATTACTATCAGTGAAACAACAATGCCCACAACCACAATCACAACCACGACAACAACCATGACCACAAACTCCCTTACACCATCAATTTCATATATATTACTATTAGTGAAACAACAACGACCACAACCGTGACAACAACCACGACCACAATCACCAATAACGCATCACTTCTCAGGGAATAAATAAGTGGGCCTGCCTCCTCCTTTTCCATCAATTTCATATTTTTTACTATTAGGGAGTCGAATATTAGTTTTAAGAGTACAGGAAAAATAATATTCACTTCGAGTAGGATATAACATCATAATCAGTAAATAGAGAATAAAATTTTATAAAAAAATGTATATTATATCGCGATGTGATATTCGAGTAAAAAATTGGAGGTATGTTAAAGTTAAAGCTTTATTTGGCTAAGTTAGTGTTCAACTTAAAAGAGATGACAAATAATAAAAATTATCATGTTATAACGATAAAACACCTTGATATGTGAAAAATGAAATTTTTCATAAAATCATTTGTCATTCATTCAAATGCGACATTTTAATACAAAATTAAAGTTGATTAAAATTAAAAAAAAATAATTAAACTATTATCCAAACAAGTGAAAAATACTAAGAATTATCGTGTCATTGAGAGATAAAACATAATAATCAATGCATGTAGAATATAATTTTGCTTATAAAATATATATCACATTTATGAATGTAATGTTTAAAATATTAAATTTCCGCACGACAAAATAAAATACAATAATGAGAAGTAACTTTTCGATTTTAAAGTTGATCAGTTAAGAATGACACGAAACCAATCGATAGAATTTGGTTTTGAAAATTGGCTCGTAAATAGGGGTGTTTCTTGGATTGGACAATTCAAAAAAACTAAAACTTGGGTTAAGATTTTTAATACTTGGATTAGGCTTGGGTCAAAAAATCTTAATACGAATTCAATTTGGACGGGCCTCAAGTTGAGCCATTGGGTTCACAGGTTGAACCCGAATATTAAAATCGGGCTCAACCCGATTTAATATTATATAAATACAATTTTATAATTTATACTAGGGTTAATCTAAACTCAGTATGCGCCTCCCTTAACCCTCACTCAATCTCGGTCTTACTCTCAGATCAGACCTATCTCTCACTCTCAGTCTCCCACAGTCTACAGAGGTGCCTAGTGAGCTCACAACACCTCCGCCTCTCTTCGCCATCTCTCACTCAGATTGTTCATCACTCTCACTTAGGTCACATTTCACTTAGATCGCCTCCAGGTATGATCTATATGCTCTCTCTCCCTCTCCGTCTTTATATAATGAAAAATCATCTCAAAGATGCTTCTCTGTCTTCAGATCTCATCTGTCCATCTTTCTCTGGTATATGTTCTCTTTTCTTAATTGGATATAATATGAGTTATAGGCGTTGTTGAAGACATGGTTTAATAAAAGTGTGCATTTTTGTATAAATTAGAACTTTTAAACTAAGATTTCATTACTGTGTATCCTGTTGATAGTTGCACTGTAAATGAAACTGGTGTTTATTGTAGATACAAAACCAGTGGAAAAATATAGTCTTGCTTGCTTACTTGCACAAGGCTAACTTGAAAATCTAATATACTGTTCAATCCAAAATCAATCCGTAAAATAACTAAAAATCGTTCTGAAATTATTAACCCGAATTCAATTCGATCTCGCCCGAATTAACCATAATAGACCAAGTATAACTCTAATCAATCATAGACTTTCCCTGAACAATTATAACTTCTTCCTTTTGAATTATAATTTTACCATAAAAATATTAACCTTCTTACGGTACCTAAAGCGGTACCATAGACTTTCCCCTATTATATATTCCATGATTCAAGCTTCCCACATTCCCTCTATAGAACAATTTTTTTCTGCTTCTGTTCTTGCCGAATCATCCACTATTTATGAGTGAAGAATGTAGTTACTGTTCTTGCCGAATCATCCACTATTTATGAGTCAAGAATGTAGTTATTTGCGCAACAAATCGAGTCAACATTTTAATTCCATGCAACATTTCTCTATTTACAATAAGATCCACTTGAATCCAAGTCTCACTTCAATGCATGACAAGGTCATAAGAAAAGAAAGCACTCTCCACTCTTTCATGGACATAAATGCTAACAAAACCCAGAGAATCAATGAGAATTCCACAACCATTCAGACACTATACGGGGCTTATAGTTGCACAAAGTATGTCCACACAGAAAATAAGAATCTGCCACAATTTACTTACTTACATAAAATTTGAAGGGAAACAGAAATTTAATTGAAAGCATAAACCCAGAAGCAAAAGAAAGAACATTTCCAAGTCTATATCCATATTATTGACAAAACACAAGACAAAACGGAGAATATAAACTAGCCACCAGAAGCATACAAATTCCACATATAAAGACACCCTAATGTAGGGAAGGGAAAAATATTGTATGCTGCTTGGTCAGACAAATTCCTCTGCAGAGCCCTCTCCTCAGAAGCATACATCCATGAGGCAGCAACAGCACAGAACAGCCAAACTGCACAATTTTTTAAGCTAATAATCAATATGCACCCAAATTAAATAATTCACCATCATCTTCAAATCAAATATGATGCTACACAAGCACTTATCAGTCCAAAATAAGCATTCTAAGGTAGTTTGTCATCTCTAGTATTCAAAAACTAATTGGTCACTTAGTTCAAACGCTATCTTTGAACGATAGTTCAAATAGTAAACACTCCCTCTGAAATACTGTAAGACCAATGATTAGCTAGTAATTTGACAAACAAACAAACAGTAGCATTAACGGAAGAGGAAGCAAAATAATTTGCAAGGCTGTACGTTTATTGAAAAAGTCTTATGGCTTTCAGGCTTTAACATCAATGCCCAACAAATCCCAATAACAGCACAATCGAAGTCTGGTAGACATTGACTTATATATCCTACGACATCTCATTATTGGGTAATGATATCTTGCGTAACCGTTGATATGGTATACAATTTCATGTAATACTTAATCAAATCACATAAATGGATGCAAGCACAGTTTCAGTATTAAACTTGTATCTACCCACTCTAATTTTTATAGAGAGACCATATTGACCCCAATTTTGTCTTTTACATGTGGGAAATCAAATGCACAACAGTTTGACAAACTATTAGATATTAATGATGAGCCAATAATATTGGCAGCTTTGACCTGGTTAGGTTGATGAAAATATTACTCAGAAACAATTGAGCTTTACTTTTCCAATCATCCACATACTAGAATGTTTTTACACCAATCATCTATTTTTCTCTGGGTTGAAAGAAAATGGGGTCCAAATCAGAGGTTATTTTCCCAACCAATTCCACAAACCTGAAAAATATCATAGACCAACTTGATAACTTTGCTTGAAATTAATAACCAAAACGGCAAAACACCCCCATAACCACAACGACTAGGACGGCATTATGGGAAATCCAATCTCTTTCACCATCGTGATCGCCGGAGACCCCGCTGCCCGGTGGCCATCGGACTCCCCAAAACTCCAACCGCGCAAGTTAGCAGACTAGCACCGTCAACCCAATTGACCCTTTTAACCAGCCAGATAGCCCAGATCTGACTCTTACATATATATACACACACACATACACACACATGACTACGTTTTATACACATGAACATATGAATCTTGTGAGAGAAAGAGATGATGATTGGAGAACATACCAGCCTTCCATGAAACCAGTGCCGCTAGACTGCTGTTGTTGAGGGGGCGGCGCTGCGTACTGAGGGGCGTATTGGGGAGGGTAGCCCTGTTGAGGGTATCCTTGTGGGGGGTACCCTTGAGGTGGGTACCCTGGTGGAGGGTATGCGTCCTTTGGGTACATGTCCGGCGCCGGATAACCTATTCAAACCCAAAATAAATAAATAAAACACCAATTCCACCAATAATTCCGTCAGATCCAATCAACCCATAACCCAAAATCTCAAAAAGAAGAACCCCAGATTGTATCATATCAAATCAAATCACGAAGAGAGAGAGAGAGAGAGAGGTGGATTTACCTTGGGGAGGAGGGACACCAACGGGGGGCTGCTGCTGGTTGTAGTAACTCATGGTGGTTTTGTGGGAGGTTTTGAGTTTAGATTCTTGGTTTTGTCTGTTTTTTGGAAAAGGAGAGAGAGACAGAGAGATGAGAAGGAAGAGATGTGGCGTTCTGGGCTTTTTATGGGCGTGTCAACGAGAAGATGTAAACCAAGGGAGGTTATATTCGTGTGGAGTTTCTAACGCGGTTGGGCAAATTAAAGGGAAGGGCACGGCACAGTTGGCGTGGGGTGAGGGGCGGAGGGGTATAATTTGTGGCAATATTCCTTAATTTCCAACTTTATGGAGACGATTCTTGCTTTTAGCTTTCGCTACCAATATTTTTTTATTGCGGTCAAACATGTTCAAATTAATTTACACAATTTTTAATTAATTTTTTACTCAATTCGGTTAAAAAAAGATCATTAATACCGGAACTATAAATTCATCTGATGTACGAATTATTTTTTCTCAAAACAAATTGAAATATATACAATTGTACATGATTAGACTAATTAATAAGGCCATATGTCTTAGACAGGAGTTGGAGTCTTATTCAAATTCCGCTTATGACAAAGAAGATAGTTAGGGTATCCCAAATAATCAATGTTAAGCCGATATGAAATTTGTCTAAATTATAGGTGAACACTATAAATGTGACTTAAATAATAAACGAATAAAAAAAGAAGCTGAAAGAGATTCCTACACAAATCAAGAATGATTCAACTTAGTACAACTAGCAGCAAAAACCCTACCACTGAAGGTGTCATGAGACATTATAAATAATAAATAATACTTAAGTCTAAGACTCTAAGATACACACTCTCTTTCTACAACTCTTTTATTTATTCTTAGAACCTTCCTGATTTAAGCATCGAAATGCCTCCGATTGTTCTCACCTCCATCTTTGGTAATGTGCTCGTTTTACAAGAGGAATGTGTACTCATGTTTGTTTCTCTCACATAACCAGTGACTTTCTCAATCATCACCACTTATGAGAATTTTTTCTCGTACAATTTAAAATTTAAGTATTTATCTATTCCACAATCCTCTCTCTTTTTTCAATCCCATTTAAAGAAAATGAAAGATAAATGAAGTGGAAAAGTTACCAAATATAAAAATTAAAAGGGAAAATTTTTTAAGGAGTTGAATAAGTAATAGGAAGTTAATGGAACTAGAATAAGGGTTACATGCCAAATGCGTAAAATTGTGGTTCGATTAGAAACATCAAGGAAGTCATGCTAAGCCTTCTCCTTGAAAAATTATTTGTTATAATAAGTGTAAGGGGTAAGTTCTTATTCGACCCCCTATTGAAGGATTCTGGCTGACTTGCCCCTATGGCACCAATAGTCTTTACCTTTCTTCGCGTTGGGAGCTTGTCCCACGTTGAAAGAGAGTCGTCTCCCCCACCTTCATATAAGTGAACACTTCATAGGAGTGGGTACCCACCAGTCATCTGATCAGACATAGGACCAGGTCAGCCATAATCCTTCAGTAAAGGGGCCGAATAAGAACTTACCCCTTACAATAAGCATAAATAGCTATGTTTTGCTTATTAAAGAGATAGACAAATGAAGCATGAATAAATAAATCTCTGGTTAAACCCAACTTATATATAGTATCCAGTAGAAATATATATGTTGTTTTGAGCTATCCATAAACTGGATTATATATATATTTTTTTGTTTAACGGTTAGAGATGGTTGAATTAATTTATATGCATATCGATTAATCCTTTCTCCAATCTGAATAAAAGCAAGTCATCTGTACGATGACTAGATCGTATACTTTTATAAATAGATTATATTTGAGTTAATTAAATTTTGATGTAATACAACTTACACAATTTTAAAATAAAATTCACCCTTCCAAGGTTGCGTTGGGAGTTGTAGTATTTATTAGCTGTTGTCCCCATGTAAATCGGTTTCGTTCATTGATGGGAGTTTTTGTAATCACAACCATAGTATAATTCGGAGGAGACCGTTGGGATTTCTATAATCAGAAATCATTTTAGAATTTGAGAGAGTGGAAAAATTCACTTTAAGAATTAGGATATTTTGACACAATTTTTTGAGATTACGGTATTCACCGTTATAAAAAATCGTATTTTAGATTTTTTTTTGTGGCAACAGACTTAATTTATTGTAACATTTAGATTGACTATCAATCATATCAAACATTAGAACTTAATATTGATTTAATGATCCCTATGAAACCACATCACTATATCAACAGATTATGTCAAATTTTTATATCCAAATAATATAATTACATCAATTTTTTAGGTCTAAATTACATCACAATTGACCTAATGACCACCGCAACTTGCCATTGGACTATTGGATCACGAGTTCGAACCTCGTGCCCTCTTCCTTGTAAAAATTCAAATAGTGACAAAAAAAAATAAGTCTTCTTTTTATTTATTCTAAATTTTGAACAACCAACATCTGACTAGTAAATGGTGGGATCCATTTATCATCTATTCAAGTAAGATTCTTTCTATACAAATGGGTTCCACAATCATTAATTGTGGATGATGTGTAAAGAAAAAAATTAAAAATATATATATATATTGGAGAAAATCTGAATTCATATTAATGATGTGGTGTCATCATTACATTTAAATATTTGCTCATTTTTTTAAAATTACCAACACATTAATACATGAATAAAAAAAATAGAGAAATATTATGAATCCCAAATTTGTAACCCAAATTTGCATCCCAAATGAAGGAGAACCATTAGATGAGTAGGTCCTGTTAATTTTTTTAAATGGGATCCATTGATCTAATGGTTCTCCCTGATTTGGGATACAAATTTGAGTTGCACATTTGAAATACATAGCATTATTCAAAAAAATAACATGATGAATTACCATGAGTAATAAATTGACTTGAACTAAATAATTATTTAGGTAGATTAATAAATTATTAGTTTATCAAAACCCTGCCAATTGCCAATCTAACAAACCTAGTCCAATTTGGCTACACACCACATAAGCCTCCCCACGTAAAACAAGGTCACATGACTATTTTTTTTTTTTGGATTGCTTCACAACCAAGGATTATAGTAAACATATAATCTTCAAATTCATATGCTATTTCAATTTAATTTAGAGACGTAATTCAGTGCAATCTTTGGATTGAAAAGGAGCTTTATCTAATGTTAAAACTTACAATTAATTCAATAATTACGTTGAATTACGTTCCTAATTAGATCCCTATAGCATTGGTGAATATAGAATATGTGCAATCACTTGTAAATTATGCAAATTGGATCAATCAAGAAGTTGTTGTGCAAGAGTCAAATTTAAGATTTTGACATACTAATTTCAAAAGTCCTATCATCCGGACTATCTCGATAGTTGATTTTTAACTTTCGACAATTTTTTGGGTTTGTCTATAACTAAGAAAAATTATAATTTTTTCGGTAATGTTACAACTTTTAAAGTTTGAGTTATAATTTTTTTGGGGTCAAGTTACCATCTTTGTGGTAGCTTTGCAATCAATTTTAATAAGCTACCATAAAAATTATAAAAAAAAACTACAAATTTTATAATGATGATATGATACTGATTTTTTATCCCCGATAGACGTCTACTAAGAACTTCAAATGAAATTGCCATATTGTTAGGTCTTACATTTTTGAGAATACCATATCGGATAGAAAATATAAGTAAATGTGTCATAATATATAATAGATGGACTCACTACCTAAAGGCTTTTTTGGTGAATATGAGTTTTAGAGATGTCTATTAGGTCTTAAATCATTAAACTCTCGAGTCTCCAACAAATGGTATCATAATTAAAGGTTGACGATTCTAACTGAACTCTTGAAAAAACGATGTAGTGTGTTGATATTAATGGTGACTCTTGAGAAAAAGTGATGGATTTTTGGTATTGAAATCGTAGAACACAACTCATGAAAAGAGCAAGGCGCAAAGACTCTTTGAGAGTGGTAACACGGTGACTCATAAAAAAGTAAAAACTTGATTTTTGAAAGAACGAGTTAGTAGTATAGAATTGTTGGATGCGGAATGGTTAGACGCGTTGCTCATGGAGTCATTGAGAATGGTGGATCAAACTAGGGGTGGCAATTTTTGACACGACACGATAATTCGACACGAACACGACACGGATAAATGGGTTTTGGGTTGACTAATTTTTGTGTCAACCCGTATATGACACGACCCGCCAACACGAAAAGTTAATGGGTCGTGTTCGGGTTCAACCCGCTTAACCCGAATTAACCCAAATTAACTCGTGTATTTAATCGGGTTGACACGAACCCGACCTGTTTGACCCGAATTGACCCACCTCTTAGAGGATTTGAAAGATGCTTGTAATATTACTTTGGGATATTAGTAAAGCTTTTTAAAAATTTGTAATATTATGGAGATTTGTATTTTTTTTTGAGATATTTGTGATGTTTTTAATGTCTTTGTTTTATGTAGATTGTATTTGGAATATTTGTAAAATGTTCAAAATTTTCTTTTTTTGGTTAGGTCATGTCGGGTTGGGTCGTGTTAGGTAGGTTGGGTCGTGTTTACCCGAACACGACCTATGTAAATCTCGGGTCACAGGTCATGTCGGGTTAGTCGTGTTTTAAGTCAGGTCGTATTCCTGTCCAAATGACCTAACCCGTTTAGTTCGCAGGTCGTGTTTGGGTTGATGTATTTTCAACCCGAACCCGACTTGACACGACCCGAACACGACACGACACGACACGACACGATTGCCACCCCTAGATCAAACTCAAGGTATAGCTAAGTCCGATTTGATTCACACATAAGGGAAATATTAGTCTTACATAGGTGCAGATAGAAAAATTAGTAAAAATGTCTTAATATACAATGAATGAGTTTACCATCTAAAGACTTAAGTTTTTAGATCGGTATGAATTTTAAACATGTATATTAAATCTTGAATCTTTGCATTCCCAGTCCCAACACATATGCATTGGTGTACAATGAATTTTTTGAAGGGTTAATTCCAATAAGCCCTTTCTATCTATGTCTCCTATTACAATCAACTCCCTGTAATTTCAAATTTTACAATTTGCCTCTCCCAAGTTTCAAGTGAATTAAACTGACTAAAAACAATGGCTGAACACCTAAATGAATCATTATACCCTCCGTCTTGTACATTATTTTTCATATTCTTTATTGAGACATCAATTTTGTCCCTAAAAAATAAAGAAACGAGATAAGTCAAGGCTAAAAAATGAGGAGACCTTCGCTTCTGTCTCATCATAGGGAAGAGAGGATTTCTACCCAAAGAAGAAAGGAATATGTGTAAGGGTAATTATCTCTTTTCAATAAAATAAAGATCATGTGAATTCGATATGTTTAACTTTTCTCAAATTTTATTGTCTAAAAATAATTATTAGAATTAATTACAAAATATTCAAACTTAAAGAGAATTAGTTGTTAAAATTAAAACCTGAACGAGTGAGTTGCAAACTACCTGAGATATTTTATAATTAACCCTTTTTTGAATCACAACTACAAACAAGTATGACGGGGTTTTTCTAAAGGTTAAGAGTGACGAAACGTGTCAAACAACTCATACTGAACCCCCTTGGAAAAACTTGTTATTCCTGAAACAATCAAGCCACACATACTAGTTCCCACATTAATATATATA
>CM042189.1:35888307-35925078 GCA_023539305.1 Ilex asprella
GGAGTAGGGTAGAAGGGAAAGGGGAAAGGGGAAAGAGGGAGAGGAAATGGATGAATTGGAACCTGCAATCAACTGCGAGCGAAAATGAATCCTTATCATTGAGTCCTTCCCATACCTCAACTATTCCCTACGCTATTCACTATATATATATTTTTTGATTTAATAGTCAGAAACATTCGGACCAACTTACACGCACTTTTCTTGGTTCAAAAGCAAACCATTTATACCGAAACAAGAAAATTCATGGAGAATAAATTTCTCATGACTTGCCCTTAAAGAATTATTAAGATTCAAACTCAAAATTTATACCTTATTTTTATTACCACCAAAACTACATTCGGAGTACTTTATTCCCTATTATGGTTGTAGCTAAATTTGTCTAACAATGATGCAATGTAGAACAGACCCTTTATGTTAAGAAATGTTAGTCAACATACATACACGTGAATAATAAATAGACTACCACGTAAATGTTGAGGAAATCTTATGGGGGTGGGTGTACCTACAGGTCTATGGATATAAAATTTTATGCAATTTATAGAACCAATCAAATAAATAACTAATATTTTTTTTTTTTTAAAAAAGGACAGAGTTGACATGGCAAGTGGAGGTTTTAAGGTTGTATCCGGTGTTTATGCATTCTTACACCTAGTAATAGGAGTTGACAAAACAGCTCATTTCTTAGCTCAGAAGGCACTGAACACACTCTTCCATTTGCAAGAAACATATCCAATATTTTGTTATTCTTTTTTTTTTATCAACAATATTTTGTTATTCAATAGATATAGTTTCGGGTGTGTTAATATAAATTCCCTTCCTGTTCTGACTCTGTTAGAGTCAATGGCTAGGTTATAGATAAAAAAAAATAGATATAGTTGTTTGTAGGTGTGTAATTTGGATTGGGCAACGCGACTTCAACTCAAAAAAATTAAGATTTGGCCTAGAGTTTTTAATACTTAGGTTAGACTTAGGTCAAAAAATTCTAACCCGAATTCAATTTGGGTCAGACTCGGGTTGAGGCATCAGGAACCCAAATTCAACCCGAACCCGACAAATTAAAAATATATATATATATATATATATATATATATAACATTAGTATTTTTTTGTCATTTTTACTTCATCGTCTTTTGTGTCTTGTTGCTTGCTACTCTGTTATGCGTGATTAGTGATGATAGTGTGATGTTTTAAGTTTAATGGTTTTATGAGTCTAATTTTTATGTTTTTTGGGATTGTGCTTTGAGATCACTAGTTTTTTGGTGTGAAAACAGATGATCAATAATTGTGTACTGTTATGAATAAAATATATGGATTGTTTTATGAATTTGTAATTATTCTCACCTCTCTGTCTCTCTTGCAGTGAACCTGAATTCAACCCGAGTCCGTCCGAATTAAACTCGGGCGGTGCTTGGGTTGAGTTTCTTAATCCGAGATAGGTTTAGAGTTAGAGTTAAGGTTGAAGATTATATACCTAAGATTGCACTAGAGTTGACTATTTAACCAGTCCAACCCGCCTGAGTTGCACCCCAGTTGTTTGCCGGCATATAATTCAACAAAGTAGGGTAGTTAAATGATGAGAGAACTTCGGCTTCGTCTCGATTTTAACTTCTTAATACGTTTTTTAATTCTGATACGAATGAATTTAATCAACAAATAAAATCTGAGCAATGACCCGACTTGAAAAGGGTTTGGTCTACAAAACGCGTTTTTCCCTTGGACCTTAATCTCTACCCGGAAATTAGGAAATTAAGTTCTGTTTGGACCACTTGATTTAAACATTCATGTGGATAAAACAAATTTCACGAGACAAACAGTTTGTGTACCTGAATTGGGGACCCACTATGCATCGGAGGATATGAAAACGGAAGCATCCTCGAAGCATCATATTGTTTCACACTCCAACTCCAACTCCAACTCCCACTCATCAGTCATAGTCTTGTTTTTGCTCTTGCTCTAACATACATTAATTCATTCTCTTCTTATATGTATATATAACCCCCCCCCTCTCTCTCTCTCTCTCTCTCTCTCTCTGTGGCTTTGGTGTTAGAGGGAATGGCTAACTTGCTGGTGATCGTAGATGGGGTGTGGCTTTGCATTTCAACATTTTAGGACTTGCAAGAAATGCGATATTCAAGAGTTGTAGATGATGTAACTTCTTTGGCGATGACTGTGGTCATGGCTGCTGTATCATGTTTCATATCAATAAGAAGACGATGAAAGGTACCACAACCTTTGTTTTAAGACCCCAAACAAAAAAGTCATACCCAATACACAAAATTTTCACCAAAACGTGATCTTCTGACTCTTATTTTGCAGTGTCTAATGTCTAAATTCAAATATGTGACATATTGCTCGGATGACTATGCATTTACGATCGGTCCAAATCCAACATTTCAGTTGTGTTGAATGAAGGAATACTTATTATCGCTCCAAACCCAACCTTCTAATCAGCCTTTGTTTTAACGAAGACTGTACTTTTCTTTTCTTTTTTTGGGATCATGATGAAGATTGTGATCTTACTTCTATTTCTTGGTAACTCTAATTTTGTGAGCAAGCAGGTTGTTAATTACATTGTTGGTATGTATTGTTATAATAGCTATCAGCATCACCATTGAAGGTAAGGCAAGGCGTGAGGTCCTCTAATGTTTAGTAAAGTGCCGTTTTGGTCACTCTCACTGGAAACTAATGGAGCTCAACGTTTGGGACCAAACAACCTTCTTTGAGATATAACAATTCATCACCATTACAAGTCTTTTATGTATCACTATTACAATAAAGTTTTAGTGAATCACAAACCCGAAAAAGAGCGACGAATAAAACTCTCAAAAAAAAGAAACAAAGGAGATAAAAAGAATACAACCCTCAAAGAAAGGCATGTTAAAGATTATTCATTAACCTTCTAGCTAGTTGGTGTAGACTATGCCGAGTTGGTCATTAGCTCTCTATTTAAAAAACCTTCACATGTCATCTTGTTGTTTTGAATTAAAGAGCAAAAGCCAATGAGGTTAAAATTTTAATATAAAAAGATAATAAGGAGAAACACATTTTTGGTTATTAAATTATGCGATTAAAACACATTATTGGTTATTAAATTATACGATTTGTGTCAGTTTTGTCCCAATATTTTTAATTATGTTAATTTAATCCCTAAAAAATTCAATTCGTATCACTTTGGTCCAATAAAAAAATAAATGGTTAAATTAACCAATGGAAATGGTCAATGCATGTGACAACACTTGAAGGGTAATTTGTAGAAATAAGAATACAAATTATAAATGTAAAGAATCAAAATGACATATATTATAAACTTGAGGGACCAAAATGATCCCTTAAGTCTGGCCACATGAGATACACATGAACACCTTCGTTAGTCAATTTAAACTGTGGCTTTTTATTGGATTAAAGTAACACAAATTGAATATTTGAGCAACAAAATTGGTCAGATAACATGAAAGGAAGAAAAAAAGCTCATTTCCAAATGATCGAATCCGAGTAGAGTTGATAAAATGGAGTGATTATTGCTTGGACACAATTAAAAGATTGAAAATTAAAGTGACTCAAAGTGCATACTTTAAACACTATTTCTATATTTTACTCAAGATAACAATCCAATTCATTTGAGTAAAAATTACTCAAATGTATATTATACATTGCAAGTTTTTAGCAATCACTCAAAACTTGTAATTTTCATCTCTATCAATTGGTGACCTTTTATCATCCCCTTGCTAGATTGACATTGACAATGTTCCAATAAGAGCTACATCAAATGCCCTATTTTTTTAGGTGGGTCCAATTGCTACATACAAATTGTTTGTCTAGCTATGCAAATAAATTCTTCAAACCTTTTCTTCTATACAATGGGCCTATTTGGTGTGAAACAATGTTTGAAAAGTAAAATTAAACAGTTAGTTAAAAAAACAAACTCTTGAAACTGCTTAAATTGTTTTCGAAAAAATCATTTTTTTTTCTTAAAATTCCTTGATAATGCAATTTTTCAGCTTTTTCTCGGTGGTGATAAATATTATTTTTGTCTAAAAAATTGATGGAAAAATTACTCAATAAGTCTTTGTCCAAATAGACCAAACTTCTTTCTCTAAAAAAAAAAAAGCTGAGATTTTGAGACAATTCCAAACAGATAGAATCTAATTGATTAGTTGATCAGCTTTTTGTTCATGCAGACAAATATATACATGTGTCTGTCTATATATATATATATATATATATCTCAACCACCCCCAAAGTTTTATTAATCTTGTTTCTTGGAATTTATTACTTCAAAATTCCTTAGAAATCAAGAACAAAACTCATTGAGAAACAAACACTCATGCTGAGACCTTGACATGGAGTGGTTCATGAGAGTTCTTAGTTGGAGTCACCTTGAAGCTTTGAGCCAAGGATGAACCACCCAAAACATCCCTGTGAGTGACTGTGACTTCATAATCTCCATGAAAAAGTGATATCTCAATGTACCCATCAACATTTGTAATGCCTGACAAGCCCTTGTGAGTCCATTCCCAGATGATCTTGTCGACGACGTCACCGGTGGGCAAGTTCTTGAAATTGTTGTCTGTCAGGCACATTTCGTAGCATCCTATCGGTTTCCATGACGCCCAGAGCACAATTCCGTTCACTGCTGGATGTGCATGTGCCTCCCTTATAATCTGCTCCAAGTACATTGCCTGTTCACAGAATATACAAACAATAGGATATCAGTTTGCCTTGGAAAAACCTTAGGAGTTAGGAGTTACCAGTCCAGAAATGTTTAACAAAGCACAAAACTGTGGCATTGTCCGAGGCTTTGACAAGCCCGATCAGCTATAGGTACAAGGTCACTGTTCTAATGGAAATAGGTCGGATGAAAAATGGAACTCCTAGACAATGGAACCTTCCTTGCAACCGCATAATGGCAAGACAATGTCAAATGCAAGAGATTGCCTTGTATAAACTTCTGTAGTTGTGTTAGAATATGTGTGGCTCGTGTTTGCTGTGTGCACAATGGCAAGAAGGCAAATGCCGGAGCGGATTAGTTAAGATGTAATGGTGATGATTAGTTGGGGGTGCAAGGGCAACGCCCCCGTGGTACGGTACAGGGGTATTTTTGTAAATACATTCGTACTAGGGTTATATAAGTACTTAAGATGTAACCCTATTTTGAGATAATAAAAACAACCGGCCGTTCGCTCTCGTGGATGTAGGCACATTGTCGAACCACGTAAATCTGTGTGTTATTATTTTTGCTTTCTTGACTGATTGTTTACTTATTATTCACTATAATTGCTGCACTATCACACCAAGTTGAAGACAAGTTCGTTTGATCTCTCAGGTCGGATGGAAATTGGAACTCCAACACAGGTGGGAACCTCATTAGGATTTGATTTGCCCCGAAGAAACAAAACAGTCAGGGTCTGGGTATATGGACACTCAAAATAGACAATATCTTGACAGTTGGAATGGGTCATTACAGGTGGTATTAGAGCCAACTCTCTCTGCCGGGGGGGGGGGGGCAGCCGCTACGTGAGCCTCGTGAGGACGTGTGGCTTCTAAGGTTGGTGAAGTGTAGTAGCCTACCAAAAAGATTTGCGAGGTGAGGAGGTGCTATAGCTTCATGTGTTACATCCCACGTCGACTCATGATGGGGAGTGACTGAGCTATATATGTGATGTGCTCACCCTTAACTGTTAAGAGGCCTTTTCAGGGTGAAAAAAAAAAATCGTGAAGGTGTATGGGTACCCAAAGAAGATAATATCTTGACAGTTGAGACGGGTCGTTACTAGTCGACTATGCATGAATTGTTTGGAACAAATTAACCATAACAAAATTAAAAAACTAATAACCTATGATAGGTAATGACCTGGCCTCTTTTAAGCTTTGAGCTTTCATGTAATAGAACATTGTTTTCAGTTTGGTGGCAAAAGTTGTGATCATCCTAAAATAAATGACAAATTCAAATTGAATCTTGTAACATTAGACATTAAAAAACTTGCCTGGTTGGGGCTCCTTTCAACATCCAATTCTGTGAGCCAAATGGGAGATCCTGCAATGGCAAGCTGATCAATTGCAGCTCTAATGTATGGAAGATTTGGAGTCCTAAAATGACTCTCAAGCCCGATTCCCAAACTACCCTGATACCCCTTTGATCGAATCTCTCTAATCTTCTTCAGATACTTAGTTGGTGTTGATGCTTCATCACGCATCTCTTCAATGGTATTGTACTCATTCAAGAACAACGTCGCCTTTCCATCAAGCTGTTGAGCCTTGAGGTAATAAACAGCAGATGCATTTTCTCCAAGCTTGCTTTCGAAGAAGGAAAAATGAAGATTTTCATTAACAACATCCCAATGAACAACATGACCAGAGTATCGATTCATGATAGAGTTCATCCTTCTGTCAGCAACCAGCGATAGTTCGTTTGGTGGTAGCGATTTAACCCAATCACTATTGAATCGAGGATCATCCCAAAGCACTGTATGGCCACGGACTGAGATGTTATGTTCTTTGGCAAATTGCAGCATGGCATCGGGTATGGTGTAGTTTTCTCTGCCAGGAGAATGCTCAGTGTAGTACCACTTCATTTCATTCTCAAATGTTGTTAACTTGAACCTTGGGGTGAACCAATTTTGAAAGTCTGTGTTGGTTAGGATTCTTTCGTTCATTGCACAACCTAATGGAAAATCTGGCTTCTTCTGTGTGATGTTAACAGTTACATTTGCTAAAGGCTTGCCATGACCACCAATAACCTGGATTTTCACCTTGCTCTTTCGGGCCTGCAACTCAATACTCAATAATCACAACGATAATGATATAGAAAGAATGAATGGATCTTGTAGGATTCTCGAGAAATTATTCAGTTTTCTTCAGAAACAAATGCTTAATTATCTGCTTGTCACGATTCAATGAATAAGCGGGATATTGAGGAATATCTAGAAAGGAATTTCGGGAATTAGTCTAATTCTATTTCTGTTTGTTCCTTTTTAAGAAAGGAAGGGGTCCAAAAAAAGTTACCTTCTCAATGCTTAGATCTTGCTGAGATTTCCACTCTTCTTGGGTGAATGGCTGTAATGAAATGCTGTCTGCTAGTATGCCAACTGTTGTATTGTG
Source organism: Ilex asprella (assembly GCA_023539305.1). Taxonomy (NCBI): domain Eukaryota; kingdom Viridiplantae; phylum Streptophyta; class Magnoliopsida; order Aquifoliales; family Aquifoliaceae; genus Ilex; species Ilex asprella. The sequence goes on from CM042189.1 coordinate 35,895,406, forward strand.
GCTCTGAAAGAGAAACAGACAGTTAAAACCTTGAATCTTCTGAACTGGCGTTTTTTAGAATAAAGTCAATTTGGTCGTGAGTATCGCGGAAACAATCTCTCTGCTTGCAATGTAAAGCTGCGTACATCTAATTCTCTCCAGACCCCATAATAGCGAGTTACGCCCTTTAAAATCAAATTTGGGAAAATCACACTATCAAAATCAAACCATGAAAGTGAAATTATATACCTCAAAATACAGCTCAGCCAGGCCTGAAGAATTTACATAGAGGCCACCCTTGAGCATGGACCAGCAACCAGATTGAGCAGTAACAGAACCGGCACATATGAAATATGGAGGTGCGCTGAACATTGCAGCAATTTCTGCTTGTCCATGGCTCACTTGTAACCATGCTGCAACAAATACGACGTGAAAAAAAAAAATTACCCAAGAAAAAAAAGCCAAACTTAGCTCATAATTTTACATGGTAATAAACACTGTTTTTGATTAATGAAAATGGATACCAGAAAAGGTGTAGAGCATTTCCTTCTGTAAATAAAACTGCTGTGAGAAACTATCAAATGGTTGTTGCCTATGAAATGCAGCAATGTACTTGTTGCCTTTCTTTGATATGGTCTCAATTTTTGTACTTCCAAATGTAGTCCACCCCTTCCTGCCAGAATTTAATTCGGGGTTTACTACTATTCCTCCATCATACTGAGGTTTAGGAGGGTTTTTCAAGCACTGAAAAAGTGGATGAACATGATTTATATTAGTTTGAAGAGTTCAGTTCATGTACAATTTGCAAGAAAATAATGATTCTAATAAAGCTTGCCTCAGCATTGAACTTGTAATCGTAGGATAGCCCGTGAACTGAAAATCCTGCAAAACATAGATCCAGATCTTCTTTCTTAAACTTTCTCTCAATTTTTGGTAATAGTACTAGATTGCTGTTCATGAGATTTTTTTTTATAAAATGCGTTTCACTTAAATTCATAATAAATTTTCTACTATTAAAAGAAGTCGAAGAAAAATTCTAAATTGACTAATTACAAGTTTTTCTTTGTGCCATGTATACTGCATTAGAAGGTCTTGAAGGGGTATCTCGTTCATACTACGAATCCAAGATATGATCATTTTTTCGATAATCGAGATTCGTTTTAGGTACACGCTCCTTGTATTCGTTGCAATAACATAAACTCGATATACATACAATGATTCTGAAACGATGTGCATTGGGATCTACCAATGCTTTTGTGGCCACTATCCCAACCAAGCCAAAAGTTTAAGATGACCACTTTTAGCTAGAAATTTAATCTTATTCCAGCAAATTTGTTTTTATCCTCCGAAAGAAACCAAAAAAAAAACCCAGAAGAGAGAGAAAAAGAGAGGAGATCACTATCTGTAAACTGTGGCCAAAAACTCTTTACCTGACCCAGAACAGAAAAGTATAGAGAAGACAAACCTGAGGAAAGAAGAGAAAACACCAGCAGTAGAAACACATTGTCTCTCTGTCCACCCTCCATGCTTATCAGTCCAGTGCTTCAAAACACCAAAAAAAATCATCTAAATCAGCATCTGTATGCATGCATGAACGTGGGGAGAGAGAGAGAGAGAGAGTCTTAGATTGTATTGTACCAGGAGAGACTGTTGGAATGGAAGGATAGGTGAGATGGCTATGCAAGGCAATGACTCTTTGAAGATATATGCATATGCGTTGGGGAAGACTCACATGATGTATGAGAGATGTCGAGTACAAGGTAAGAAATAATAACTACCAATATATGACATGAGATTGTAGCCAATTTTTAAGAAATGGGATGTCTTTGGACACTAATTTCATTCAATTCCTCAAGTTTATTGCTAGATCATTCATTATATATCGGTGAAGAATCTATTTAAATAAAACGAGTCCCATTTGAGCCTATAGAGAATTGATTGAATTACTACTAGGTTAGATCTAGATCCAAGGTGCAAGCCAATTTGACATATGTATAGTTGTGTTGATCGCCAAAAGAGTATTTAACTATTTATTGAATATATACGTTTAGTCTCTCTGATCCTATATTCTTTGTGAATTAATTACTCGCCTTTATTAGTCGTTAAAAATCCGCTAATAGATTCTATCTAAATTCACGGTAGATGCTTGTTTTTTATTTTTTATTTTTAAAAGAACTAAAACGTCAGATGAATCTTTCACATACAACAATCTATATTTCATGCTCTTGATAATTTTTTTTCCACATAATCTTCTTTTACTAGGATGAAAATGTGTAATCTAATGAGCTCCCATCCATTTATAGCAAGGGTTATAAACTCAAACATAGTAAATTTTTGATTTTTTTTGGGAAATGAGATCTAAAAAGAACTTCTTATTAAACTACAACTAATACTGACCTTGTTCGGAGAGTCAACAAGTTAATTCCTGTGGCTGCCTATTTGGCACAATCTCCATGATATAGGATCCACCTATGAACAACAACAAAAAGTATTTTGGCATTTTAGTATTTGTTTTAAAAGGATTTTGCTCTCATAAATGGTGAAACATGAAATTTTTTGGGAGGGGGAGAAGAGCTTAAGCTTACATCATAGATTCATGGCTATCTACTCTAGAAAATGTGCTTATTCTCATGTTTTTGTAATGGCTTAAATTGCAAGCTCGAATGCAATGCATTTATGAACTCTTTAATGTAGTAGTAATGGGTTTAAGAAGAAAAATGTTATGACCATTAAGAGACTCTCCCTATAGAATTCAAGAACTTGGAAGGAAACTGCATTGCTTCTTTCCACCTCATTTACTTTTCTAAGGAAGTATTTAAAAACACTAACATTTATTCCGGAGATTATGAATTCAGATCATTTTTAATACACTTTTTAATATTATAGGCGGTTCATTTATATATAGTGCATCTCACTTTAATTTATAACAAGTGATTTGTCATTGAGAGAAATTGACGAAGAAGTGTACTAAAAAGAATTCAATTAGAGTTAGCATTTTACCAACATGCTAAAATAATTTTAATATTTAATAATTTCTGATATCTATTTTTTGCATCGATTTCTTTTCTTATTCTGTAAGACTGAAAAAAACCACGATCTAAGATATTTTCAACCTATTTGCACAAACCCGTTAGGAATTTTAGGTGTTAATTTCAAGGTGTGTTATATATAAAAATTTGTGATCCATTAACCGATTCATTTATAATTTTATATAATCACGTTCATATCATATCATATTCCTATAGTGTATACATCGCATGTAATTGAGTTTGTATAGAATTTAAATTGATTTATGTCAACCATTTATTGTACACGTTTTTATGGGTTTGCTCACTTTTCATACAAACCTGTTCCAATTATACTCTCAAACTAGAGTGCAATTTCTCTAATACTTTTTTTTTTTCCATTTCACTCAAGAGTAAATCGTTCACTATAAAATTGGAGAACTCCCCCATATAAATTGTGGGGCTTTATATGAATTAGTGATAGATAGTACACTACTAACTGAATTAAAATAAAATGTATCAATCAAGGCTTAGTTATGGGCTGGACCGTGGGGATAATTGGGCCGAAGTTAAAGGTAGAAATTTTGGCCCAAAAAGTGAACGTTTTCTTTCTTTTTCTTGCTGCATCTCTTTTGCTTTTGCTTTGCTTGCTCGAGAAGATGAAAAGAGAGTGAAAGCTTAATCAATTGGCGAAGTCTGAGAGAGGGAGAGAGGGAGGGAGAGAGAGAGAGAGAGATGAAGAAGAGTGAGACCTCAGAGGACGATTCCTTTCGGCCATGGCAGTCCTATGACACTGTATACACTAACGCCAAAGCAGGTACAGGATCGTTTCGACGGACTCTCTGTCTCTAGGTTGACTATATCGCAATTGCTCAATTACACTCACTTTACAATCTCTCTCTCTGTCTCTCTCTCTCTCACACACACACACACACATCTAATTGATTTATGTCAATTCACAAGTAATTTTATATATTAATGAAAATAATGACTGTGATATTGGAATGGAAATTTATACTGTAGGAATGGATGGTGTTGATAAGGAAAAAGTTCAAAGAATTGTTTATGAGATGAGCAAAGGATCAAAGTATTTTCAGAATGAGGAAAAGAAAGAGGCCGATATGAAGCAGAAAATCGAAAACATGCGTGCTCAATGCGCTAAACTCACTGCTGCGGACATATCTCATTATCAGAAGGTATGTACAGATTTGACTTCAAAAAGATGTATATAATTGGGTTTGAATCAGTGCCGTAATCGCATTGTGCTGTATCACATCATTGATTAGGATATAATTTTTTATAGTTGGATTTATTAAAATTAATCCAATTGTACGGCCCTCGGTGCAATGATAAGGTTGTTCCATTGGGAGCTGGAGCTCACGGGTTTGAGTCGCATAAATAACCTCTCCTGTGTACTTCTAACCCTGCCCTAACTTCGCATTGGTGGTGCGCCCAATCTAATTGTATCGATAAACATATAATTCATATTCTGTAATGAGATTATGTGGGAGATAGCCAACCAAATGGTACTTTTTTATATTATGCATGATTTTTATTTTAACTATTTACACTGCTTCCTTCTTTTTTTTTTGTTCTGTGAAGTTATGCAATTGTTAATTTTATTGTTTTCATGTGATATTCAGATTGCTGATAAAAGGATTTTAGAGCTAGAAGCTACACGTGATCTGTCAAGGATTTGGCTACATGTAGATATGGATGCTTTCTATGCAGCTGTTGAAACATTGAGCAACCCTTCTTTAAAAGGCAAGCCAATGGCTGTTGGTGGCATGTCTATGATCTCCACTGCTAATTATGAGGTTTGAATTGCTTCCTTTAAGTTCTCAAGGGGACTGAATCTTAGGGTAACTATTTTTTTGAGGGAAAGTTGATACAAGATTGAATTTGCAATTTTTTTAAAAGATTTACTTCTTTAAACTTTCGATCCGCTATCCTGCTTTACAGGCACGGAGATTCGGGGTTCGTGCTGCAATGCCTGGTTTCATTGCACGTAGGTTATGTCCAGGGTTGATTTTGGTCCCTGTAGACTTCAAGAAGTATATTCACTACAGTGATTTAACTAGAAAAGGTTAGGTTTCTTGCTTGTGGCCACCATTGGATGCACTGGTTGTCGAATTGTGCTGATGAATTTCATTTGGATGTGCTTGTTTAAATTAGTTTTTCAGAAATATGATTCCAGCTTCATGGCGACTAGTTTGGATGAGGCATACCTTGATTTAACAAAGATCTGCAAAGAAAAGGCCATAACGGGTGGAGAAGTAAGTTAGAAAATGCAATACACAAATTGCCCTGGAGATCAGCATGTTTTTTTTTCTGTTTTGTTCTTTCTTTCTTTTTTTTTTTTTTGCATGTGAGAGGGGGGCGATGTTCCTCAGGTGACACTTTAATATCATCTTTATGGTCTAAAATTTTATTACTATGCCATTTTAAATTAATTCTTCTCTTTTGTGTTATGCTTTTGTGAAGGTTGCTGAAGAAATCAGAGCCAGTGTTTATAAAGAGACCGGTCTCACTTGTAGTGCCGGAGTGGCACCTAACCGCTTACTTGCTAAGGTGTTGTAGACTTATGCCGAATGGGATAATTGGATCTGGGATGTCAGATAATTTGTGCATCATGTACTTCATGGACAACACCCATGCAACCTACATGGATTCCACTTAACACACTTAGTCATTTATGGCCTATGGAATGGATATCCATTTCATGCCAACATGGTGGAATTTTTTTTTCCTGAAAAAATATTATCTTGTTGTCAAATCCTATTTACTTTTTATAGTATTCTGTGCATTCTCTTGGAGTGACAACTGTTGGGAACATCTGTACCAAAATCTTTCTAGACAAAACTTTGGGAGGATTTCCCATCTGTTGATGATAGTGATAAATTTGTGGTGATGGGCAAGTTGGTAATGTAAATCAAATAAAGTGAAACAATATGATTGCCCAAATGAAGTATTGGGCAATATGCTTGACAATTGGGAAACCATATTTGTTAAAGTGGTTGAGTGGCAAGGGTGGAAAGACCAGATATAAGTGGAATATTGCGGAAAAATTCAGAAGCAACCCATTAGGCGAAGAAGGCAGGTGACATGGCAAGGTATTGTTTTCAGCAACACTTTGACAGCAACAATGAGGTGCTTCCCTGGATTTGCCTATGATATGGACATCATCAAATTAAATGTAAAAGTGAAATCTTAGAGAAGACGTGGATGCCTATAATTAGCAGAAGATCTGTCTTTGGATAAAGTACATTAATAAGCTGTCCATTTCTCCTTATAAATATGAGTAGAAAAAGATATTTTTACTTTCTTCTCCCTTTATTCTTTTTGTGCTTTTTGATATATGTCTTCTGTGTCTTTCCTTTTATTAGGTATGCTCTGATATTAACAAGCCAAATGGCCAGTTTGTTTTACCAAATGATCGGATGGCTGTGATGACATTTATATCATCTCTTCCTATACGGAAGGTACTTTCTAGCATCCGGTGATTCAGTGTAGCAGATTTGAAGTATTAGTTTTGAGACAACTGTTTTTCTTTAGCTTTTGAAACACTCCATTTACAGATAGGGGGCATTGGTAAGGTTACCGAACATGTTTTGAAGGATGTTTTTGGAATCTCGACTTGTGAGGAGATGCTGCAAAAGAGTAGTGTCCTCTTTGCACTGTTTTCTCCTTCCTCTGCAGGTTTGCCCATAAATTATTGCATACCTCTCTCTCTCTCTCTGATCATCACTTGCAATGTGCATGTAGGAATGTTATGACATTGCACAAAGATTAGAACTTGCATATATTACTTTTTTGTCCTATGCTTTCTGTACAATTGAACCCCCCCTTCCCCGGTTTGGATTTCACATTTGCTACTTATTCTTTTTTCTGTTTTTCAATGATTGCTACGCAATTTGTAATTTTTGAGGTCCTTTGTGCTAATGATGACTGCCAAGAAACTTTGGTATTGGTCTAAGAGGTGATGATGTAAATTAAAGCTATTACCTAGTGTTAGTCCTGTCAATTTAGGGTGTTGGGAGGAGTGGTTTGGGTACAAAGTAACCTCTTTCACATTCATGTTATAATTTTTAGACTTATTATCTTGATCATCCTGTCTCTTTTATTGTAGGTTTTTTCCTTTCTGTGGGTTTGGGACTTGGGGGGACAGACACCCCTCAAGCTAAGTTGCGGAAAAGTATTAGCAATGAGAGAACATTTTCAGCTACTGCGGATGAGGCATTTTTCCATCAGAAATTGGGTAATTGTTCTCATCTCATTTATGGATAATGCACTCCTTTTAAGTGGCATGAGATGCATGTTAAAATTGAGGAAGATGTCTGGCTAGTTTTGAGCCAGATCAGGGAAGTGATATAGCAAAATCGGAAGTAGAGCTCTCGATTAGCAAAGAGCTCCCCCAACGAACTCTCTACGCTCTATCCCATAGACTACTTGTTAAAGTTCAAAGGTCAGTTTGAAGAAGGTCCAATGTCCAGACGTGCTCTTGGACTTTAGATGATGATGGCGCCCTAAGCCTGGAAATTATGCTAATATGTTACTTTCAATAGTCAAGTTATTTGACTATCCCTTCCAAATGTGAACCATTTCAAGTTTTTGTTTGCAGTGGATCTTGCGGAAATGCTTTCTGCTGACATGAAAAAAGAAGGTCTTTATGGGCGAACATTGACATTAAAACTGAAAACTGCATCTTTTGAGGTACTTTCAATACTTTTTGGAGAACCTCAGGCTGCTCTTTTCTATGTGTACTCAATCCAAGAGATGCTTCTTGATGATTTCTGGATCATGGACATCTTTGTTTTTTTTTTTTATCCTTTTATTTTTTTCGATTTTTTAAAGTAATATCTTTGACAGTTTACTGACAAATCTGCAATCTCCAGATTCGAACTCGGGCTGTCACTTTGCGAAAATATATTTGTTCAAGTGAAGATATCTTGAAGCATGCTTCAAAGCTGCTGAAGGCCGAAGTTCCTGTATCTCTGAGACTGATAGGTATGGCGCCATGTTATATCATTATGAGACAGTCATTTGATATATTTCCATTGTTTTTTTATAGAAACCTATTTATAGGGGGTTGAATGTCAGTCACTTATACCGTGGGGTTGACCTTTTTATTATTTAATTTCAGGGGAATTAAGTGAATAACACCCATAGATCAGAGGGATTTCGTGTAATTTTTTGTAAATTGTTAATTGTTTGTGTAAAGATTGGATCATAACACACTGCCCTAACATAAGCATGCAGGTTAAGCATTTTCTCTGTTTTCTTCTATCAGGACTGCGAATGTCTCAGTTTAATGAAGACAAGAATGGTGCTCAGTCTGATCCTACGCAAAAAACTATCTCCAACTTTCTTATATCAGGAGATGCTTGTGGAAAAAACATGGGTGACAACCTGCCCTTGGGTTCAGATGCCAGTGACAGCCTTTTCTTGATAGATACAGAGACTGATCTTCCTAATGAGAACCAGATGACATCTTCTGATTATGCTGCTCCGGTGTACTGCAATCAAACATCCGGGCTTAGTGACGGTGACTGCATGTTAAGCTATGATACTGCAGGAATTGAGACATGTCACAGACGTCTGAGCAATGAATCCAATGACGAGGTGCGCGTGAAGCTGAAATATTGATTTGTAGTTCATCACTTTCACATGCCTTATTCATATACTGCATAGTTTCTTCCAGTTTTGATGCTAAAGATTACACCTATTCATACATATTTCTCTTCACTCAGGTTGAGGACCCCAACATGATGGGGAATAAACTGAAGCCTTGTGATACTGGAGCTTCACATTTGGTGGAGACGGATTCTTTTTCTTTATCTGAAAATTTTGACGGAAGCATAGATAGACTGAAGGAGAGTGCAAACATGTCATGCAATGAAGCAGGGTCTTCAGCAAATCAGAAAGAGCCCTTCTTTTGGGTGAATGATTACAAGTGTTCGCTTTGTGGGGTTGAACTGCCTCCCAGTTTTCTTGAGGAAAGACTAGAACATTCTGATTTTCATCTCGCTGAAAGGCTGCAGCAGGAGGAATCAGGTGACAACCATAGAAATCTCATGCTGAAGCAGAGGTAACACATTTATTCGTACCATTTGCATGCCGAAATAGTGTTTTGATTGGCTATAAAAGTTTCATCAGGATCAAATTCCTTGTCGTTTTCTGATACCTTCCCTAACCAAGGATCTTGTCACGGGGAGTTTCACTGGAAAATCAAGTTCCAGAATCTGCTTCTTCCCCTTATTACAATTCTTTAAGCGACTTATTGTAAATTATAAATCAAACTCATCAAAGGGAGCTTGACACCTTGGGCTTCGTTAGAGAGAGCTCCAATCTCTATATTTATGATTAAAATTCGGCTTAGGGTTTTTATTAATTCTAGAGTCCTTTAAATAGGACTAGTCTCCTTACAAATGTAGGAAACCTATAAGTTAGGCTCCTTATCACTGAAATCAAGGAAAGAGCTAATTAGGAGATAAGTCTCCAACTAAGCAACAATAACGTTAAAAACAAAATAACAAAACAAAACCTAAGCCATATAATTCCAGCTACTTATTTGCCACGCCTTCTATAAGAGCGACCCACAAAGGAGTCTATAACACTTTCTTTCAACAAAAAAATTCCAGGAAATTGTAAATGTCATAGTCAAATGACTTGCATTTAGGACATCTGAAACATAAGGCAAATAAAGTGATGCGCATCCGGAGAATACTTATAATAATTTTTCAGAACTAGAGGGAAAATTACATTGCATTCTCACTGCGGGGAGGATTAGTGAGGAGGTTCACACTTACTGAATGAACAGGGAAATGGTGCTGGGCTTTTCATTTTCCTCTACTGAATGGTTGTCTTTCTGATTTAGGGTTGGGTTCTTTGTCTTACTCTTAAGTCTTACCCCTAGGGTACACCATTCTCCAAGTAGGGGGACAAATCCGTCTCTGTTTCACAATTCAAAATCCTGAGTGTTATATATGGGAATTCGCATCCAGGATTAGGCAAACTCACGTTTTAACCTAGTCAATGAGCATTTGACTTATTTCAGAGGTAATTTTTCGTTTTCAATGGATCAGCTTGAAGTTTGTAAGCCTTTTGGGAGCGTCAAAGTGGAAGTGTCAAGTTCTCCGGCCTCCCCAACACACACACACACACACACACTATCTCTCTCTCTCTCTCTCTCTCTCTCGCTTGAGTGTAGACCTGATTCAGGTTACTTGGCAAAAAATTTTAGGGGCCGAAGAACTGAACCATTTTCAATTGCTTTCTCATGCTTTTATGAGAGATTGCAATACCATTTAAGTCGCAATGCTCTTTCATTTTTTTTTCACTTGTCATATGTGTACTTAATAATCTTGATGAACATGAATATATATATATATATGTTTCTATATATAAAGGTGATTCTCAAATTCAGCAATGATTGCTACATCATATGAATGAGATGTCTGTGGAATCTGCTAAAATCAAATTATGCCAGGTTTATCCGGAAAGATCACATTGTGAGCCATAGCAGCTGTAAAAAGAAGCACAAGTCATCTCCTACGGGTGGTAAACATCTGCCTATTGATCTGTTTTTTGTGAAGACAAGTCAGAAGAATTAGTGTTGTACATTTGCTCCTATTGTATATATTAGCGAGAAATCAACTTATTTGTGAAATGATTGTTGTACCAATATTGTTGTATCTCAATTTATACGGTGATAATAAAATCATCCTTGTTGATATGTAATGTCGGGGACAATATATATTGGGTACTGGAATCTGAAATTTTCTTATGTTTGTAGATTCTCTCTTCCTACTAGGGTTGTGCATCTTCTAGGTGCGATCTTAAATAAATGTCTTTTTTGGCAATCATGGATCAATACTTCATTTTGTTGAAGTTGTACCTGCTAGAAGATTGCCGATGGGATGAAACATTTTTTTCCTCGGGGCAGGCATATTTTCCTATAAATAAGGGGCTCGGGCCTTTTGGGGGGATAAATGGCGGCGCTTGACAGAAAGAAAAGGGTTTTCTTTGCGACACTTTCCCTATGATATGCTTGCTTTATTTGAACAGGAGGCTAGTGTAGTTTCTGAAATTGATGGAGAATCTGTTAGAGCAACTCCAACCCTGCTCAATAAAATAGCTACTCACAATATATTTAAATATTGTATTCTCTATTTTAGCTAGCCAGTTTTTTAAATTCACTTCAACCACGCTCTCTATTTTAACTAACTATTTCAACTAACTTTAACTAATTTTCAATAATATAATTCAAAAAATAACAATTCAACTATATATTGTATAAATTTAATCAATTATAGACTACAAGAGTAAATATTATAAAAGATAGGCTACAAGAATAAATATCATAAAATTCTTGTGAGGGTTTTGCTAGATTTTTTTGGAAGATTTTGTTGAATTTTTAAAGGGGCTTTAGTAGAGTTTGAAAGGGGGGATTGCTGAGCTTCCTACAAGTTGAACTAGTTGATTCTGAGGAAAACCCACATGAATTTGAGAGGAAAGAGGGGGTGAGAGATTGTGGGTCTGTTGAATTTTTGCCATTCCAAATTCTGAGATATGGTGCTGAGAACAAAGAGCCATTGATGGTGCTTGAAACCCTAGGTTTTACACGTCGCAAATTTTGGGAGAATACATGAATCGTTGAACCTGATAGTGAAATACAGACAAATTTCGAGTTCGAAATTTACCGAATTGTACGAGAAGCCTTCAGTCGGTGGAGCAAGTCTTCTGTGATGAAGCCTTCACAGTTCCTGGGCTTGTGCTTTGCCTCAATTTGATGTAAATAAAGACAATATCTGAAGGAGGAAATGGAAGGCAGCGGTTGTGCAGAAATGGAAGGCGCCGGTTGTGCAGAAATGGAAGGAAGACAGCAAGTAGCGAGCAGATTGAGCTCTCCAGATCTAGCTAGCGTTGAAGACTTCGGCTATTTTGGCGAGCTGACTGGCGAGAGCGTTGGAGCACACGAATGGAGTGTTCGCTCGCTAAAATGGCTAAAAGGCAGAGGTTGGCGAGGGCGTTGGAGATGCTCTTAATACTGGGGAATGGGGGTTACTGCAACAAATAAGATGCTACAATACACATGGATAGCAATTGCCTGCATTTTGTTCGGATGACACTACATAATGTTACTTGCTTTCAAGCAAATTCCAAAGCGTGTATGATATTTGGGTCAATTTATGTGTACATTGAAACAAGTAATTGTGGTAACGGTGTTTTACAAACTAAACTTATAGCAGGCAAGTCATTTGGCCCTCTAAGTATGCAATGTTGTTGGTACTTTTTAGCTTCTTGGTGGCTTCCATCAAGAGATTGGGTAATTGCCTATTGTCCTATTTCCACGACATTGTCTTCTTCTAGAATCAAAATATCTAATCTTCCCTCTAAGGACCTACAGAAAGAGCAACGACATAGAAATTTAAAATTTTACTTGAAAATTGTGTTGGGGATTTGGCCATTAAAATGATTTAATAACATTATGGTAAATTATAATTAGTAGATTTCTTAATGATGTTAGAATAAAATATATTTTTAGTCCCTAAAGTATGTGTTTAGTTTCAATTTGGTTTTCAATCTTTTAATTATATTTATTTGGTTTCTAAAATTCTTAATTTATATCTACGTAATCTAATCCCAAACATCCAATAGAAAATTGTGACTGTTTTGATCACGCGATTTTTAATTTTGTGTTTATTTGGTCCTTAAATTTCTTAATTTGTGTCTATTTGATCTCTAAAATTTTTAATATGTGTCTATTTGATCTCACATGATTGGGTGCGTGATCAAAGACGTTAATATTTTTTTTACGAGCGTTTTTTATTGAGCTATATAAATATAAATTATAAACCTTTTGGACCAAATAAATATAATTGAAAGAGTGAAGACTAAATATACTCTACTTGCATTATTTGAATGCTAAAAAATTATTTTATCCATGATATTCTATCACTTGTTCATCAATGGATAAATTTTTAGATTTAAATAAAATTATTATACATGGCTAACTTGTATCTGCCACGTGTCACTCAACTCTGCATAATAATCTTTGGCAAATTATCTCTCCCCACGACCACCCCCCCCCCCCCGGGCGGCACCAAAAAAAAAACACACTACAAATACCCACAATTTCAAGCCCCAAATTGGCTCATCCTGCAACTCAATGGAAGAAGATTAGTTTTTTCAATTCTCCTCATTCAGCACCAGCACTTCACGTATATTTCAGAAATGGAACTAACACATACTGTTCCAAGGTCTAAAATTTATTTCCCAAATTTAAGGACACCAACTAGAACCCAGATCATTTCATCGTCTTGCAACCATTTCCCACTTCCCCAAATTTCACTATCTTCTTCCTCTACCAACCCAGCCACACCTAAAGCTCATCCAAATTCCCTCAACAGAACCACCACCACCACCAACCATGAGCAGAGTGATACTAACATTGAAGCCAGCACACCCACCATGTCTGAAATCATGGACTCATCAAAAGCTCAAAAACTTCACCTTCAGCTCCAAACACTAGGACCCTTTTTCAGAATCACAGCAAAAAGCTTGGAAACCCAGAGAGAACTTGGCAGGGCTGAGGGACTGACAAGGGTTTGGTTAGGGGGGAAGATTCTTCACTTGGACTCTATCAGATTGAGGAGAGAGACATTAGGGATGGAGAAATCGATCTTTGGCATTGGTGTTTTCATTGGAGCTGTGGCTATACGACATGGATATGATTGTGGTTGTAGGACAGCTGAGTTACTCGCCATCAATGACACTAATCGTTACCATTTCAAGGTTCTTCTTGTCCTCCCTGTTATCTTTTTTTATTTTAATCCTCCTGTCATCCTTTTATGTTAAACCTATATTTACCCTCTTAAAAGTAGAGCTAATAATTGAGCCAAATTAACTCGGATTGGATAAGACTTGACTCAGCTAGGCTTGTATACAATTTTTTTGACGAAATCGAGCCTAAAAAGACTCACTCGAACTTGACTTGTTTATATGTAAAATAGTCGAGCTATTCAAGCTCGACTATTTTTCTAAACAAATTGAACTTAAATAATTTTTTAGTTTGACTCGCAAAACTCCACTCGATTGTTAGCTCTACTCAAACGTCTTGCTTCTTATGTTAGTAATTATAGTGGCTTCAACCTGCACGGGTTTGATTCAATGGTCAACTAAAGGCAATACATTAATCAGTAATGCTATTGACCAAATTTTGGGATCAAATTTGAAACTCAAATGACATGACAGTGGACTTGGACTTCTTTAGTTTGTGTCATGTCATTTGGGCCTAATAAAAACTCCAAATAATATGTTGCCGTGTCATTTGAGCTCTAAATTTGGTTCTAAAATTTGGTCAGTGTAGTATTACTCTACTGTACATAAAATAATTGATTTCCAATATGAAACCTAAGATTAACTGATGCACGTGACTTTGTGGGTGATTAGTTGCATGCAAGATTTGTTATTATCATATGCCCAGGCACGCTTTATGGGTAATTAGTTGCATCTGAGATTTGTTATGATCACATGCCTAAAATAGTTGTAGATGTGAAAGAAGAGAATAGAAAGCGAATATTAATTATATATTTCTGTGGTGTACTTTACCGCATACATGAGGAGGTTGATTTATAATACAAGAGTAGGGAGATTTTCTAGTCTAATTGACGTGGGACAAACATATAAACGTTAACTTTTCCTCAAACTCAAGGTGGGATCAAATATGCCAACTGGAGTTTGACTAAATCACTGTAGCAATTAGGTGAATAAGCCTTTGTGAAGATATTGTGAAAGAAGAGGAAAGAAAATGAACAACAAATGTATATTGTAGCATGTGAAAGAAGATAATAGAAAATGAATATCTATTGTATATTACTTTGGTGTAATTTATCATATACATTAGGAGGTTGATTTATAGAATAAGAGTAGTGAGATTTCCTAATCTAACTGATGTGGGATAAACATATAAACGTATACATATCAACAATAGGGATTGATTTTCCATTACCCAAAAGAACAATTATAGTACCTTTGTACTGGTATTGGTCAAACAAGACCTTGGGGAGCATACAATGAGACAATTTTGAGACCTCTTACTCAGTGTGTTGTTGTGCTATCTCAGCAGTCTCAAATTCCAATTTCTGAAACCAGAATCAGTTTCTGACATTATGGTCCATTTTTGAAATCAAAGCAAAAAAATATTACAATCTCTAAATGGCTGCAAAGTACAAAGAAACTAGGAGGTTGTTGCAGTGGTTCTTAAAACCAAAGCCAAATTAAGACAATACAACTTGAAAGGGTGGGTTTCTCCTTTTAAGGCTTTAATACGATAATTGGGTTCAAGGAAGTATCGGAGGTAACTGGCTCCTGAATTGGGACCAATTGAAATGACCCAAAAAGTTCAAGAATTAAATTGAGACAATTGAAAATTAGGATATATTTTAAAATCGGAGTCACTGTTTAAGAGCCATTTATAATATTTATCCTGCTTATAATAGTTTCATCTTGGTAGTGAGACACTAAATCGACCAACAGAACTTTGGGGAAATCAAATAAGACAGGTTTGAGACAGCTTATCCAGATTGCTGTTATGCTTTGATAGAAGTCTCAAACTTAAATTTTCCAAACCAGATTCAGTTTCTAACATAAGGGTCCATTATGAAATCAAAGCTGAAGCCTGACAAAACTTTTGTTCAATCTATTTTGTTGCTTTGGCAGTCTCTGATCGATGTGTTTCATAATGTCACTAAAATGGCTGTAACAGCAACTGGGAGGCTCTTGCAATGGTTCTAAAAATCAATGCTAATAAGGTTGATGATTTTGTTCAAGAATCAAATAAGATTGACTGTGGTTGAAAGGCTGGTTTTCTCGTTGATCGTGACCTTCCGTTCTTTTGTTTCTCAGCTTGTCAGGTTTTACACAAGAATTGGGTTCAAGATTGTGCATGAGGTAACTGGTTCCTCAATTGGAGACCTTGCCCACATGTTAGTCTGGGGAGGTATCGGGACTCGAATGGATGCTGATGTGGAAGAGCTTCTAGTAAAATGGTGTCGCAGGTTTAAATCTCGGAGTTGATTTCAGAGGAGCAATCAATTTGTTGTCTACATAATGAACTTCTTACTGTGTGGCTCTTCTAGTTTGCATCATTGCAGAGTTACCAAGCAAGAGGTGAATACTGTGCTATAAGGATCCTGACTGGCTGTATTTGATGCTCGTACTGGTTCGGAACTGGGCGAAGGGATGCTGGTCATGTGGTGCTAAACTTCTCAAATCAAGCACGAGGAGCTTGTTTTAGACCAATACATTTCGTTCCCTCATATTTTTCTTTTTGAGGTTGTTCGTTCCCCCCTTCCAATGATTTTGTGTATTAAGCTACTGAATTGTATTGTCCTTTTTGTTGTCGTTGGGGGGATCTTAGCCCAAGAGTAAGATTACTTTATAATGACTTGAGCGTCGTGTTTTTGAGTTGTAGAAATAACCTTTGTGCATACGAGATAAGGCTACACACATGTAATTCAGATCCTACACTATGGGAGATTGGGTGCCATCTTTTGGTTACAGGCTGCAAGTTTTGGTCCTATGTAGCATTGTGATGCGAAGAAGATTTTTCTAGAAACCTCTTGGTGATTGCAAGCCACTTGAGGCTTGTAGTTCAAGAAAATATGCAACTTCTTGGGAATTCAAATTTGTGGAAGTTATAATACTCATATTCTAACCAGCTATTTTGAGAATAATGATTCGGTTTTTTTTTTATTATCGTGTAGAGTGTTTTCAGTAGTACTCTTTAAAGTAGAGAGCATCTTTTTTGAAATAAAAAACATATTTGACAAAAAATTAAAATAGATAGTAAATTTTTGTATATCACTCTAATAGAACGCTTTATTCTTATTAATTTATTATTTATGCTCTGTCCTTTTCCGGAATAAATTTGTCTTCCCTCTTTTTTTCCCTCTTTTTAACATTGAGATATATTTTTATCCCGAATGTCTTAAATGAAAAGACAAATATATCTTTTTTCTATTTTAAAAAAAAATAGAGTAGAGAATCCGTTTGACTCACCAAATGTGGAGAGTCAAATAAAGAGACTATTATAAATGAAATTTTAATGATTAACTCTTTAAAATAGAGAATTGAGTGACATTAAAGAATTTACTAAACATGTTTTTAAATGGATGTTTCATAAGCCACAATGAATTCAAGGATTGAATACAACTAACTCCATCATCTAAACCCTTCCCTAAACTCTAATCCTCTAGTAGGTGGACTATAATCTAAGATGATGGGCTCTCATACTCTTGAGGGATTGTGCATGACCCATAAAAATGGGTAATTTTACAACCAAAAAAATCAAATAAAATTATTTAAGTTACTTTGATTAAGATGGGGACAATGTTGATAGAGAGATTCTTAGATCATCTTAGATGAATACTCAAACTCTTATCTTAAATTTGAGTAAAAAAAAAGATAAAAAATTTGATTTGGTATAGGCTTCTCCAATGGAGAAACTCACATTTAAATGAAGATAAATATAAATTTAAATGAAGACAAATTCAAATTTAAAAGAGAAAAATATGACCATTGAATCTTTAAAAGAGGGTGTAATCTTACTATTAAAGATTTAAGTACGGACTTGAGTCTCTCTTTAGTTAAATAAAAAATGAATCTCCCTTCATTTGATATGGTTATGAGTCTAGCATTGGAAAAAGTTTTTAGGAGTTTTTTTTTAATCAAAATTTAAATTTAGGTTTCAAAAATAATAAAGATTGGAGATACACTTACTGATAGTCTTTGAAAATTTAAAGGTAAAATATTAATATAAAAATATTAGGGGTAGAAAGCAGATAAATCTAAAAATCAAGGGGTCGTCACTCTATTTTATTCACAAAACTTAAAAACGTGTATATTTTTTGTCTCTCTGAGTAAATATTAAATGCAATGGTGATATAATGTAATTATCCAATAATAAAATCTCAAGTGGATACGGTGTAGGGGTGTTTAAATTTTTTATTACTCACAAATTTTGATCTTACCTACCCGATTCTATTGATCGACTACTCGAAAGAATCGAGTAAGTCAAAGGAAGATTTTTTGGTATTTCATAAAAAAATCTGGTAAGATTACCGAATATCTACAAAATTTTCGTTTTCCTACCTTACACTACTAATATATTTGTTAATCCCAAAAAATTATAATCCAAAAATCTAGAAACTCTAATGTTTTATTGATATTTATTGTTTTTTCATATATGATTTATTAATGTTTATGGTTTTCTTGTTGTGTTTTATTGTAATTCTTTACATATTATCGAATTTATTGTGTTTTTTTAGATTTATTGGTTTATTGTATTAATTAATTAATATAAGTTACTTAATTAAAATTTTAAAATTATCAAAAAATTAATAATTAAAAAATATGCGTTCACCTGATTTTTTACACTATTGTTTTGAACAAAATTCAGGTAGGAATAATACACTTGATTGGACCGGATAGGTCAAGAAAAAAATTTGTAAAATATCGGATAAGAAGATAAAATATCATAATTCTTACCCGCAAGGTTGGGTGAACACTCCATTTAAACTTATATAAAAGAAGGGTGGAAAATTATTTGTTTATATGATAAGTTAGTTATTAATTTTTATGAAATTTATTTATTTATTTATTTTAATATTATTGATAAGAATACCCCATTAAATTGCGACGCGACATTAGCACCTTAAAGAATATTTTCTCGCCTTTTAATTAGGGGTGTCAAATTTATCTTGCGACCCACATGCCATATTATTTGTCTCGTGTCATTATTATTTTTGTTGTATTTGTGTTAAGACTCACAAAAAAAGAAAAAATTTATTTAGTGTGTCTTGAATATTAAATATTCGTTTAAATTATTTATTATGCGTATTTAATATTGATCTCTAATTTATAATCGTTATTGTGGAATTGGTGTCGGTTTCGTGTCAACGGGTAAGAGATCAGTAGATTACACCCTACTCCTACTTCAAATGGTGCACTATGAATAGCCCTAGTAGGAGCTCAGTTATCTTTTTTGTTTCTTGAAGCCCCAAGACCGCAGGATTTTGCCCTGAGAATGTCTCGACGAGAAGGTCGCGATTCCGATTCCAAACGCCATCGTTCCAGGTTCGATCAAGAACCCAGGTACCGAGCCTCCCCTCCTCCACTCTCTCTCTCTCATAATTCTTTTCAAGTTTCTTTTTTCCCATTATGTTTATGTTTCTGCACTAATTAATTTTATGTGCAGATAAGAACTGCATTTTTCGTCGTAGACAAGAAACATTTTAAGTTTTTCGTTGTATATATATGTGTATGTTCTGTATATCATCTGTCAGATTAAAAATGGATTTTAATTTCAATTGGTTAGAATGATTGTGGACGAATCACTAGTTTTAGGTTTGTTTTTGGTTGAATATGAGTGTGTTCATCTAAAGATATGTGAGGCAATGAAGGGATTTTGTGTTTGTTTTATGTTTCTTCGTTTGACCGGTTCGGAAACCCACATACTAAATTAGGGTTTATACGCGTCAGATTGTTGATTTGAGTGGACGTTGAAACAAACTTCTCTGCATTGGGTTATTTTAATACTAGTAGTGAATTGAAAAGAATGAGTTTTGGATATGAATACATGTGTGAGAAGTTTATAATTTTACAGATGACGGAAAGGCTTAAGTTAAATTATATAGAATAACTTTTTATTTTGTTTTGAAAGCTTCAATTTTCCCTTCCGAAACATCCCATTATGGTAGATGCTTTGTTTGCTTGGAACTGTGTGTTGAACTTTTCGGGCTTTCTAAATGTTGTTTCGATGGTATTTGCAAAAGATCTAGATGGGTAATAATCATTTCTACGAAATGATTGTTTTCCTACCACGAAGTTTATGGGACCAGTTAATTGTTGGTTCTGGAATCTCGATCTTTGAATCAACTCGTATGTATTATAAGAGTTATGTTTACACTTAACAGATAGCCTTGGAGCTTCACAGATAACACTTCACAGGTTATCTGTGTTCACAGATGACCTAGAAGCTTCAAAGAAAACTGGGATATCATGCCAAAAAATGCAATTTGTTGCACCGACTTGTTAGATGGAGTACTTAGGTTTGAGAAGGATTACCTTGCGTGAAAACAAAATATGTTTCTTTTATCGCTGTTTACAACTGAAAATAGCTCCAATGTTTGTAACATGGTTCTTGCCAGTCCTAAGAGATCTAGGAGGGACGGTAAACCAGTGACTGAGAGACCATTCCCACCTAACAGCCTAAATTTGGATGGTGGAGACCAGTCAGGTCGGGATCAGAAGCACCGCCGTCGGCTGCAAGATGCTTTGCCTCTTGAGGCCCCAGTAGCACCTGATCCTAAGGTACAAACTGGAGCATTGAATAAGGAAACTGACAACAAAACTAATGGAGACCGTGATGGAGCTAAACAATCTTCCGAATCTACTGAAGTACCTCGATCTCGATCCTTTTTTCAGGTTTTTTGTCAATTCATGAAGATATCATAATGTCTATACTGCCTCATCCTTGCTTATATATTGGTGAACCTGTTTTGATGTCTCTATTACCTTTAGATCCCACATATTTTCAGATTTTTTTCTTCTTCACTGGCTTCATTGAACATAATGGAAAATTTTAATCACTTCGCCCTTGCAATTTTATACTGATTATGATCCTCTTGTCTGAAAAACAAGCACTTTTTATTCTCAAATGTATGTTTTCTAGGAACTATCAGCATCAAAGTCATTTGATAGTTAGCTGCCAATCACTTTCTGTTGGCAATGTTTATCTGCCCTTCAGCAAGTGGGATAAATCACTTTTAGCATTGTGTATTAGGTTAATTGACTTTTTTCCTGCAATTTTATATGTGACTTTATTAATGTATTATTTTCAAAATAAACTACTAAGCTAATGACCTTTGAAGAGCACAAAAAGTTCTGTAAGATTAGTGTATGGAACCGTTTTAGCCATTCTTTTGATATCCACATTAGAGACCATATCTCGTAAAAGTCTCAACTTGAACGGCCACCCTCTAATTACTAGACCAACCAACTGTCAAACAGTGTATCTTAGCTTTATTAAGGATTTAGCCTGAACTGTACGGCAGGGTCTCACCTGCCCGTGCATCTGCATTGTTCTCAACTCTTCTCACCTTTGTCAACAAATGCTAGTTGTTAATAGGTAACATATACTTAGATATAAAACACAAAAAACTATTCCATCCTTTCCTCGTACACAAAAATGATGTTTTAAACGCAGGAACTCAATATGATTTTACACCTTGAGTGACATCTTTCAATATGGATTTTGTATGTTGAGGGCAGACAGTCAACTCGGTAATCCTTTTTTTTTTTGGTCCATCTTTTGTGTTATTAGGCAACACCTATACTAGAACAGAAAGCAAGTCAAAAAAACTTGTGAAGCTGTAACTCATTGGTTAGTTTAATGAAATCTTGGCGTGAATTTTTTCTAGTGAACAAAGAACTTTGATTTATATGTGATATCGTTAATTTTTTGGATGATGTAGGGAACAAATGAAGTACTCGTATGCATATCTGAACTTTTACTCAGAACCCTTGGTCAATATGTCTCTTGAGTTTTAATTATTTGGTTGCTAGTAGGCCCTTGCAAATTTTTTAATTGGGCTGATATGGTTGAATGCTTGTTCAACCCGGTGCCTTCAAGTGCCTCCTCATATATAACAATCTTAGGCATGCCTCTCTGTCTTATAACAGCATGATGACCGTGGTAGTGCACGGCAAGTTGGTCGAAGCTTCAGTCGCAGGGCAGGTACTGGTGAGTTCCCACATCTTAGTTTTTCTATTAGTCTTAACATTATTACGGCAGATGTGTACCTGTGTGTGATTTTTTGTTTCAGTGGAGGGATAATAAGATTCACTTATATGTTAATTTATGAGAATCTTCACATAGGAAGTGCGCAATCAGTTTTGTTGTTTTGGAATTTTTTCTGAATTATCATAAGTTTGAATAAAAGCTATTTCTTTTCCAAATTCGGTACCCCATATTGTTACTTCTAGCATTTAGCTTTCTACTTTTGTCTTATGTCATGTTTCTTCCCTTAGTCGCCAGTGCCACCTGTTCGGTCCATCATTCTTTTACAATATATGAATTTATCGTATACTTGAATGTCTTGAGTTTGTTTATCCACCCAAGTTAACGTATTTTGTATGAGTGAATGTGATTTGCTACTGACCAAAAGTAAAGCAAAAATCCAAGTTGGGGTTGTGCTATTATTTTTTCCTTTAAATATCTTGTTTTTTGAGCTGCGTCAAAGAATACCAGCCAAAGAAAAAAGGGGGGGGGGGAGAAGAGAGAGAGATGAGAAGAATTAACAGTTGTATCAAGAACTTGTTACAGGCTTCCAACTTCAAAGAAATAGAAGCCCTGCATTTCACTTATTTTTTGTATACCACATAAAATGTGCTATCTAAGAGGTGCCTAACTATCAATATTATTTTTGACTGCTCCTTTGCTGTGAAGAGCGTGGATGGTGGACGGATTCGAAAGATCAGCAGAGTGAAAGGTCAACAAGCAGGAGGGCAACTAATGAGGTGCAGCAAAAAGATGAGAAATCCCAAGTTCGTAGAGATGATAATCATGCTTGGCGCCATGATGGGTACTTTGAAATGGAGGCAGATCCAAAACCACTAGCAAAGAAAAGGCCTTCATTTAGAGAGAAAAAGATTGTGGTGGATTCTCAAAATGCTGAAGAAGCACCAGTAGAGCCTGTGAAGCCAAGTTATCCCGACCGCCCTTTGGTAGGAAACGAAAAAAGGGAAGAGAGAGGTCATCCTGACCGCCCTTTGGTGGGAAATGAAAGAAGGGAAGAGAGAGGAGACCATAACTCCCGTTTCTCAAAGAGACCCGAGAGGCCATATGCACGGTATGGGGATACAAAGAGGGCCGAAGCACAAAGGGGTAACTTTTCATCAAGGGACAGGTATGATGGTGGTGGCAATTACAGAGGAAGAGATAGGTTCACTGCGGGGCAAGGGTATCGTCCAAGTGGTGTCAGTGTTGAGAAGTGGAAACATGATCTTTTTGATGATGCTAATAGGAGTCCAACCCCAAAGAATGAAGAGGATCAGATAGCCAAGGTCGAAGCTCTCTTGGCTTCATAGCTATGAGTTGCTCGGGCATGGCACTTCAGTTTCTTCATCATACGTAGCCTGCTGTGAGTGTTTCCAGGTTTCAGTCAACTTTTTGGATCTGATCTATTTTGCTCAAGTTCGAAATTAGTTTAAAGAATATCTCAAAGTGCAAGCTTATTGTTGCTGTTCATTTTTTCGGACCACTGGCAATTTGAAACATACGCCTCTGTTCTAAATTCGCTACTTGGTTGTATGCTTCAACTTAAACTCAACCTTTTTTTTTGTTGTTGTTAGTAGTGTAAATTAGATGATTTCTACAATTTCAACCTTCCAGTCGCACTTTCCCTTCCTCCTGGACCCCGATCAAGCTGGAAATATGAGTCGTACTAATGATAATGAGATTTATTCGAGATTGTCATGGTTGACTCATTATTGGTTTTGGTTTATCCTTGCTTTGTGAATTCTATAGCCTTATGACTTGCATAAGACCAACTTTATGTACCGTTAAGATTTGGCCTGTATGAGATATTCGAACTGTCACAAGTGGTGTCCTAATACTTTTGTCGCCAGGTTATTCTTCACTCTTGTACCAAAGAAGTGTATGTTAATAAGAATCAACGTTAGTGCATCCTGCTGCTTTAATCTAACAATAAACCAACTATCTTTAGTTGAACTGAAACACTACGTTCCAATAATATCACAGAAAAACTTGGTATAGTATGCCATACTGTTACAAATCCCTTAGGGTGTGTTTAGTATGGGGATTTAGAAACATGAATTAGGAAGTAAATCGTCTTAAACCCATGTTTGGTATGTGTAAAGTAAGGATAAGATTTTAAACCCAACTCGGTCATGAAATCCTCTTTCTTGGATTTCATGAAACTCAAAAAAAAGTGGATTTCATATATGTGAGTTTGAAAATTTAACATACAAATGACATTTATACCCTTTTATATCATATATACCTCATATATACAAATTAGGTAAAAGACAAAATAATCATTTATATACAAATATATTACTATAATAATCATATATCCCTGTGCATATCAAACATGGACATGAATAGCACTGAATGTTGAATTTCATATTTGAATCCTATCTTTGGGTCAAACCCGGGTTTGGACAATCTAATCCAAACCCCACCCTAAAAACATACCAAACACACCCTCAATCCGTGGGGCGGGGAGGGAGGGATGGGAGGGAAGAAAAAGAAAACTCAATAATGGCAGCATTTTTGGACACTCTTGAATTATCTCTCTGATCTGTGATCTTAGCATGTCCTCTCCCGCATAAATTTACAAGAATTAAGAAGGTTGACAAAATTTGAGCAGATACAGATCCTGCATAACAATGTTATCTGCTGATCTCCTACTAGTGGTCAAAAGTGAATTATCACTTCAAACACAGGCAATACATAAATTCTTTCTATCCAATGCAACAAGCTCTGGTTTCAGATTTAATCAACAGTTCTTCAACCTACAAACCTGCAACAAAAAAGAAATTATAATTCATACTGTACCAAAGAACGAATCTAATCATGCCCATTCGTCCCCTCCATGGATTCCATGATGTACCGACACTGGATAATAGAACGGAATTTCTCATTGCCCTTACATTTCTGTATTCTTTTCTTAGCACATGCCATATGAGAGCATGTGGACGTAAGGAGGGGGGAAGGGTGAAGAGCTCAAATAAAATTTGGTCATAAGAACACGTGCTTTTCTACATAAAGTTACATGTTATTGAACGAGGATGCAAGTTACTAGGCTGGTTGAGTGATCAATATGAAGCCACAGATAGATATGGTAGATCAGAGTTGGACACGAGCTAGGCAAATTTGCATGACACTTAAATAGGAATTGTTAAGATGCTTATTCAACTTGACGTCTTAGCATTAGGTGTTGCATTTGCAAGTAGTGTATCACATGATATGTCAGGAAATCACATGATATGTCTAGCAACATCTCTATGACCCAGAACAATGCCAAATTGCAATTGGTACATACTAGAATGTAAATAAAGTTTTAGAAGGCAACGATACCTTATAATTGACAGAAACTAGGATATGAAAGATTGGCAGTATTAAAGATGAAGATCCTCAATGTCGATCAGGGGATTTTCATTCCCAGTGGACCTCTTGTCGGGCATGCTAATCACCAGCTGACCACATGCACCACTAATATCTTGGCCCATTTGCTTACGAATGGTTGTTCGGATGTTATAAGCACTTCTCAATATTTCCTGGAATCTGGTAACACTATGTTCGCTGCTGGTTCTGAAATCACTGAGTGTACCAATTGGATTAAATGGTATCAGGTTCACAACCTGCGACCAAAGTGCATATAATCAAATGTTGAGATAGCAAAAAAAGTGGCCACTTAAAACCAACAACTGGCAAGGTGGTAAGATCTGCAAGTATGATGCCTAAAAATACCAATTTAGCACTACGACAATAAAAGATGACATAATCCATTGACAATTCATGACCATGCATTAGAGACACCTAAGAATTAAAATTAGCTATTCAGAAATTTTCGGCAGAGATTTCACACACAAATTTTCAAGCATACAAAGTTTTTGGTGTGGAATTAATTTTGCAAATCTATTACATTTATTTGGTTACAGGTTTCAGATATACTTGATTTAAAACGGATAGAGGTCTCATTCTGCATTTGAGCATATACCTGCACAGAAATTTTTGCCATTTGTAACAGTCTTGTCGGGCTCCTCAGTCAAATCAGTTTATACAATCAAATCATTATTGCATATGTTGCAAGTACTATACGTAAGTCATAGTTTTGTTAGCAATCTGTCTCTGACTATCAGAGGGCTGTCTTTAAGGTTGAAGGCTGCAAAAATTCAGATCTTAAATCCAACTAAGACTCTGAGGGTTCAGTAAAAATACTCCTGCATCCTATCCGGTTGGAATATTCATTTTCCGGTATAAGGGTTGACATGGAAATTACTGAAATTTAAGGCTCTTTAATTTCCAGTATGAGGGCTCACAAAAATTGAAAATAGTTTAGATGCAACGTCAACATAGGGAGCTCACCACTTGAAATGTCTCCAGCAATTTTCCAAGCTGGTGGGCATGCTGTTCCTCATCATTCACCCCATCAAGCATTATGTACTCAATAAAGATTTTCTGCTGACTAAAAACTGAGCCAGATGAGAAATTCTTATAATCTGAAATGACTACAGAGAAGTACGGATCCCCAGAGACATAATTGAAGAAGCATTCCAAAGAAATAGTGAACTAAAACAAATTCCTACCTGTTCTTTTGATATTCTTGCAGCGTATTCATAAGTTTTTCCAAAGGAAAGGCTCGAGCAGCAGGCATTATCTGACAACGGATATCTTGAGCTGGCGCATGCAGCGATACTGCTAAATTTATATTTGGAATATCATTATGGAGCTTGTTGATTGCATGAGTAATGCCCACCTACAAAAGATTAACGCAAATACAATATGCTTGTGTTCAACAGTAGCCATGTATGCCATTCAAGAGCCGCATACTGCAGACTTAACATCCTTTATAAGTTAATGATAAACAGAGAAGAGTTTTGTAGCTCATACAGTTGAAACAGTAATTTTTTTAGGTGACAACCAAAATGGTGATGCTGTCATCACCCGGATAGCTTCTACCAAGGCAGCATAGTTATTCAATGGCTCCCCCATTCCCTGCACACAAAAAGAATGATCATCACATTTGTGCATAATTCATACTCAATTGGGAGAATAGTAGTGAAATCTCCAAACTTAAAATGTTGAAATCTAGAAAATGGATGACAATATCAGCATCCCAAATGTAATGTCATAATACACGAATATAAACATCCATTCACAGAAGTTTAATGAAGCAGTGCAATAATGAGAGCCATAACAAAAGCAAAATTACTAAATTGGAAGGCAGTAGCCTTTTCTCATATTTCAAGTGCTTTTGCAAGAATTTGAATTGTGTTAAAAAAACAAAAAAAAATAAAATAAATTGAAACGGACTAAAGAACGAAAAACCTAAGTGATGGAGTCCGAAGGGTCTGAAGGAGTGGTATCAAGCCTGCTAGGACCTCACCCGATCGCTTTTGAGGGTGAACACCATCTTTTTCTCCCCTAGATCAGCATCATACCACACATTATCAAAAAATCATCAGTTGTATGCATTTCATCACCACTATCATAACGGGTGAGGCCACTAACCACGTCAAACCATCATGATGATCACTGAGGCCACTGCCACCACCCGCAGATCTGCTAGCAATGCCGCCACCAGGTCAACCACACTACCAACAATGCTTGGGCACCACCACCTCCATCACACCACTACAACTGTCATTGTGCCAGTCCTACTAAAAGCACTCCTAGCATATCATCACTACACAATACATCCACCATAAATTTTTGATTCCCTATAAATAATGGTTTCTCATACACTACAGCATAGGTCCATTGCCTAACTGGGAACAACACAATTGGCAAAAAACAATAACCTCTTCAACTAGGGGGAATGACATCCACTAACATGGTTCTCCATTCTCCATTTGCAACAAACACTCACAAGGATCATGACTTTCTCTTCATTGCCATTACCTATATCAGTATTGCCTTCATGCACTGCCATCACCAAACTCCCTGCCTCTGCTGCCAACACCAAACCATCGTATCCATAGGAACCACAGCCTTCCATATTTATACTTTCTTCATTTTCCATTTTTCAAATATTTTGTTACCAAAACCAACTTCCACAACATGATTCTAACTTTTTTCAAAATAAATAAATAAAGACCGACCCAAAGAAATAAATAAATGAAAAAAAATCCAGAAATTGCAAATAGATTGCTTCTCCTTTATTTGAGTAGCACGTTTCACAAACTCACAAGACAATGCCAGAATCTTCTTCGGGGACTCGTAATCTCTCTTAATTCCAAAAAAAAAAAAAATTTGACAAATATGTAGAATTTCAAAACGAGCCGAAAGCATACAATCTTGGAAGTAAATTTCTGATAAGCCCATTAGATATATTTACTTTTGAGTTTCTATTAAAGTTCTTAAAACATCTTGTTTTTTCTTTCGCTATTTTTCACAGTACTTTCCACCTTAAAAGAAGAGACCTAATATTTTTCAAGAACTTACAGCATCGAATTCGGAGTGCATCCCTCAGAATAGTAAAGATAAATAAGTAGATTATGCATTCAAAGATGGACAACCATTTTACAATTGATATAAGACAATTAGCAATATCCCATAGCAAAGTAATGCTGCAAAAAAAGAAAAGAAATTACCATGAAGACAACATTACGTATCTGCGATATGTGGGAGGCATGCACCAGTTGTTCCACTATTTCTCCCGATGATAGATTATTTTTAAATCCCATGCTTCCAGTTGCACAGAATTTGCAACCCATTTTGCAACCAACCTTTAGTAAAATTAGAAGAAATTAAAAATAATGATTTATCAAACCAATTAATTGAATTTAAGACACCAAACAGGAAACAGGAATGAACACCTGAGAGGAGATGCACAAGGTTGACCTCAGACCACCAGGCCGAGGCTTTCCATTATATTTTCCCAAACGCGAATCATACCTCATGATCACAGCCTCCACAAATGCTCCATTCTGAAAAATGATAGGAACTACCTGTGAGGCTAATCAACATCTTTGCAATAGACAAGTAAAATCTGTGCCCAGTCATAAGCCCCTACAACTTAAAAAATATTCCTTTCATTTTGATTGGGTGTCTTACCCAACCCCACAATGATAGAATTTGAAACCCTGCATCCCCACTTCAGTAACTTCAACTAGACCATTTCGCAAATGGACCAGTTAACTGTAATAATTTAATTACACAATAAATTGAACTCTACTTGATGACACTTGATGGAGCTGCACTGGTGTAGGATATTGGTCTAACCTCCAAAAAGAAAAGAAGAAAGGAATATTCAAGTTTGCATTCAATGAGAAGACGTTGTTACAAGAACATCTATCCATAAAAGGCCATAGTTCAAGGTGGTTCCACAATTGATTGAAGCAGGGGAGCTTAGTTCAAACAGTCATACAAGAAGCAGAAACCATCAAACCTAATAATAAATACAATGAAAAGAGTACCTGCAACTTAATGAGAAGCTTAGTAGTGACCTCGTCGTTCGATTCGATGACGGAGTGAAGAGTAGAAGTGGAGGGTTTGAACTTGGAGCGAAGAAGTGGGTAAGCTGCGGATGGCAAAGAAGGAACTTCGTCCAATTCACAATTAGGGTTCTGAATCACATACCTATACATATATACACAACATACGATAAGATATACAGCACTCAACACACGCACACACACACACAAAGAGAGAGGGTTTAGGGGAGAGGGAGATACTTCCATATTAGATGGATGAAATTGGTGTTGATTCCAGCATTCTCAAACTCGGTTCTAATGGCGGAAGCATCGAATACCGATCGAATCGCCATCACAAGGACATTCAATTTCAAATTAGGGTTTTCAGGAAATCATAGCTACCAATCCCCAAATCTGTTCCCAACTCGTAACGGACCATTCCTTGAAGCTCTGTGGGGAT
>CM042189.1:35925478-35941914 GCA_023539305.1 Ilex asprella
TTTTTTGGTAAAAATTAAAAATAGAAACAACATGTTACTAAATGCAACCTCACTTTACTTTTTGATTCAATCCCAACTAGGGTCCATATTACTATGTGTGAATAGTCGTATCAAACAACTGATTTAATTTATTTTTTATTGATGTGGGTTAGTATTGGATTTTAATAGGTTTGTATCAAATAAGTAATCTACATATAATTCATTCATTTATTAATTTATGCCTAATAAAATATGTAATATCAGATTCATGTTTGGTATATAAATCGTATATAATCAGTATATAAACAAATTGTGTCGTATAATTCTTTCGATTAACTTCACTCATACTCGATTTAAGGAAGACCTAAATTTTCTAATTTCATGTCATATTAACATATCATATCATATTTTGATATCCTACGTATGTATTGGTCCAATTCTGTTGGGATTGACACAGAGCACCCAATAAACAGATAATTATCATGCAATTTTTTGGATGGAGTTCACCGCCTTGTTTCAAGACTTTCTTACATGAAAACAATTGAATACTCTAAACAAAGACGAAGTAAAAATGTAGAACTAGTAAAAGAAATTCATTTATTAATTAAATGAAGGGACTTTGATTACAAAAGAGAATGAATAATCAGTCTTGATGATAATCTAAAGTCTAAAAACTACTATAATACTACTCCAATTGCTACCCAAAATTTAAAAAAAAAATGCTACCAAATTTGTAGTTCTTTTAGGGGTTTAAATACGTATCTCCTTATTTCTTTATTGCTCATTTTATAGTCATCTTCTTCAACCGCTATACTTCTATCAACGGTTACCCAATAGTAATTCTTAATATGTAACTTTCCTTTATTTAAATATGGTTATAATTGACCATCTTTCCGTCTTACTTGAGCTTCTACCATGTGACACCTTCTTAACAGGCCTGAGAATTTCAGATGTCAATTCACTAAATATTCATGAATTTTCATACTTTTGGATAAACATTATGATGACTAGATAAAAAAAATATAATATTAAAAATTATTTTTTTTGTATCATAGTTCTAACCCTATATTCTAAGTTAATAAGTTTGGGTGACTTAACTTTTTACTTAATTTAAAAAATAATAAAAAAAATTGATTTAAATCAAAACACTATGATAGAAAAACTCAAATTTATATTTAAATTTCTTTTTAAAAAATTGTGTATTCCCCCAAGAGTTTGTTCTTTTATTTTTTAAGGGCAAAATTTTTTGACTCTTTATTTTGCACTGCTACTATACTCTCTCTTTAAATACTCTTTCCATTTCAGTGATCCCTTTCATGCCAAATCCTTTTTACTCCCTATTTCCACCTCATTTTAACTCTTCCAACAAAGTACATTTTAGCCAATATTTCCTATAAGTAACTCCATTTAACTATTTTTTTTTTGCCTAATTATTTCTATTTTTTTTCATCTAATTTCAAAAAAAAACCCCTTGATTGCTAAGATTTGAGAAAACAAAATTCAATTCAATCTTAGCAAATAATATTGATGATTAATGATCTAAGTTTTAATGAGTCGTGTTTTTTAAACCTACTATTGCGTTTAAGTAAGATTTAGATTTTCTCTATCACATTCTCATTGAATTTTACTCGAGGATAAATCATTTATAGTGCATGAGCAAAATCCATTTTATAAATAGTGATTACCCATCATGTTTGAGCTTGTTCCCCTTATATTAATAGTAAGTGATTTACAATTGAGTAAAACTACGATAAAATAAAATGGAGAAGATCTCAATCCGTTTAAATAGATAAGGGAATGTGAGGGAGATGAAAAGATTTCAACAAAAAATTGAGTACCCCTTTTTTTGAACACACACTAGACACAACCTCTTAAAATAGGAAGTGAGAGTGCCCCTTCATTTGACATGAATTTGAATAAAAGACTAGAGTTGGATGCTTTTACCCGAATTTAAGTGTAAATCAACTTTGAGTAAGGACCGGAATGCCTTAATACAACTCCTTATTTTTTGATAGTACCACACTGGAATTTAATTGTCAAATCCATTATACGAGAATAATAAAGTAAATATCTCAAATGGTCGTACAACTATGTTCTCAATTTTAAAATATTTCTAAAATATTAATTATCTCAATTTAGTTCCTAAACTTTTAAAATCGTGTTAAATCGGTCCTTTTGGTACAATTTTTGTTGTTGTTCAATAATCAGGAATATTCGAATCAACTTACACGTACATCAATTAATCTTCTGGTTCGATCAAAGTGAAATCATTTATGTTCTGATTAGACAATTTATGAGAGATAAATCTCTTATAATTTAATTTTAAAAAATAACTAAAATTCGAACTTATAAATTCTTTTTATTACATCAAGTGTAAAAACAAACTGTTTTTACTTGCGTGAGAATCTTGCACTACTATCAAGGGCAATAGAAGAATAATACATATTTTCAACAACTTAATATTCTTTCATTTGCCTACACAATGCGTTACACAAACGACTCTTCAAGATCAGCATGAAGCTTTTTTAGTACTATTAGGCAATTTTGGTAACCAGTACAAGGATGGCTACAACAAGTTGACGAGTTCCGGCATACAACAAGAAGTCAAATACTTTCTCGAATAGATTACCACCACTTGCACGAGTCATGATTCGAAAAATATTATTTTGACTTAATTTATTAATTTTAGTTATTATAATCACTAAATTAATAACAAGTTTTAATTAAAAGTGGGGTCCACTATAAACTAAAAGACAAATATGATTAAAAAATTAGATCCCAGCAATGTTACTCTTCATAGCACAAGTTGGGTCAATCCTATCTGGATACCACTCCCCTCAAATCATATCTGGTATTCCTCCACTGTGTTTATCTACATGGATCATTTTTCTCGGTTTCACACTCTTCTTCTTCCTTGATCATCTCAATCATACAACAAGGCTTTTGAAAAGCCCATAAACCTCACCAAAATGCCACGCCAAGCTGTCTTTATACCCTTTTTCCGGCCGATCCATCGATCACCGTCTAGGACAAAGTTTGTGTTGTGTATAAGTAGATTTAATGAATTCATGTCATCTTTAGTCGGGTGTTTGTTCATTTATTTATTCAACGTCTCAAATGAATTCATGTGTTAATGTTTACGACCCATACCCATTAAGGTTAAACTCAAATCCATTTCACATAAGCTGACTTTGTCTAGAATGATCAAAAGGCCTGGGTGTGAGAGAATAATCATCAACATTGATATTCACATATCTAGAGAAAAAGGAGCAGACAATACATAGAAAGTTGAAATTCAGGTACAAACAATAAAGAATATCAACATATTACTGAAACATTTGTTGCAAATCGTTCACATTTTCTTACACTTGTATGACCAAAATTACATAAATAAAACAATGACACAACGAAACAATTCTAGAAGTAGTTTTTAAATTTCATAGTTTGGAGGATTATGGGATTCCTGAAACTCATGCTGACAGAATTCTCGTGCTCTGAACTTCGTTTTATCGTCGACGATTCAAGTTGGTTCCCTTTGACACTTGGTAATCAGCGTTGGAATGAATCTGCTTAGAACCATTTGGATTTCCAGGAGAGAGCACAGAACCTCTGCTGAAGCTTTTTGAGTTTGACAAATACTCCAAGCCTGAATTCTGCTGCAATACATCAAAGGTTGGTGGCTGAAACTCCGACCTGGTTCGACGGTGAGACGAGCCTTCCACCGAGTCTCCTCCGACTAGCAAGTGGTAGCTACGGGTTGAGGTCTCGGAGAACGATCGGTAACGGTTTTGAGGTCTCTGTTTCTTGAGGGCATGGAAGAGAAATGGGATTAAGCCTTCCATGGTTGCTTCTTCTTTGTGGTTTTCTTTTGATCTTTGATAGTATGTGTTTGTAAGGTATGTGATACAAAGTCACACCTATGTAATTTATACTAGCAATAATGGTGATTGAGATAGAGAGATGAGCAACATGGTCAATGACACTTATGCCCTTCAAAGAGGAAAAAGGCAAACTAAACACGAGGTTTAATAATCAGTTAGGACCTTCCTAGACTATATCAACTCGATTACCTTTGAAAATATAGTAAGGTCAATATGTTTCTCCTAACGAACTTGAAAGAGATTTGAAGGTATATAAAATCGGAGAGGAGATTAGTCGAGATGCGTGTAAGCTGACACAAACACTCCTAACCATTAAACAAAAAAAAAATTTAGTACAAAGCCCAAATTTTGGACACAAAATAAATTCCGAACATCTTATGTTATATTCTTAGTATGCCTATCACCTTTGGATCCAAATCTTATCCTTGAATTTTTCTTAATTTTTTTAATGATAAATTACTCATCTTATATTCATAAATGAATCTCAGTTAAATTCCTTTAATTAGTTTTTTGAATGTTCATATCATAGTAGGTTAATTGTGGTAAAAGTGGATACTTTGGTTGATAAATACAATATTGTGAATAGTGAGTGATTCATATTCACTAGACCCAAAAATTAATGGATTGGTGGACCGAACATAGCGAAATGGAATGAATTCTGGTAAATGAGTTTTATAACTAATGCCTATAAATATGTTATAAGCCTTGAGAGTTTGATACATAGTAAAGACATAGTATAATGTTTATCGAAGGATGTAAATCTTGTATTCTTGTTCATGATTATTTTTATCAGTAATGTTACACTGACAAAATTTTGAGATTAAATTAAGAGTCCAAATGACATGACAGTTGATTTGAGTTTCTTTATTTGGTGTCATGTCATTTGAGTTCTAATAAAAAATTTAAATAATATATTATTATGTCATTTGAATTTTTAATTTGATTTCAAAATTTGACCGGTATAATATTATTATATTTCCATTCATAATTGTTGACCACAATGCACATTCACAAAAGAAAATATACATTTTTGTCAATTGTAATTGAAAGAGGTCTCTTTATGTAAATTTGAATGATGGCCATGGAACACAAAAGTCAGCAAAATTGACTTTGTCCAATAGTTTTTAGACATTTATGAAATGTTGTGTCGTGAATGTATTGAGTATGTCGTTTTTGACTGCTTTTATCCCCAAATCAAACCTTAAACTGGGCTGCTTTACGCGTAGAGTCCCCCTCTCACCTAATAGAGTAAGTAGGAGATATACACATAAAACCAGGGGTAGGGTTTTACCAAAAATTTGTGAGTAACACACGATTTGTAAAGTTGACACGATTTGTAATTAGCTTGGATGAGTTCTAAAATTCCATCCGTTATGCCATTGACCATTTTTGAATAAATTAATCTCTCATTAATAGGGTAATTTCTAAAATTTATCGACTGTTCTAAGTTTCTCTCCAATCATCTTTCCATTTCCTCTCGCTTTCTCACACACACATACTCTCTCTCATTTAGATTTGTATTTATTACATACTGTAAGTAACGTTATTGTGACTTAATTTATTGATCTAATTTACTATAGTAATTAAATTGACCGTGTGTTCAATTAAACATTGCAATTTGACGTTAATCGAACGATTATAATAAAATCACACTAATAGGTCAACAAACTAGGTCAATATTTTATATTCCAATAACATTTACTCACATACTATAGAGCAAGCGATTTAGGAGAGATAGTGGTTATAAAACTCTCTCTCATTAAGTACCAAAATATTTTAATTTTAATTTTTTTTTATAACAATACATTAATCTCATCAAATTAAATCATTTCTTATGTAACTGTTCTTACAAAATTAATTTATTTTATTCTTCTTAATTTAACACTAGCAGATAACTTTTCAAAAATACTAGTGTTGGGAGTGGGATGAAGGGGTGACAATAATAGTAAGGGCATGTTTTGTATGTTTTTTAGAATGAGTTTGAATTGATTTGTTTAAACCCGGGTTTGAACTAAAGATGAGATTCAAATATAGGATTCAACTTTTAATACTGTTCATACCCATGTGTTGGTATGCGCATGGATATATAATTATTATGATAATATATTTGTATATAAATGACTATTTTATCCCTTAACCAATTTGTATATATGGAGTATATATGATATATAGGAGTATAACTGTCATTTGTATGTTAAATCCCTTAACCCTCATATGAAACCTACCCCCCTCTTGGGTTTCATGAAACCCAAGTATGTGGATTTCATGATCGGGTCAGGATTCAAATTCTATACCTACTTCATGGTTGTCAAACATGAGTTTAAGGAGATTTATTCCTTAACCCATATTCTCAAACCCTCCAAACTCTCGCACCAAATAACCCCTGAGGGCATGTTTGGTATGTTTTTTTGGATGAGTTTGGATTGGCTTGATGAAATCCGGGTTTAATCCAAAGATAGGATTCAACTTTTAATGTTGTTCATACCCATGTTTGGTATGCGCAGGAATATATGATTATTATGGTAATATATTTGTATATAAATAACTATTTTGCCCTTTACCTAATTTGTATATATGAGGTATATATGATATATAATGGTGTAAATGTCATTTGTATGTTAAACCCCCAAATCCACATATGAAACTCACCCCCCTTGGGTTTCATGAAATCCATGAATGAGGGTTTCATGACCGGGCCGGGTTTGGAATCATATCCCTACTTTACACATACCAAACATGAATTTAAGAGAATTTACTCCCTAACCCATATTCTCAAACTCCCATATCAAACACACCCTAAGAGTGGTAGAATTGTAATGAACGAGAATAAAAACACCTTGATTGGCACGGGTCGCCCCCTGGTTTTACTAAAACAAATTGGATTAGCCGTAGTAGTACTATAAATAAAACTAAAATAGAAAATGTGAGATCAGCTAAAAAAATATTGGGTCAGAGATTAGCATTGAAGCTTCTTAATTTTAATGACGTGAAGATTTGTCCATGGAGTCGTCACTTTATCTAGAGTTTGAATGACAGATAGCAATCACGGGCTAAACATTACAGTTGGATACCACCACACCAACTTAGCACACTTTTAGACTCAAGTGCTCAAGCTCTCCTCCTTTGAATTGACTTATTTATATTTTTTTTCTTTTTTTTTTGGAAAGGAAAAAGAGAAAAAATATTTAAACATTTGACCTCGAGAAGACAAAGTCTTTATAAGACTAAGAGTATTATTAGATCAAATACCCATCGGTAAATTTACTTGTAGCAATGCTATTAACACTTAATTTATTGATTTAATTTATTGGCCTAATTTATTTTGACATTTGGATTGACTGTAGGGGCTATCAACTATTAAAATTTGGTGTTGATCCAATAGTTCTACTGTAGCCACATTATTAAATCAGTATTTTAGATCTAAATAATATTACACATTAACATATTAGAGTTGTGTTAATTTTCTCCTATTTAGTCTCTAATAAATGAATCTTAAGATGGTATGGAAACAAGTGAACCTTTCACCTAACCCTACTACATAGGTCCAATTGTTTTGGTTGGGGTTGTTGGGAGAATAGGGTATTTAAAAGGAGAAAAAAAATATAAAACAAGGGGCTAAAAAGAATAATCAAACGGAGACACGTGTTTGGATAATTAAAAATTTTGTTAGTTGTCTAAAATATTTCTATTTATTATTTAAGTGAGAGGCATATGTTCCCTTTCCACTTTTTTTTTTTAAAAAAAAAAAATTGGCTGAAAAATTACTTGTTATTTAAATTAAAAAGTTGGAGAGTATCAATTGAAAATTTATTTTAAAGGCTAATTAAATGAAGCTAACAATATAAGGGGTATTTTAGTAATTTAGTCTTGATAAACACATTACTTTTAGGTTCCTTTTATCTCCCTACAAGCTAAATCATCCAAAGGAGAAAGTATTGAATATAACGGAGTCAACACCTTATCTCTGCCACGTGGTATCATTGTCGATAGGGCCAACTCAATGTAAATGCTTTAAATGAGGGCTTTTTTTAGAATTTATTCCAATATAAGTTGTATGATTAATATTTTACTTAAAAAATATTTTTCTCTCCTTTTGTGATGCAAATTTAGTGATTAAGTTGTTACATTCAAATTTCGCTAATATATCATTTTTAATGGGTAATAAGGCTAATTCATTCAATCTTAGTAATAAACTCATCTAATTCTCGCTTCTTTTTTTAACGTTTTTTCACATCCAGAATCATATCTTGTAGTTCACATATTCAAACCTTAATAATCCTTGCAATAACAATGGAACAAAGTTAACAATTTACTTTACTTCCTAATACAAAACCAATAGTACAATAGCACCCATAAATAGGAAATTGTACAGAACTCTTTGTATGTCTCTCAAATCGTCTAGTAATTCCAATTTTCAAAATAGATAATAAATTTATTAAAAATTAATTAAATTAAAATTAATAAAACTGTCAAAAAGATACAATACCTTTTCAATCCAACGGAAAGCGGATTGTTAGAGAACAAATCTATGTATGTGGCACAATAACAAATCCATAGTTTTAGTTGTGTCATGTTTGAATGAGTGGAATTCACTTTTCCTATTTAGCGAGTTAACATTGGATGATTATATCACGCGATAATGCTGACGTGATAAAATCGTCATACCCAATATTTACTTGTAAAGTAGGTGAGAGAGGTGGACTTGTTCGTTTTTGAGACTGTGACCGTTTTGAGAGTGTCCTAAAAAATGTAAAATATTTATTAAAAGGAGAGGGATAATTTAATTTTAATTTGGCCCTTTCTAGAACATATATGTCATTGGGTCTTCATAGTCTAAATTCTGTTGGTCATATTTGATGTTAACTCTCAAGAATTATAGTATGATTTGGGGCCTTTTTTCCTTGAGTCTTATGATAACATTTAACTTGTCTACCTATGAAGTTAGTCCTCACCATTCAATAATAAATTTAGAAGTAGGTAAGATGCTACCCCCACATAATTTAGTACAATAATGTTATTTCGATCTAATTTTCTAACACAATTTGTTGTTTTAATTCATCACAATTATTGAATTGGAGGTCTTAATAACTACTAGCGTTCATTGTCAATCTAATGATTATGAATGATTAGATCAATAAATTATATTCAAATAACGTCACTCAAGAAGTGAAATTCACTTTATTCACTTATTAGCTTATTATTGAATGTTGACGTCACGTGATAATAATGATATGATATCCGAAGCTCACAATAGAGCCATAGTTATTCTTCTTTCTACACCTACATAACCAACATGGCTCAAATAAACATTAGTCCTGCCTCTTTGTTTTTTTGAACCCAATGGTTATATTACATACATGTAAGACTACCTTGATCTTCATTATTTGCAACCCTAATATTGAAATGGTGCTTCACTTGGCGTTCACTAGAAGAACCAATCACAAGTGTATGCTGCCCAGTTATCAACTTCCTCTTCCCATCTCCATCAGCAACGCTCAAATCCTTGCAAACATCCAACTCCACCGCCACCGTCTCCGTCTTCTTTCTCTTCACCACCACCCTCTCAAACCCCACCAGCTGCACATTTGGTATTCCGGTCACTCCTTGCGAGCTTGCCGGCTTCCAAAACACCAGCACGACGTGTGGTCCATCGATTTTCCCATTGTTCTTCACTCCGATATTAACTTGGAACTGTAAATTCTGGCAGTTTATCGTCGAGACATTGATGGCCTGGCCGCTGGTGGTGGTGGAAGTGAGAATGTTTGGTGGTTGATGGGTGGTGGTGATTGGCTTTATGAGTATGGTGGAAGGGGCAGATGTTACGAATTTTGAAAATGTTGAGTAACTTAAACCATGGCCAAACTCATAGATTGATTTTCCAGTGTAGAATCGATAGGTTCTTCCTGGGAAGTTCCGAGTGGCATTGGGTCTCATGTTCATGTCTGTCATTGAGACTTGATCTGCGTATTCTTGTGGGTACCAAGTAAAAGGGGACCTCCCACCTGTTATCACATGTAATTTATCAATGTACCAGTGGAGTGTGGCATCATAATGACTATGCATCAAAGGAAGATGAAGCTAGATGGGGTTTAAGTTTTAGACTTTGATTGTACAATACATTTTAAAATCATTCGAATTTAGCTCAACACTTAAAAATATTGTATGCTTAAGTTCGGGCAATTACAAAAAGTGACACTATTGCTCCTGAATGTCATATAAAATGTGCATGGACATGATGTGTGTAAACCCCAATGTAGCTCAAGTGGTAACATAGATAAGCGATAAATACAGATGTTCTAAATTTAAATTTTGATAACTCCTTAAAACCAGGTTATGAGTGATTTATCTTTTATGAATATCCTAATTTCAGTGTGGATGATTTACCTTTGATCAGACCGGGGAGAGAATTAATCAAGGTGCACATAAGTTGGTTCAAACACCTCTGACCATGGAACTAAAAAAAATAAAAGGGCATGGTGAGTGAGAGAGAGAGAGAACCTGGATTGTAGTCTCCAAATATGACTTGAGCTATGGCATCCCCTCCAGCTTGTCCAGGATAGCCAACCCACAAAATTGCCCCAATCTTGCTATTGTTCTTGGCAAATGAAATGTCAATTGGACTAGCTGACATAACAACTAGCACCACAGATTTATTAGTCGCATTAGCCACTTCCATCACAAGCTCCTCTTGAAATCCAGGCAATGTTAAGTTCACCCTATCCAAACTCTCCCTCTCAATTGATTGATCAAGCCCCACCACCACCACCACGGCATCAGCGGCCGCAGCCACCTTAGCTGCCGCTTCAATTCTGCTACCATCAGTGCAGCCAACACCGACACACCCCGGCTCATATGTGACCGTCGAGACATACTTTTGCAAGCCTTGTAAAGGGGTGGTGTATTGGCAAGGCACGCCAGCATAGATGCTTAGCATAGCTTCAGTGGCATTACCATTTGGTCCAATAATGGCTAAATTTTTTGTACTGTTAGGAGACAGAGGAAGAACACCATTGTTGTCTAGCAAAACTATTCCTTGTTTTGCTGCTTCAACTGCCAACAGTTGATGATCACCGGTGCATACGTCGGACGGGCCAAGTTTTCCGAATGGGAGCATTTTTGGGTCTCCATCAAAGAATCCAAGTCTCATTAGTACTATGTAGTTGTATAACAGTGCCTGATCTACAATCGACTCGTCAACTTTCTTCAAGTTTACTGCATTTTCTGTGTATTTGCTAAGAAAATCCCCACAATTCATGTTCAAACCTGCATGATTATTGGGAAAATTTTAACCTTATGATGGCTTTGAAATTGTTCAAGCTAATTAAAGATTACCTGCTTTTAAGGCAAGGGCTACAGCATCCTCAGGTGTGGCAGTGTAATGTATAGAGTCGTAGTAAACCTCAATGGAGTCACAATCTGAAACAATGTACCTGTGGCAAGGCAGAAAATATAAGCATGGCCACTAAGTAATTATTAGTTTGCTTAATTCCTACACGTCATCATGATTCAAAGATTCGACCCAATATGATACGACTTAGTACTTGAGTTGTATTCGATCAGCCTCTTTCTTTCTGATATCATTTCACGTTTTATAAATCCATAATTCTTACTGGACTCGTGCGTGACTCGGACACGTCTCAATCGAC
The DNA here is from genome assembly GCA_023539305.1 of Ilex asprella. Lineage (NCBI taxonomy): Eukaryota > Viridiplantae > Streptophyta > Magnoliopsida > Aquifoliales > Aquifoliaceae > Ilex > Ilex asprella. Next base: position 35,936,985 of record CM042189.1, read on the forward strand.
TTGGCCAAGTCATCGCCATCGGCTCTTAACATATGTCCAAATACTATTCTGTCACATTGTATTATGACTTGAATCTCTAATCAATACTACCACATCTCCATTAACTCAATCATTAACATATCACTCTACGTAACAGGGGATGCTACACTTCCTACCACATGTTTCTTTTTGGGCACTTAACATCAGAAGGATAAAGCATTTACATAAGAAAACAAAGCAATGTGAATAAAAACCATGGTGTAAGAATTAGGAGTGTCAAAATATGACACGATTTATTAACACGACATGAATACAACACAAAAATAGAGGGTTTGGTTCTTTTTTAAGTTACCTATTTCCTAAACAAGTAGACCCGATCCGACACAATTAATAAACGAATCAGGTATGAGTGAAGCCAATCAGAAAAAATACACGATACGATTTGTGTATATATCGGTTATACACGGTTTATACACGACACAAATTTGATATGACACAACTCGTTAAACATGAATTAATAAATAAATCGGATATGAATAAAATATTTTTTAAAACGAATCCATTAAAATCTGACACAAACCCATCTCACCCAACAAAACTAACAAGCCTAATGGCAACAATTACAGGAGGGAAGCAATCCAAAGTTGGCATAGAAGCTTGAATTTAAGGGGAGAGAAACAAACCCATCTAGACCCCACTGGCCTCTGATTGTCCCTTTGAGCAAATCCGGGTCAGCACAGGTGGGAATTCCATTCACCCTGTTGTATGAACACATCACACTGCTGACATTCCCCTCCTCTACACAGCTCTTGAATGGTGGCTGAAAAGTATCTTCCATATCCTGTGGTGTTACCTGAAATAGCCCAACAATTTCCACCAATTGTCATTATTGGTGAAAATTGAGTCATGTACGGTTGTGATGATGTTCTGTATTAGTCAATTTTAAGCTTAGTCATATAGTTAATTATGTCAAAAAGCTTGACACTAACTCGACCCGGTACAAATTAAACTTGCATTACCCCTAGACGAAAAAACGGACATTTGATTTTCTTGTTTGTCCACATACTAACAAAACACATAAAAAAATCCACTAATTTTATAAGAATTCATATACTATCAGATCAATAAACAAAAAAAATTAAGTACTTCCTTCATACAATACTTGTTAAGCAAGTTTATGGTGTCAAAATCGCGTTATTCATATTTGGCATTAATCATTTTCATTTAATAAACATGTTAGCGGATCGGGTGAGATTTGTATTTTTTTTTGGTTCTACGATCAATGGTGCCCGGACCAACTTACACACACTACGACTAATCCCCTAGTCTCCTCGGTCCAATCAAAAGCAGGTCATCCACATCGGAACTAGGGTATTCATGAGAGATAAATCCCTCATTTGCCTGGTCCAAGATTCGAAGTCATGATGTTTAAGTTTATAGTTCATCCTCTTACCATTTAAATTACCTTGGGTTGGGTGAGATTTATGTTGTCTTCACCTATCGTGACAAAAATTATATTTAATTATGAAATTCTCAAGCTTACCTGTGCATCAAAGTGGAATCGATCAACACCTTTCCAGTTGTCAACATCATAAGCAGTATAGTGCTTACAACAACTTGCAACCTTGAGCCTCTGATCAGTACTACTAGAGTTCCCCTGCTCATCACCAACCTCTTGCAAACCTTTGACATAGTTCACAGCATATTTTGAAACCACCAGAGGGTCCTCTCCAGGGGTCTCCTGACCTCTCCCCCACCTGGGGTCCCTAAACACATTCACATTTGGACTCCAAAATGTCAAGCCAGCAAGACCACCATTGTACATGGCTCGAGCCTCGGTTGACACCACCTGTCCCAGCTCGAGCCATAAAGAAGCATTAAAACTGGCAGCCGAAAGAATGACTGCTGGAAAACTCGTCGCACCGGGCACTGTTGCATTAAAATGTACTCCAGGCCCGGTGTTTGAGACTCCATGCAGTGCCTCGGACCACCATTCATAGGCGGGCACGCCTAGCCTGGAAATGCCCCTGGCACCATTAACTAACTGTTGCACCTTTTCTTGGAGGGTGAGGCGTGACACGAGGTCTTTGGCTCGGTCTGCATAAGGTAAAGATGTGTTACAGAAGGGGAAGTTGCTGGTGCTTGGGTTGGTCTTGTCGCAGGCATATTGATGAGTGTCACGAGGGATTAGAAGGAGTAGTATGAACACCAGAGGTGAGAGAAGATGTTTTTTCATAGCTCTCACTAGTTCTTTTCTCTTAACCCTTTTTTACTGTAGAGGGTCAGATGATTACAAGGACTACCACTCAATTTATAGCAGAGGGTGAGCCTTAAATTCCATCAACCTTTTCACCTTTTAGTAATAGCAGGAAGTTAAATTTTTTTATATATATATAAGAGAAAAATTTAATATCTTTGTGCAGGTCACGAGAGTTTTATTCTCTATGAATACCTTAATTCCGGTGTAATCTAAACATAGATAATTTTTTTTAATCAGACCGGAGAGGGGAATAATTGAGGTAAGCGTAAACTGACCCGAGCACTCTAACTATTAAATCAAAAAAAAACTTAATGTCTTAATTTCAATTATTCACTTCACTATGAATTTATATTTCTGCTCGACTCTGGTGCATTATAGTTACTTAGGTCCCCTATTAGGATTCTACATAGACATTTTTTAATATTATGTGAGTGTACTGTAAATCCCACTAACCAAGCAACAAGGTTATTGTTGTAAAGCAACAGAATTCGGCTCAAGCAAGCCACGGACTCTCTCTCTCTCACTCTCTCTTTCTCGCACACACAGATGAGAAGGGTGCCTTGGAAGAAAATACAAACACAGAGCACGCTAAGGAAGGTCACTAAGGCAACTAGGTCACACATGAATGCATTAGGGAGTACTCCACTAAGAAAAGACATATTTAGGCTCTATATTTGTCTGGTTTCTTTTTTAATACTATCCGAATCAGTGGTTTAGTGGTAAATTATACATATTTAATGTTGTTCTTGACACTCATGTGATTATTAAGTAGGGAGATGGATTGTGGTGCTATAGTAACAGACTGTCATTCCAGATTAGTAGCTATGATTCAAACTAAACAGTCTATAGGAGGACTCTCATGATCACGCCCAAAAGGTTACTAACTACATATTGATGCTATAATCTCGTTTTATCGGATCAAAGCTGTCCTAATTTCTGTCGGTTGTTCTTCTACTGCACATATATGCTTGAATCGGAGTTACCTTGAAAGGATTCACTTAAACTGATATAATATGGTAGATCCTCCGCTACTCACTCATGGAAAATTGCTCTAAGGAATCTCAAACCCAATGGGAGAAATTCTCAGGTCACACTTGCATCATAGAAGAGACCTTCTTAGGTTACGTTTTGGATAAATGTATTAAAATGAAGGGATTTGGAATAAAATAGATGATAACCAAATAAAACGATGAATAACTCTATTGAAAAATAAATGAAACGATAGATCAAATAGAAGATTATTAGTAATTGCTTGTGTTTGAAGACATAAAATAAAATAAAAATGTATATGTTGTGTCATTACACATAGCCAATCCATGGACCGTGTTATCCTATCTTTATTATATTAGATCAAGATTTGGATAAGGAGTAGATCCATTTTGAAGGATTAATGTGTGGCATTTAGTTGAAAATGACAAAAACACCATACATCAACGCATAAATCTCTTAACTCAGAGGGACATTCTTGTTATTTTGGATACTAATACTAATCATGTTGCATTTAGTACAACCTATTTCATGGTAGTGGTTTATATTGATGTGGGACGCTAGATGAATTTTAGCATTGGATTGATATTAACAAGGTCATTAGAAACGGACATTATAATTTGAACTAAACTTATTATTTAGTGATCGAAGAAATGCTATGCTACTCAAATTGTATCCTAAAAAATTCATCTCAAATGAGTCGGCACTTTCACACACCTTATATTTTAAGAAAAAACTAACTCATCCCAAAGTGTGATGTGTGAAGGAGTCAACTCATTTGAAATAAGTTTTTTGGAATACAAGTTAGGCATCTAGCATATCATTATTGTTAGGGCATGTTTGGTATGTGGGACAAGGGGAAATTTGGAAGATGGGTTGGGAATAAAAGTCCGCAAAACTCATCAAACTATGTTTTACAACTACATTTCTAACCCAAGTTACCAAACTCAACCCGTTTTAAGCCTACAATTTAAATCCATGTTCATGAGTTTCATGAAACCCGGTGGGAGTGGGTTTCATATGAGAGTTAAAGGGTTGAATATACAAAATAATATTTATACGCCCAAATAACCCATATATAGCAAATAATCAAATATGTATACCTCAAATAATTAAATATTAAAATCATAAGGACACAAGAAAATGTACGTATACAAACATGAGTTTGGATTAGGTTAGTTAAAGGTCAAAATAGTCATTTATTTATAAATATATTATCATAATAATAATATATCCGTACACATACCAAACATGGGTATGGACAGAATTGAATGTTAAATCTCATCTTTCTAATAAGAGATTTGGGTTTAGAAAGATTTGAACAAGTTAATCCAAACCCCTCTAAAAAAACCACCAAATAGGCCCTTAGGGTGTGTTAGATGGTAGAGTTGGACCGGAATAGAGATCTAAAAAAATATGGGTAAATTGTAAGAGGGTACACCAAATTAGACTACTTGGCAAAAAATACACACTAAAAAATGTAGGGTTATTAAGTCCTTAATTTTGATACTTATTTGTATCAAAGTACACAATTTGAATTTACCTAATTTTTTTGTGACATTTATGTCCTCCATTGATTCATGTGTATGTTCTTTAGAAAGTGGTGCATTAAATATCTCCTAGTTTTATGGGAGATCTTTAATATTTAATGCACATTGATTCATGTGTATTTTGTTAATATATATATATATATATATATATATA
>CM042189.1:35951914-35982330 GCA_023539305.1 Ilex asprella
TGCCTCGTGCGGTCTTGGTCCCTTCCTCCGTTTTCCTTGATGATTGCTACTCGGTTGGCCCAACTACATGGGTCTTTTGGGCTCTTCTATGGGCTTCTTCGACTCCGTTCGGATAGGACCTTAGCTCAGTAAAATCCGGACTCATCAATTTTAGTTATTTTTTGTTTATATAAAATATATATACTGGCTTTAGGTCTTTTATGTTTAATGAATTTTTAACATCAAATATGATGTAAAAAAATATAAATATATCATATTATTTTTATTTATTAGATGACAAAGTAAAATTTATAGTTAAAATATGTCCACCCTAAATCATATTCCTCCACTGATCTCATCCCTTGACACCCCAACCGTAATAAGAGCCCTAAATTACTACATTATCTCGAATTTTAAAAATTTATTTAGGCTAGATCATGAGAGAATTATTCTTCATGAATATTCTAATTCTGGCATGGGTGACCTACTTTTAATCAAATTGAAGAGAGAATTAATCGAGGTATATATAAATTGGCTTAAATACCCCTAACCGTAAAAAAAAAAAAAAAGGTTCTTGGTGTCTATATAACAAATACTTGCTCTCTTTGTGGATAAGAAAATGGTGTTTCCTAAGACTTGTTACTGTCTGTAAATAAATAAATAAAATAATAATGTTACACTGATCAAATTTTGGGATTAAATTTAGAGTCCAAATGACGTGACAGTATATTTTTTGAAGGTTTTATTGGGACTCAAATGATATGGTACCAAATAAAAAAGCCCAACTTAACTATCGTATCATTAAGAAGCTCAACTTAACTATCATATCATTTAAGCTTCAAATTTAGTCCAAAAATTTGATCAATAAAACATTAATCTAAAAAAAAATTGTCTCTGTTACTCCAACATATAATGGCTACTGGTGCATTCAATGCAGTGGATGAATAAGTAGGCAATTATTTTGGCATTTAATGAGAGCATCCACCGACAAGGGTAGTAATTGCATCTCATGGTTCATGATAAGCCAACAAATTTATAAGGACCGGAGATTTTAATCAAATATATAATCCAGTAGAATTAGTTGTAAATTTCAATATTAGATAAAGTTTATTTTTAAAAGCAAAATTCTCTCCAATATATTTTTTCTTTAATTTGGGATAACACGTACTTGAAGGCACGGTACAATTTGAATGATTTTGAGATAAATGTTGGTGGTTATTATATGAGTTTATTTGTCGATAAATTTATTGAAGTTTGTTATGTATTTCTATTATAGATTCCATTCTTGACATATCATCTACCATCGAGTAAGTCCCTCACTCAACAATAATGGATTCCCCGTTAGTTAACGATGATTGATGTGCTAAGAAATAAATAAAAGAAAAATGTATCGAAAGAGATCGGAATTCCCACTTCTATCAAATGACTATATTGAATTAAGTCAGATTAGTATTTTCCATACGTGTATCAATGTATCTTATATAAATGCAGTCTTGTGTAGTTTAATTTATTCCATATTCTAAGTTTGATAATTGTTACATGAAGTAACTATATCTCCAGATCTGGGCACACTGCTCGGACTTGCAAAAAACCCAAACACCTCGTATATAAAATAAGATTACATAAATCTATTTTTTTGGTATTATAGTTGGGGTGTCCAAGTAAGTTTATGTGAATCTTGACTAATATTTTCTTCAGTCTGGTTAAAGGCAGGTTGTCTATACTAGGACTAGACCTATTAACCGTGTCGGATTAAGTGGGTTCGTGTCTGGTATTAGTGAGTTTGTGTAAATATATATATATATATATTGAACTCGTACACGAATCGTTTAATTAAATGAATGAAAATTTACAAAAAAAATCGAACACAACTCACTTGTTAAATGAGTTAAATGGTATAACTCGTTTAAATAAGCGATCATGTTGGGTAGAGTTGAGTTAACACGCAGTGGAATGTGAATTCACATCGTGCAGGTTCAGTTTCCGTCGTTTGCCCATCAATAAATAAACTATTTGTTATGGAAACACAAGATGACAGACTTGGAAACAATTTTTTTTGTAAGTCATCTCGAGGCTTTCAAAGGCATCTAAGTAATTGGTATCCGATTGAAACGTAGAAAGTATAGGTTCATGTCGCCTACTTGCTACACAAATGGAATGGCCGATCGATAACTCTGTTAACGCGCTCACCGATTTGACATTAAAACTTCTGTACAACTAATTAATAAACATTCCTAGTAATTAATTATCAAACAAACAAAAAAAATGACATTTAGTGATGTCAACCCTCATTAGAAAAATATTTTAAATTATAAGAATGAACTCATTAAAAAACTAAATTTAAATGGTCTAATTATTATATTGGATAAAAATATTATGACAAAAAAATAGAAATAATTATTAATTTATTATTATATTAATTTTAGTTAAGCGTGCGATAAACAGGTTGACCAATCTCACTCATCACAACCCGGGTGATAAATTTTTAATAGTCTAACCTTAAGAGAATTGTCAACTTTTAAACTCAGCATTTTAAATTTACAGCTCATACCTATCTCCAATAACCTAAGATTATACATCTAATTTTTTTTTTCAAATTCCTTAATGACAACACTAATTTGTTAGCGCTTGGACTTCTAACATTTGGACTGTGGTCCATGGAAAAAAGTGCAAAATAACAAAAATATTGAGGATAAATATAAGAGAGAATTACTCAATAGATAAAATAATTATATATTAATTATAATTTTTTTGATTTTATTTTAATAAATGATACAATATAACATGAATTTTGGTTATAAAATTTAAAATAATTGATATTAAATCTTTGATTATAGTATTTTTGGTCTAAATATAACATTTTAAATTTAAAAAATCTAAGCATTATATGCATACAAACTTTAAGGGGATCTAGGTGTAATTTATTAACGGATATATTTATAGCAGAGATCTAAGTGTTATGCTTGTATAAACTTTAAGAGGTCTGTGTGTAATATTTTAAATATTAGAGGATCTTAGTGATTAAATAACAAATCTCATAAAATCTGAATATAATTATTCCTAAATATAAACGTGTAACATGTGAAAAGTTATGTTGATAAGCCCAATGGGTTTGATTCGATCATTAAAACTTCCAATGGGTAAGGTAGAAGCCCAATTTAGTATTGTTTTTTTTTTAAAATCTATTTTCTTAAGTGATAATGTAATAAAGTTCAAATTAATTTATATATATTTTAAATAAATTTATACGTATCTCGACTAATTATCTTTTATATCCGATCAAATAAGAGTTGAAAATACTAGTATTAAACATTGCCTCGATTACTATGTGTGTTATATGTCCACGTCCTAGAAAAAAAAAAACATTGCCTCTATTTGTTTTCAATTATTTTTTGGTAAGTACTAGTTTCCAAATTACTAACCGACATTGTAAAGGTTTCCTAATGGGACCACCCTTATCCTACCAGCCACGTTATTCACGACTTGTTTAAGTTGAAGAAAAAACGCTGTCCATTTCAATTTTTTTTTTATTTTTTAATAGGAAAAAGTTTAGTCATACCTCTTCTAATTTATCATACTTTTAAGAACACCCTTTTTATTTTTTAAAATTTTTACTCACACCTCTATAAGATTAAAAGTCTTCACTATAATACAATTTTACTAAATTATCTCATGAAATTTTAAACAATTCACATTAAATTTTAATCGGTCTAAATTTTGATGCATAAAAAATATAAATTTTAATCGACTCAAATTTTAATACATAAAAAACGAATTTTAAACAACTTGAATCGAATTTTAATAAAATTAAATTTTAATTGACTCAAATTTGAGTTTAATCGGCTTAAATTTTAATAAGTAAAAAAATAAAATTTAATCAGCTTGAATCGAATTTTAATCTGCTTAAATTTTAATATATAAAAAAATAAATTTTAATAAACTCGAATAAAAAATAAATTTTAATCAGCTCGAATTTTATGTAAGGATAATTTTGATATTTATTATTATTATTTTTGTTAAAAATAGAGGTTTAATGGTAGGGATGTCAACAGTATTTTGAATAATTGAAGGGTGTCTTTGAAGATATGATAAAACTATTTTTTGGAAATTTTCTTTTTTAATATTATCTATATAATATGGCAGTATCTATTGTAATATATTTTATTTAATTTAAAATTATATAATTAATGTTTAATTTTTTTAATATTATTCTTCTTTTTATTTTATTATATTCTTGCTTTGATTTGGTTGAAGAGCTGATGCTTAATTCCACTGCAGTTCAAAGTCCTGAGGGAGAGTGGGAGACCCGTTTAATTTATCTCGGTCTATGATTAATTTCTCAGGATCAGATCTCATTCCTTATCCTGCTCACTGAACTAGTAATCTCTCTGTCCTCTCTCTCGAAGCAAACACATCCGCTCTTTCTGTGTCTACAATTTCTAGAAAATGGGGCGTCAAAGATCAAGTGTTTCAATCTTTTTAGGGTTTCTGTTACTGGGTTTGTACCAATCAGCAATGGGTCGGTTCGTGGTGGAGAAGAACAGCTTGACGGTGACGTCACCGGATAGTATAAAGGGTAATCACGACAGCGCGATTGGGAACTTTGGGATACCTCAGTACGGAGGCAGTATGGCCGGGACTGTGGTGTACCCGAAAGAGAACCGAAAGGGTTGTAGAGTTTTCAATGAATTTGGGATTTCTTTCAATTCCAAGCCTGGGGCTTTGCCTACTTTTGTTTTGGTTGATCGTGGAGGTAGGTACCCTTTTGTGAATTTGATAAATTTGCTTGCTTTCTCGGCTTATTGTTAAGTTCTGAGCTTAATTTGATTATGTTGGTTCTTTCAGAGGTTAATTGGTGATATTGGATGTTCTTTTTGTTAATTTTGATTTAAATAGCTTTGTTTTGCTCTTCTGAGGGTGTTGGTGATTTTTGAGGTTCTTCTCCTATTAATCTTGGCTGAACTAGCTGTTCTTTTTTCCTTTTTAAGGCCAATTGTTGATTTTCGAGGTTCCCATTACTTTTGTTAGAGGAGCTGTAATTTGCACTGTGAGGTTAATTTGTGTTTTGGGGGTACTCTTTTTCTTAACTTTTGTTAGAGTAGCTGTTTGTTGCACTTACTGAGTTAATTGGTGATTTTGGAGGTCTGCTTTTTTTGTTCGTCAAATTATCATTTTTTTGCTTTGTTCTTTATGGTATTCACTTAAATTATTTTCTCAGAGTAATTGGTTTTCCTGTGTAGGTTGATATTTAAATTGATTTATTTGGAGAATTGTGTAGGAACCTTTCTTTTTTTTTTTCATTTTCCTATTAATTTTAGCTGATTTTATACCCTTCTTTGATATTTTTTGTTTTAATGGATTGTTTGGTTGATTGCCGTAGTACACTCTTTGGTAGCAAGAGTGGACTTTTGTCCTCCCAACGTAGAGCTATTATCCACGAAATTTTTCATTCTGAAGAATTGAGAAGTACAAATGTGACTTTTTTTTAAGTAAGAGGAACATGCATAGGTGGAGGGGAGGATAAGTGGGTCACAAATGGAGGTTCACTCCACCCACAAAGCCACACCATCCAATTGATTGCTGAGAAACACATTTTTGCTTGCTGGACTTGATATTTTGCCATTATTTTTTTCACTCACATATTTGATTTCTTAAGGAAATAAGCATAGTCTTGTTTAGCTTTAAACTTGATGAATTGGGATGTTTTTTCTTTGTATCTCAAAATGTGACGTTTCTTGCAGGCCACATCTTTCCTGTACAGTATCTTGTGATTTAGCACTTTCTTTTCTCTTATGTGGAGGGAGGAATTTATATTTTGGTCAGCAACTTTTTTTTCTCTATATTGAAGATTTTGGTGCTTCATTCTTTTTCCTTCCAGATTGTTTTTTTGCATTGAAGGTGTGGAACGCCCAAAATGCTGGTGCATCTGCTGTTCTTGTAGCAGATGACATTGAAGAAGCATTAATAACCATGGACTCGCCAGGAGAGGATCGTTCATCTGCAAAGTATATTGAGAACATAACTATACCATCTGCACTAATTGAGAAAGGTTTCGGTGAAAACCTTAAGAAAGCAATCAGTGGTGGGGATATGGTAAATGTGAATCTAGATTGGAGAGAAGCTGTTCCACACCCAGACGATCGTGTGGAGTATGAGTTATGGACTAACACCAATGATGAGTGTGGGATTAAATGTGATATGCTGAAGGAGTTTGTAGATGATTTTAAAGGTGCAGCTCAGATTCTCGAGAAAAGTGGTTATACTCTGTTTACACCACATTATATAACTTGGTATTGTCCTCAGGCTTTCACAGTGAGCAAACAATGCAAGTCCCAATGTATCAACCATGGTAGATATTGTGCTCCTGATCCTGAACAGGATTTCAGCAAAGGTTACGAAGGAAAGGATGTAGTTCTTGAAAACTTAAGACAGCTGTGTGTGTTTAGAACAGCAAATGAGTCCAAAAAGCCATGGATCTGGTGGGATTACGTGACAGATTTTCAACTTAGATGTCCCATGAAGGAGAATAAATACAACAAAGAATGTGCTGACAGTGTTATTAGATCTCTAGGTAATGAGTTGTCACTGCATTGCATTCCTGTAATGAATTATAATAGTCATAGTTGATAAAGGATCTGGTGTTATTTATCTGGTGTTAATGTTGCTTCTGCACAGGTCTTGATTTGAAAAAGATTGAAAAGTGTATGGGAGACCCGAATGCTGATTCTGACAATCCTATTCTGAAAGAAGAGCAAGATGCTCAAGTATGTTTGTTAAACTTACATTTTGTTGAACTGTTTTTATCAACATCGCCCTTTAAGCAACCCTTGGAATTGGTGGTGCCCATTTTGTTGATGTAAACTATTTGACAATTATATTTTCTGTAGATTGGGAAAGGATCACGAGGTGATGTAACCATATTGCCTACCCTTGTTGTCAATAATCGACAGTACCGAGGTCCGTCTCTGTACTTGTGTATTTTCAGACAAATCGGAAGGGTTTCCTTACTAATGTTTGTGCTTCCAGGCAAGTTGGAGAAAGGTGCAGTTCTGAAGGCCATTTGTTCTGGTTTTGAGGAAACTACTGAGCCAGCTGTTTGTTTGAATGGTGGTAAGTTCATCTTCTCAGTTGCACTAAATGTTGAATTTTGATTCTCATGGACAGTGTGCTTACTTATGGCATTGGTCTTTATGCGTGACTGGGTATTTTTTTATGCTCCAGATATGGAGACAAATGAGTGCTTGGATAATAATGGTGGTTGTTGGCAAGATAAAACAGCCAACATCACTGCCTGCAAGGTACTTGGCATAACGGGCTGGATTTATATGTATTTAATTGTTTATTTTCTTAACAGCTATACTTTTACACTCAGGATACATTTCGTGGGAGAGTGTGTGAGTGCCCGCTGGTTGATGGTGTGCAGTTTAAGGGTGATGGTTACAGCTCTTGTTCAGGTAAACTAATTGACTGATCTCTTTGTACTGATAAAAGGAAACAAAAAGAAAAAAACTTTCAATAAACATCCTTAATGATGTGGAAGCAATGGTAGTGCAACAAATGCAGTAAAAAATGTGAATGTACAGATATACTGTCCATACATGTATTTGGTGTGCACACTGTCTGTACTTGTTGCATGGATAAATGTGGAAGATCTCTGTATTTTTTGGTATAATAGATGGCTTAAGAAGGCTGTGCTCCTTAGTTTATTCAAGTGACTACTTATAGTTGCCTTAATTACCTGTAAAATTCATTATTTGGATACTTGAGTTTTGGTGCCATTGGGAATTTGGGATGAAAGTGGCATTTTTTTCATTTTTTATATGATCATCTCTAATTTCATTACGCACTTTTTCTTTCCTGAATTTCTTCATCTTTTTAAAAATTACACTTTGTCTTTAAGTAATAACCTGAAAACCTTTATCTATGTTGATTTTAGACCCCCTCTCCGTTGCAATCCTATCGAGAACCTCATACCATCATTTCCAATTTTGAGATTATATTCTAGAATGGAACTTTGAGAATTAAAGCATTGTTTTTTTTCTTGAGATGAGAGCTGCCACCTGTCCCACGTAGTAGTTCATTTTTTGGTTTCCTTTTCTAAACTAGAGAAGTGAAGACACCATGGAGTTTAAAGAAATTGCTAACTTGCTCCATGACATCATTAATCTTCTAGTATCATTTGAACCATGCATTACCAGATGTTTCTTAACATCATTCAAAGTTGATGGCAAAGGCATTTCTATCCTATTCAAATTTCCATCCTAAATTTGATCAGAATTATACTTCTTATTCTCTTGTGCATAGTTATCAAATCGTATATGGGAAGGCGTATCGTTTTTTAAAAATAGTGTATCGTATCGCGTATCGTATCGTGTATCGTAAGATACGGTGCAATTTTAAATAAATAATAAAAAAATATATATACCTTTGAAAAAAAATTATACATTCATAAAAACATAGCATTTCATTAATACTCCACCAACTATTCAAGTCATCAACATAGTCCACTAACATTATAATGTCAAGTTCACAACCATAGTTCACTAATTCAAACTTGAAACACCATTGGGCTTTGTAAATAAATTAAAAAATTAACATTAATCAAGATTCAGAAATTTTAATACAAAAAAATTAAAAAAAAAATTAGCTTTGTAAATAAATTAACATAATTTATTCCACTGTACAGACCACATGTTTGTTGGAGTACTTGTCTAGCTCAAAATGACATCGTTCCATAAAAAAAAAATTTTAAAAAATCAACCTACCTAGTCTAAAATGACGTCGTTCCGTATAAAAAAAAAACAGTTTTTGCACGTATCGTATGTATCGTACCGATACGTATTGTATTGTAAAAACGTATCGTGTATCAGACGATACAGTGCAAAAACGATACAGAACTACGATCCGTATTGTTTTAGCCCTGTATCGTGACGTATCGTACGATACGCGTACGATACTAACAACTATGCTCCTGTGATTGAAAATTGCTATTAGTGTACTTGATCCTTGGATAAGCACTACAACTTGTAATATTCAAAAAATATTGTAATCTTTGGTGTGATGAAATTAGAGCAGTAGGAGAATTTTTAAACTTGTATATTTGATAGATATCGAAAAGGGATTGGATTGAGCTTAATTGAAGAATTGAATTTTATTATTTGTTTTAGTATTATTTTATTAGTTAGGAAATATTTATTTGGCTAGGAGTAGTAATTAGAATTTGATTAGGAAATCATTATAGAGGTTTAGCAGAATAGGAGTTTGAGAGTTTGATTATAAAACTCTTTTAGAATTTTAGTAGAAGAATGGTTTTTATTTTGGTAGAGAACTTGACCTCTAAATAATGGTGTAATCCCAAATATTTTTATTAGAGAGAGTGATATAATAAAAAGTGATTTTCGGTGGAGGATTTTGTGTGTGTCTTCTCTGATACCTTGCGAGGATGAGGTAAATCCCTTCCACCCCATATTCTTTCTTCTTCTCTTTTTATTCTCTGATTTCTAATCCTTCCCGTCCTACATCAATATTCCACGGTCACGTTGGACCCTAAATTCAAATTTTGTATGTGTTGATGGTGGGAGGTTCTTTTGGTATATATGATCTTTAGAAGGCAGATGCAGCTCCTAAGAGACCGTAAATTGAAAGTATCTCTGCTTTTCTGAAGTTCAAGCGTAGACAGTATATCTATAAATATTGTTTGGTTTAAGCTTTATTACATTTCTGAAATTAGTTAATAACTACATAGTCTAGTTTTAGATTGTACCATATTATTCAACTCATGATTTGCCCATTACTGAGAATGTACTAGAATATCTATTTCTTCCTTCTTCTATGTGTTGCTCCAATTTTGCTGGATGTCCCACGGAGAGATTTCTCCTTGCTGATAACCTTTTTAAGGGGCCCATGTGTGGGCCGTTGGAGTATTTGATATATGCAGAAGCGTTTGTGCATTGTTTTTGCAATGATTGTGTGCTTGGTTCCTATTGACAATAACTTTTTTTGTGAATATGAGTTTCTACATACAGCATGCCTCAGTCGTAAGTTTAGATGCTTCATTTAGTACCAATTTTTGAATGTACATTTTCAGTCATAAGTACCTTTCAATGCTGTACCACATCTTAGCTGTTGCTTCATATTCTTGATTTTTTTCACTCATTCATCTATTATTCTGATACTACAAAAGAAATAAACATAAAAATGATATATAAATCTTTTCAGAAAGTTATATTAGTTCTCACTTTAATATGTATGCATGGCTCAGTTAATGAGCACACCATATATAAAGTTCTATTTTTAATATTTTATATTTATTTCTCTTTGGTTTGAAATTATCTGAGTATGAATGACTTTTAAATTGTGAATTTTTGTTGATGTGCACAGTGTAGGGCAAAATCCCTGAGATGCGATCAAAATCCCGTTTTGTTTTCCGTTGAAATGACTGGAACATTTTGGTTTTTGTGAACTGAAACAAATCTGTAATAGAAAGTTGAAAGTCTCATGTTTCGGGATGTTTGGAGTGTTGTGGGATCCAAATACTAAATTTTCATATTCTTTTGAAACATGTCCTATATGTTTTCAAAACATTTTCATTTCCTACCTAACCAAAACTACGCACCACAACGAAATGTTTCTTTAACGTTTCCATTTTGGAGCAAACAAAACTATGCACTAGATGAAATTTTCATCCTTGGTCTGTGTAATAAGCACATTCTTTATATGTATGCTTACTTAATTAGTGGAAACTACAAATCCACTTGGTGAATTTTGTTGAGAATTTCTAGACTATCTAACTTTCATTCATCGTCTTTTAACTTTTGAAAAATGCTATTATTTATGGACTATCTAGTTTACTTTACAATGTTACATATAATGAAATATTTTGGAAAAAGCTAGCTGTTTCCAGATTCAATGGATGGAAATTATTTTCTATCATTATTGGCCTCTAGATGAACTACTGTCTGGCACATCTGCTGGACCTTCTGGTTAGTCATGCAATGCTAGACAAGGGTTGCAGCCAGAGAATTTATGTTTGTAAGGTTCAGATGCAAGTGCTAATTCTGTTTACAAATCACATTTCGGCACCTGCCTACTTTTATAGTTTTTATCCTTTTATGCTATTTTTTGTGTAATTTTTAAATAAAGTTTTCTTTGTTTTAAAACATGCCATAGTCATGTCATTGGACTTTGATGTGGTTTATCTTTTCCTTTTGCAGCAAGTGGTCCTGGGCGTTGCAAGATCAATAATGGAGGCTGTTGGCATGAAACCCAAAATGGACACACCTTCTCTGCTTGTTTGGTTGGTGATCATTACACATTTTATTTCTATTCCCGTATATCCTTTTGAGCAAATAGATTCAGATGCAAGATTCAAAATTACGAAATCAACAGGATAATGAAGACAGCAAATGCACGTGTCCTCAAGGGTTTAAAGGTGATGGCGTCAACAGTTGTGCAGGTAAGAGAGCTTGCGTGATTAGCTCGTCCTATTTTAGTCATAGTCAGTGTCGGTATCAATGTCAGTGTCAGGAAAAACAATGTACATACTCAAAGGTGAACTTGAAAATAGTACCTTAACTAGGGTTTTGCTGGACAACTTGGCTCCTGAGGCTCAAATGGACCATATTTTTTATTCAAGAAGTCCTGCGTGCTGGCTGAAAGAATCATATGACTGACTCCTGTGCTTGAGAAACGTGAGGCTATCCTTGGATCTCTAGGACTCAATGGGTCTAGGTTAAGTAGGTTACTATTTTTCAACCTCCCTGCATTGAAGCATCTGCATCAGAGTATTTCATGGAGTAATTGGAAACTCAAATCCACACAGATTGGAAACTCTACAACTGATGGTTTGAAACATCCATTGTATGTATTATGTAATTTTTAAATCCTTCATGTGCTGACAATGAACCTGATGGCTCAGTGCCATTAGGAAACCTATAGTCGACTAGTGCCCTATAGGTGAAGACTCTAGAAAAAAAAAATACCTGATGGACAATAAAATTCCTGATGTCACATTGAGCTCAACGAATTCTCAATCACGTCTACTCAGGGAAATTCCTGATTTGACTATTGATCTTACATGATTTGTTCTCACTGCACAGATATTGATGAATGCAAAGAGAAAAAAGCTTGTCAGTGCCCCGAATGCAGCTGCAAGAATACCTGGGGCAGCTACGAGTGCACTTGTGGTGGAGAGCTTCTGTATATCCGGGACCATGATACCTGCATAAGTGAGTGCACAACCTCATACTTTGTGGCTTTTCATGTCTACTGACATGCATGCCCAGTGCAGGTCCTGATATCAAAGATTGTCATCTGCAGGTAAGAGAGCTACCGAAGTAAAGTCTGCATGGGGCGCTGTTTGGGTCATATTGATAGGTTTGGGTATGGCTGCTGGTGGAGCATATGTTGTATACAGATACAGATTGAGGGTAAGTTTGGTGCATGTTGTTTCTCAGTTAATGCTGGTAAACAAAGTTGTTATGTTTAGGCCTTTAAATTTGATGGATTACAGTGATTTTACCTGTAGCAGCTATAATCACAGGCTTAATAGATGTCTCATGTGCTTTATTTTGGCGTGCTCATCTTTTAAAATCATCAGTCATTTTTGTGCTTTGGTTGGTGAAAGCTGACATAATTAGTTGATGACTGTGCTTAAACTGAATTGTTGGGATCTGAATTGATGATAAATTGAAAAGACTAAACTGGCTTAAAAGTTGATTTGTCTAGGGCTGAGGCAACCGACCCCCCCCCCCCCCGGGGCCCTAAAACCCCCAAAAAAACACTAAACCAAACCAATAAAAGAAACCTCGAAAAAAAAAAGATCACACTAGACAATAAAACCACAACCCAAAAATCAAAATGAAGGGACTAGGTATTATCATACATAATCCATCCAAGTCCCTTATGCCATAAATTCAGGGAGATCTGCACAAAACCTTTTCTAAAGGAGAAAAACCTGTTGAATTTTTCTTTGTGTGTGTTTGTTTGTGTGCATGTGGGGTGCGGGGTTGTTCGCTCATAAACGTGAGCGTCTGTGGGATTCTAAAATTTTGATGTTAGTGAACCACATTTTTAGTAAGTGAACCAATTCTTGGGTGTCTTAATAAGTTGATAATTTGCGATACAAATCTGAAACTATTGTGAGTTTCACACTCCTAATTTTCTTTCTATCATTGCATTTTCAGTCATACATGGACTCAGAGATCAGAGCTATAATGGCACAATACATGCCTCTGGACAGCCAAAATGAAGTGCCAAACCATATCAGTGACGATCGTGCTTGACAACAAAGCTCTATCATGTTTCAAGGAATTTGGGTTTCATTCAAGGTGTTTCATACCCTTCTATCCAGCCAAAGTTTTTGCAGGTAAATTTTCAAACTATGTAAAAATGTTTTGGACAATAAAATCGAACGCAAGATATTGTCAATGTCACACTGAACCAGAGTAGGGATTGGTTCTGGGCTGATTGAAAAGGATTATCGCTGAAGTGTGTAGGAATGTCTGTCTTCTTAGATGTTAAAGTGTTGTCACTTAGTTGTGCAGTATCGTGTGCACCTTTTTCTTTTCAATGAATTTGTGCCAGGATTGCATGATTCTGCATGTAACGAGATTTGACTATCCTAGTTGCCTCGATTAGCAAAATTTGTATCAGTGTAGTAATGACTTAATAATACATATTCAGTTTGTCCACTGTGCAATGCTCTTTGATGGTTCTTTTGGGGCCTTTTGTAAGTTTTGTATTGATCTAGTGTATAGTTTTTATGTTTTTGCCAAATTGTTTAATTTCTTGATTCTGAACTCCCCATGTATGCAAATGGTTGGGGTTGTTACCAGAACCCATATTCAATTTGGTTTGTGTTTATTGTTTGGTGTCTGTTGTAGATCAGAGAAGTCGTAATTGGACATGTAAGAATGAGAGAATTGCTCTTGGTGTCTTTTGATACTATCAGATCAAAGGACAAAATATATTTTTTGAACTGATTAAAGTGCAGACGGTTTGAATCTTGTCAACATTTTGGGGTTAGGTCATAAGAGATAAATCTCTTATGAATATCTTAATTTCGGCGTGGATAACTTGTCTTTGACTAGACCGGAGAGAGAATTGGTCAAAGTACGCATAAGTTAATCTGGACACCTACTGGTGAACTAAAATAATTCGGGCACCAAAAAGGAGAAATAAAAATGTACCAGAAATATGTTGATCGAGACTTGCTGCCTAAATGGCAAATTCATTTTCTTTGAGCAAAATGGGAGGTGTTTTTTTCTTTGTTTTTTAAACTTTCCCTGGTATGGTCGAGTGATGAGTTTTGAAATGCTAAGGTGAATTTCTTGTATAAATCGAGTCCTATCATAAAGCTATAAGTCATATGGGTTACCACCCGAGCTTCTAGTTTAGTGGTAGGTCCTATTCATTTAGAGTGGTTCCGGATTTTTATGTAGTTATTAAGTAGAGTTCTATCCATATGAGTAACGTTGTTTGATGCTTGACTTTGGCGGTATTGTGGTAAACAGACTGCCCTTTTGAATTAGTTAATGTGACTCAAATCGAATATTCTACAGTAAAAGGATTTTTCATGATCACGCTCTGGGAGTTACTACGTGCTGGTCGTCCATCTCTTCTTTTGCACAAAAAAAAAATGTCATGGGTTAGATATCCCTACATCGGGCTAACTTGGTATGAGTCTTATTATTCCTCATGGGGATAAATAGAGCCAGCTTTTGCTGATATTAATCGGGGAAAAAAAAAGTATAACAGTATGGCAATGATTTTTTAAATACTGTATTTATTTGGCTGTTTTTTTATTGTTATTTTTATTTTAATGGAAATTCAATTCAGCACCACCATTCCGTCTTCCAAGAGCAGCATCTTGATGGGTTGATCGTCAGATCCAGAACCATTTCCCTTCCATTGTATGCAATGGGAGCATACATCCAAAGATCATCAGAGCTCAAGCGCTGCAAATGTCCAAACAGGAAAACACCCATTATAATCAGTTTCTCACTCTCAAATTTTTTAGACAACCATGGATATTAGGAGCGACAATCATGTCGGGTCGTGTGCGTGTTGGGTCGTTTCAGATTTATGTTGTGCACTAGTTAACTCTAATTTAATTCGTTTAACTAATTGTATCATGTCGTGTCGACTTATTTCTTTTTGCGTCATGTTCATGTTGATCCATATAACGTATGAAAAAAAAAATTAACTCTTAGTTTTATATGTAAAATTTCATTATCATTTAATTGAAACTATACTCATACTATTTCTATAAATTAAAAATTAAAGTTAACAAATATCATAGTAAAAATATTTTTTTTGTACAAGAATTAGGTCACTACTTAGTAAAATATAATATTTTTTTTTTATTATTTTAACTACTTAAATTTGTTAATCATGTCAATTTCGTGTTGTTCATGTTTAACACTAACTCAACCCATTTATTTTTCGTGGTAACATGTTGTGTCATATACGGGTTCATGTCGAGAAATGGTTAACCCTAACTCACTAATTTTGTATCAATTTCAAATTGTGTTTCCGTATTGTGCCAAAAATTACTACCCCTAAGGGATATCATTGTTTTATTAGTTAACGGGATTCCAAAAAAAAAAAAGTAGTCCAGTGCACGAGACTCTCACCACTACGAAGTCTAGAATGTGAGATGCACTCAGCTTTAACCTCTCGTGTGGGGAGACTAATTCATTGGCTTGAACCCTGATCTATACTTGGTCCATTAGAGTGCCCCTTTATTTATTCATGTGCATTTTTTTAGAATATCAAACCAAACTGCTAGAATATCCTCTTTCTGAATTCCTGTACACTCAAAATGTACTGAACTTGAGTTTCTTACCTTGATTTGAAGTTGCAAAAACTTCACATACTGGACAGCCTCTTCAAGCATTGTGCTTATAACAACCTGTCATCCCAAAAGAATTGGTTCTGAGGATTATCCCTTTTCAACTTGAACTAAGAAATCAGTAATGCAATTTTCATCTGCAACTGCCTACCTTCATTCCATTAGGGACAAGGTTCTGTAGAACCCTTAATCGCTCGTTTATTCTCTCTCTTCTTCTCTACAAGATGGAAAGGAAAGATAAGTAAATCAACTGTTTTTTGCAGCATATTCTCTGAAGCTGGACTAATTTGCTAAACAATTGGCAATTTACCCTTGTGTAGAGGCTCTGAGGATCAGTAGCTGAACCCTTGATGGCGCATTTCTTGCCATTTAAGTTGAAAGCTGCAACCCTTTTTGATCTTGACCTTAAAGTCATTCCTCCATCGCAGTTGTTGCTAGAGCTCTGCCTGTAAAGCACAGCACTATTTTCTTCGTCATTTTTATGAGTTAAGGCAGGTGTCTGGTTCTTCTTTGGCTCCATAGTCCTCTTGTTCTTTTGGACCTGCATTAAGAAACTGTTATGAGAAACCCCAATATATAACATATTCCAATCACATTCTTCATAACTTGGTAAAAGGTAAAGCATTACACTCACATCTCCAGAGATCCAAGTTCTTTTTTTGGAGTTGTGTGATGGATCGTTAAACGCTTCATCTGTAGATGGTCCTGGCACTGGAATTTCTGGTTCATCACTGAGCTCCAAAGTCTTTGCACAAAGAACAGCTTCAGACAAGCTCCCACCAGTCTCCTCCATGCTCCTACAGCTCATGTCTTGGTTTGAGCAGTCATGTCCTTCCAATAGATTGGTTTGATGAAAGTCACTCGGGTAGTAGCATTCGTTACTTGATGTGGGAAAAAGGACACTATTACCACCACTATAACTACTCCCTTGTGAAAAACAGTACAGATTAGTACTAGTATTATCTGAAGAATAAATAGAATTTTCGTAAACCCCCACCATGCTCATAGTTGTTTCATGGTCAGGCCAAGAAGTAGAGGGGACTGCAGAGCTATTGAACAGTTACCAAGCAGCTGTGCCATGAAGTCAGCCTCTTCAGTGGAGTACATTCCACTGAAGGAATTCCATTCTTCTCCAGCATTGGCTCCTACAGGCTCCATATTCTTCTTGTTTCAATTGGAAACCTTTTGGCAATGTCGATATATATATATATATTTTTTTTTGGGGGGGGGAGGGTGTTAACTGTCAAGAGAAGCTAGATTTGCTAATGCACTAAAAATGGAGATCAAGAAAATATTTATACGTGAGATCATACACAGAATTCCGCACCTGATTGACTTCAATTCTTAATTAGTATGAATCTGTAATGGGACCAAGGACAACTCAGAGAAGGGCTTAGTTCAAGCAATGATGGACTAAAATAACTGAACTCTTCGGAGACTTTAAACGTCTTAAACTTGAATTAAAGAACGTAATGAGAGTGATTAGTCTCTTACAGCCAATCATCAAAATGGGATTAACTGCAAATTAGTCGGTATCAAAAACTGAACACATCAATTATTGAGAATGAAAGCGAGACATGGAATAATGCGGAGCTAGAGAATCACAACTGGAAATCTAGACGACGTGGTGGGGTCTTTAAGAATGAGTGACATTCTCAAAACTACCTGGAACTAGACACATTATCTTCCAACTTTTTTTTCCCATCTCTCCTCTAATGATCTAAACCTAACAAATGTTTGTCCAATCTCTCACATAACTAATTGAACGGTCCTGTGGCTGGATTGAATCTTTCGCGAGGGAAATGCTCACTTTCCCAACTAACACAAGGGAGCTAGCTTGGTTCCACTGGTGGCAGGAAGGCGAGGAATCCAAAGAACACGTGGTCAGGGCGAGTCACACAATCTGATAGTTCCATTTTCCTTCTTGGTTAATAACAATAATTTCATTACACATGTTAGTTACAACTTACAAATGTTATGTAAGCAGAAAATTTGGATTAGTATAACAAGGCACAACCAAGTGAATCAGGTCATTTTTGCCTGCATAGACTCCTATAAATCACAACACTATCATGCAAAGTCCAGGGGCAGAACATGAAGATATGGTATTCTGCATAAAGCATTCTTGAAGAAAATTGATTCATATCCATTGAACTGATCTGCAGTATAATTCATCGAGCACCAAGTGGACAGAATTTAGTTTAATGAATAATCCCATATCATGTGATCATAAGACAGAAATCTATGAAGCAGCTTTAATCTCTTTTTATCAAGGGTGAGGTTTGAAACCTAGTCATTTTATACCTAGTGGGAGTCATGGAATAGCATAGCTATAATTAATTGAAAAAGAAAAGAGTTTTTCCAATTTGTCAGTTCTTGATTATAAGTTCTCGTTGACCACGGTTTATAGGAATCAATCTATCCACAATTTTTAACCCCGTTGGCATAGACTCGTGCATAGTCCAACAATCCCATAGGCTTTCACTTTGATATATCTTTACTTGAACTCTTCTCCTTTCTTAAACCGAGAACAATAATGTTATTTGAATTGGTTGTGTGTCCCAACAAATATAGGAGTTCATTGTTCATTAAATAGTTATGAATGATTAGACTAACAAATTAGATCAGTAAATTATGTTCAAGTAGTATTGTTCTTTTGAGAGCTCCTTCAAATTATAGAATCCCACCCCCCTTTTTTCAAACTTCAATTTTTTGAATGCAAAAAAAATTGGTGGAATTATGGTTATTGATAAAGTTAATTATTATGAATCTTTTTGTTTATCTTTCTTCTTCCTTGTACAAAGCTAAACCATCATATTTTCCTCATTCATCACCAAAACAAAAAAGATAGAAATCTATATAATATGACACTTACCGACTTGAATCACACTAGTTATAAAGTACAATAATAGTTAAGATTGATCAATTTTTCATCTATTTTAATCAAATGATACAAAATTCATTGCAAAAAAAAATCCATTCAAAAACATTATTTCCTCTGCACAACTCAACTTACACACTCAACTTCATTAATCCATACTTATCTCTTTTTTCTCTCTCTCATATCTATCTCTTATTTTTTATGTGTTCACTTTAATTTTAAATTGTATAGTTAAAAAAATGAATTATTACTTAAAATATAAATATCGCACGATTGATGTTTAATTTTTGATATTATAGAGTGTATTCAGATACAGAAGTATTGCTGGTAAATAAATATAGAAGGTCAGATATGGATAGATAACAAAATTTTAAGTGGTTAACTTTGGTTTAAAAAAAGTATAGCTAATTGTAAATGGTTATTTAAAAATATATTGAGGATAAAAGTGATATGAGCAATGCTATTGACCAAAAAAAAATAGACAAAAAATGGGGTCAAATAATGTGACATTATCATAATGGTACTATTTATTTATTACTTGGTGACTATGTTTGTGCCGACTACTTCTTCAAATTCAAATATTAGTTATCGTAACTTGAGCGGGCCTAGAACATTTTTCCTTAGGAACAATGGTGACTAAACTTTTATACATTCAAAACTCAAATTATTTTATTCATATTTTTTATCCTCTTTTTTTAGTTAGTGTAATACTACTTTTTTTTTTATCAGAAGTGTAATACTAGTATACTACTACAATTAAATATAATAGAAGAGTAAATTATAAGTGGTTTAATAATCAATAAATTTATTATAATAATTGGTAAGTGGACACCACAGCCTAGCTACCCTTAATTAACTAACAATATAGATTTTTCCCATAAATTTATATTCTTTAAGTGGTCGTGTTATATTTTTTATTTTAAAATTAAGTACTTAATGATGTCAGGTTAACTTTATTTATTGCTAAACTAATAATGTCTAAAAAGATAAAGAAAAATATTATGTATTCTAAATTTGCATTCAAAATAAAGGGAGACAGTTGGATGAGTGGGTCCCATCAATTTTTTTAAATAGAACCCACTGATCAAATAGTTTTTTTTGATTTAAATTACAAATTTGAGATACATAACATTGAATTACAGGGTTGAATATCATCATCAATAATGTTGACCCAGTTCGTGGCGCTAGATCTGAAGTAGGTACGCTACGTCCAAGTACAATAGTCAATAGAGATGGTGGATAACACTAAGGTATCGAATTTGATTTTAATTCGGTTTGAATAATTTATGGAAAAACAATAAAATAATTTTACTTTGTATCGTACTTTTATTGGATAAAAAGGTTAATGAATGGTACCAAAAAAATTATTTTTTGATATCATATTTAAACATGAGAGACAATAATAATAATAATAATCAACTTGACAAAGAATCTTCCTATTCTGATCCAAAATTATTCCAAATGAGTTGTGATTAAATATTCCTCGTAAATATCTTAATTTCAGTGCTTACTATTTATTTTTTATCGAATCGAAAATAAAATTAATCTAAGTGCGCGTAAATTAATTCGAACATTTCTGACCGTTAGGAAAAAAAAAAGTTAGCACACCCCTTCAGTTTGGCTCCTTTTAGTTTGGATCTTGAATTGATTGGGATTAACATAACATTAAATGACTCAAAGAATTAGTCTTGCCTCGTAGAGAGAGACATGGTAAGCCAATTATAAAAATGAAAAGAGAAATATTATATAACTCAAATTTATAATTCAATTTTGTTTTCTAAATGAAAAGGGATCATTGGATGAGTGGGTCCCATTAATTTTTTTTAATGGAATCCACTTCATTTAGAATACAAATTTGAGTTATAAATTTGAATTATATAGTATTGTTCGAAGAATGACCCTGAAGGAAGAAGAAGAGGAACCCTATGATTGTTTGATAACAAATATTATACTACTGAAGCATCTTATTGTTATAAAAGAAAAAAGTTTGAACACTCTTCAACAACTACTAACTTTAAATATATCTTAGGGCTGATATTTTGCAAATGTAAGATATTTTTTAATTATAATTTCACATACTTTTATTTAATAGTAGATTATCCATCGTGCATAGGAGAGGGTTCATTTAGGTTGTGCTAGAATTTATGTTTCGTGTATAGGGGAAGGTTCACTTAGGTTCCGCTAGAATTTATGTTTGATGATGGAATATTAAGTGAAAGTGTAATGAAGATAATTTTAATTTGATATTTGTTGCGTGTTGTATGCAGGTTAAGAATCAAAAATTTGTTTCGACACATTGTTTTAGTCACCTAGAAAACAAAAAATATTTTTGAAATATTGTGTAAAAAAGAATGAAAACGGAGAAAAAATTTAAGAAAATTATTTTTGAAACATTAGTTGAAATATTGGTTGAAATTCAAAGCATCCAAAACACCTCGAAGCACAAATTTTTTTATATTTAATTACTAATTTGTTTTGATTTTTACGAAAGCAGAAATGTTTCGACTGATTGAGATGATCGTGGAGAAAAAATAATAGAGTGGTTGTTTGTTAGAAGTATGTGTTGTCTTCATATTGTAATACAAGTAGACACAATATTGAAGTGCAGCTTTAGAGTTATGACTTCATTTGAAAGCAGCTTATGAAACAGTAGGTATGAGTCAATAATTACCTCATGTATCTGCCTAATTATTAGGTTCATGGAATTCATTATATTTTTTGTTGATCCACCCAGAGGAACGTCTTTTGTAATGGATGACTCTCAAAATCATATTCTGTTGATACACGACGTAGATCCGAATGATTGATAGAAAAAAAGAGAAACATTATCACAACTTGTGTTATTCAAGTCATGTAGATTTGAAAACCAATTTAGTCTCCTTTTTTGGGGCAAAAATCTTGATATCAATTAAAGTATAACAAAAAAAAACACTCATGTTTCTTCTTGTTAGAAACGATAAATCGCAAGTTTGATTCCAACAATAAAGGTTTTCAAATAGGGTAAGATTGCCTATCACTTATAAAAGGTGCTTTTTTTTTTTTTTTTTGAAGGGAGTTCTGGACCAGCAAGCACCTATTAGTAAGGATGAGCCTTTAGCATTGGGTTCACTCCATCACCTCTATTGATAATCACTTCTGCTTAGAATCTGAAATAGTATATCTACCAGGGAAGGTAAGGCCATATA
The DNA here is from genome assembly GCA_023539305.1 of Ilex asprella. Taxonomy (NCBI): domain Eukaryota; kingdom Viridiplantae; phylum Streptophyta; class Magnoliopsida; order Aquifoliales; family Aquifoliaceae; genus Ilex; species Ilex asprella. The sequence goes on from CM042189.1 coordinate 35,973,813, forward strand.
CATATTTAACTCTCTCCAAATCTTACGATGGAGAGAGTCTCGTGCAGTAATCCATCTTCTCCTTGTGATTGCAAGGAAATAGAAAATAATTATAGAATTAGTAGAATTGGCTTACCCTGTCAAATCTGATTCCAATGACCAATGAAATGATGCTATGTCTACCGAGTTAACCGAAGTGCATTGGGTAAATTAAATTCAATTTTTTGGTTAATTAATCAAAGTTGAATTCATTGTAATAAATATGATTTGATTCTGGTTGGTGTCCCTTAAGCTTAACTCATACCTGTAATTTACATATGATTATAGGTATCCAATTTTTTATTTTTTATTTTTTATTTTGATATTGAAAAAAGCAGTGGGGACAAGAAAGAGCGTCCAACAATCACCTTAATAGACCTTCATCGGTGGGATCATAAGTCCCTTGACTGTGCCTAGAACACCTCTCGGGACTAGACTTAGCTTGGCTATCATAGCGACCAATCACCAATCTCCAATGAAAACTTCTAGACTCGAACTTCCAACCTCAAGGTGAGAAGTAAAACCGATACCCCACTAGACCACCCTACTTGATGATAAATATCCAAAATTTAGATGGGTTCAAAGTAGTCCTGCCTTACCAAGGTTCCTCGTTAAATTTATTTTTAAAAAAAATGAACATCTTGGTGTTTTTTTTAAAGAACATAAGATTTCATGCTCCTTTTTGAAGTGTTTATTAAGCACAACCAACACTCGTTTGGGGTCAATAAATGTTGATATGAATACCCAAAAAAAAAAAGGAGATTTTAGACTTGGGCCTTTGGCCCTACCCTAGGCCCAGCCTGTGGGCGAGAATCCAAATTTATGTTTTATAAATTTTGTTTCACTCATACACAAATCAGTTATAATTGAATTTATCTCATATTGAATTCAGTTGTGCATAGACTGCTTTACATCAACTTATTTACTACGCTCAAGCTGGTTAGAATCTAAACCCTCCCGACTAAATTCATACTCGATAACTTGCCTTAATCTCTAATTGAATGGACACGTCACAATAAAAATTGCAATTATTTGACTCCACTTTTGTACTAGGACAATCCCACCCCTTCTATATGAGTCAAAATATGATGAGTTAACCCTAAGGTGTAGTTCAAATAATAATAAAAACGAGTTAAAAACCCAGATGTCCTGAGTTAAAATCTTGATAATTCTTTGTTTAGGCCAGAAAGAATTTATCCTCATGAATACCCTAATCTCAGAATCAGGGTGAGAATTAATCGAATTGTACGTACACTGATCCAAACACTCCTTACTGTTGAAACATTAAACAAAATGACGAGTTTGCCTTCTCCTTTTCTGGTAGGCTAGTGGCTTATGCAAATAAAGAAGAATTTGATACTTTTGGTTGATCTTGGTCCAAATTGTTATTGCAAAATTATAATTACAGAAACCCACACAAATCAAACAAATAAGTTCTCTGCTTATTCCCAGCCAATTTTAAACAAATAAGGACAAAAATGGGCCAGGAGCTAATTTGGGCAATGACATATAACATTTGCTGTCATTAAAGAAGTGCAAATTCTCTGTAGAAACAGGAAGACTATGGAATTTGTATGTTCCAATGTAGGCCAGGAATGTGTGAAAGCTCAAAAGAAACAAGAAGCAGCTGAAGCACAAGTAACCATTTGCAAATGAGAAACTAATATACCATCATACCATTGCAAGAGATTGCTGCTGCTCATCATCAGGCAGCTCCTCACCAAGACCACGTTGTGCGAGTCTGTAATAAAGAATACCCATCGTCGCCATGCAAGCCCTGCACGTTATTATGCATTAGTTGAAGAGGTATTGTTTTCTGTCCACAAAAGACTAACATAGAAGTAAAGATGTCTAAAATTAAAACATTTATTGTTTCTGTCACCCCTAAGGAAAATTGCAATTGAGCCTGAACCACAAGATAGTTGGAAAAAGATTCCTTGAATTTTTTTTTTATCACTTTTACTATTATGATGTCGTATACTTCACTCTAACTTATAATCTAGTCTGGTACGGAACAAAGGTATACATTTCTTTCTATAAGTTCAAAAAAATAATGGAAAAGAAAATAAACAAACATAGATGTACAGAGGTAACCAAGAAAGAAGATAAGCAAACATTACATGATTGCTATAACGAGAAGGATTTTTCTCGGATCCATCCTTGAAGATCTATGGTGCCGCTGACGACCTTCTGGGATGTCATCTGCATTTGAAGCATCTTTCCGTGTCGGCGCAGTCACTGGTAGAGTCGGTAATCCAGTCGACCAGAAAGGTAGCAGTGACCTAAGAAACTTATGGCGGAATGTACCTACAATAAAAACCTCCATTATTTTGGTTGCATATTTGCATAATATGGAAAGCATTAAACAACACTACAGCAGTCACCAACAAAAAATGAGATGGAACAAAGATCATATCAAAAAAAAAAAATAGTTACGAGTCCAATAAATAATTTTGTAATAAAAAGTTTGGTACTGATTTTATTAACATCATGAAACAATTCAGTTAAGAGAAGATAATAAAATGTACCATGTGGAAGATATAATAGAATAAATAGTATCAGGTGTAATTTGTAGATGGCTTTATCTATGCTACCACCAATTGTATAGCAAGATTGGTCACCAAGAGTCATGTCGACAAGACATAGCAATACAGCCTCCCAAAAAAGGGGAAAGGAAGAAAGAAATAGCAATAAGAAACTAAAAGGAAAATACTCTCACCTCTTCGCGTGTATTTTTTCCGATATACATCTTCATCATCAGCATAATATGAAATTTCCGAGTTCTGCCTTTCAACTTGGATTGCACTCTTTCGTGTAGTAGCACCAGGCTGTGTCATGTTGCAATATTAAACAAAATAATAAGAAGTGCTAAAGTAACTAGAAGAAAATAAACCAGACACATGCACATGCAAGCAAAAAATCATTGAGTACATGGGCAAAGAAAATTTTGACCCACATAAATTTCATGTAATGAATGATTATTAGCAAAATCCTCTTACACCAGCAGGGCTCGAGCTTTTAATGAAATTGGAATCATGATTAGACAGAGATAAATTAGCAGAACCAGGAGCATCTATCTCCACAATATCTATGCATGAAGGTTTTGTGTAACCAATTCCACTTGCAACTGAGTATCCTCTAGCATCTCCTAGTGCTGATGGTGGCAAGCTCTCGTTGGGCTCCCTGCCTCCAGCAGATACTTGCATCAGAGGGTCTGTAGCAAAAGCAGGAGGGGGGCCTCTGGACTCTGTTGCTGGCAGTGAGACTGGATGGTTTCCAAACAATTTCTTCTCTAGACCACACTGCATGTCATAAAATTAGAATCATATAAACTATATGCCACAACGAGAGGTTGGAATCACATTGACTCCATCCCCACTTTAAAGGATCTTCTAGAGGTTACAATCCGACCAAAAATAAAATCACATATTTTCCCTATAAGATACACCCCTAAGAGAGTGATCATGTATTATTGCTCATGCATTCCGACACAAAACGATAATTCTATACATGAATACTTAATATAGAAAGAGAAAATAATCTGTAATGCCTCCACACCATATATTTCTAAGCAATGAAGTGACATCTGGAAAGTAAGCAGACTAGGTAACATTTTTCTGACGGTCAGCTACAGATTATCACACAGTGAAAAAACAACACAATGGCTTTGCTCGTTTGGTAAAACAAAATTGAAAACCCTGTGCCGGTTTGATAAGATAACACAGTGACGGACATGCCCAAATAGTTTCCTGCCTATATCACTTCTAGCCAACAGACAAACATTATACACCAATTCTATACATCGTAAGACCCTCACATGCTAAAGAATTTGTAGGCGTGGTCACTCTGATCAACAATTACATTTTAAACAGTAAAGAACGAGAAGAAATAAAACTAAGAATCAGCCTCCATAGATCCCTTCAAAGGGTTTAAAACTTGGTATCATTCTACAATAAGAACACTAAAGAAAGATCCAAGAAAGAAAGCATACGTTCACAGTAAAATTCTTTTACCATTCTCATTGAATATGGATAAAGTACTGAAATTTAATATTATCTTAACAAAGAAAATGTAAATAGTTCCAATAAGGTTGTCATGAAAAAATACTGAAACAACCAAGTATGAGCAATACCTGCATAATTGCTTCCTTCAGTTTTAAATGAAGACGGGATCCTGAATCTTTAACACTTTTCGGAGGCCATATCTGCAACAACAAATTATTGTTTGGAAACCAGCCATGCTCGTGCGACAAACACAGCCAAAACAAGTTTTATAACATAGTTAATATGCTAGAGAATTGGATTCCTCATTCCAGAACAAGGTACACTTGCATTCTAGAGCACTACTTAGCAATCCAAAACATTTTGACATCATAATTTATGACAGTTTTCAAAGTAACCAGATAATTTTGAGGATAGGTCTTGGTCTAATGGTGAGGTTGCTCCATCGAGACCTGAGTGTCAAGGCAAGTGGGCCCAACACAAATGGGGGCCCTAGGCGGAGATATTAGATGAGGCCCCAATATTTTATAGTATAATAATATAGATACAATTAAATAATTATTAAAAATTAATACATATTCATATAGAATTTTTATTTTTATTTTTTAGATATAAAAGTACTAATTCAATTTTTGCATTCAAGTTTTACGGATAAACAATACATTAATTGAAGTTGAATTTGAAGACCAAAATATACTTAGGTCTGTTATCAGTTAATAATATAAAGAAAAAGAATTAAAAATTTTTAATGCATAAAAATTATATATTTCATAAAACAAACACAATAAGAATTTCGAATAGTAAATTACACCTACACATTTTTTAGTCATTTTATGTGCGTCTAGTGTGTTAAAAAACAGCTAAATAAAACATCTACCACAAATAATAAGGCCTTGAATTTAAGCTAGGAAAAAACTCCAATTTTTAAAACTTAGATAATAGATAGTGTTCGTCAATTGATTTTGATTGTAATGCACCAAAAGTTGTGTGAGGAGATAATGACTGCAAATAAAAGTAATAAAAAGGTAGTACTTCAATCATGTCATGATAAAATTTGCTCAACATATATCCATTTCATTTATAATCTTCTATAGTTGGATTTGTATCATACATAGGTTGTGTTTTGATATTTGTGTCAGTGTCACGTTTAATCAGGTTCGTGTCGAGTCATGTATTTGACGAGTTTAATAAGTCCACTCATTTATTCCCAAATGTACTAAAACTATAGTCAAACTCATTAATTCTATATTAATTTCGAATGGGTTTATCAGATCGTACTTAAAATTGTCTACTCTAATTAAAATTAGGAACCTAAAAATTTTAAGGGATCCAAAAAAATATTTTTTTGGGGCCGCTAAATTTTTCTATCAGTTTGGGAGCCCTAGACGGCAACCCTAGTCACCTATGCCTTGGCCCGACTCTACATCAGGGTTCAAGTCATAAAAATAGTTTTTTCGCAACAGTGTATAAATCTAGCCCTCCCCAAACCCTACAGTGACAGGAGTCTCGTATACTAGACCGTCTTTTTAAAAACAGAGAACTTTTGCATTTCATTTATCGTCTACTATTTATAAGAAACCCCTCTTTCCTTCAAGTATACTTTGCGCTCAACTGACCTATCCTAGAGTAACACAATCTAGAAATGGTATACCACGTTCCCATTCCAGCTCTATATCTCAGAATCTTCCATCATTAAGGTGACAGTATTCCTACACAACTACTATTTGCCAACATTGATTTGTGAGCACTAAATTTTATTTGCAGTACAGCAGTTTAGCATCTAAAATGCTGCTGCGAAAAGAAAGTAAAAAACTGTTAAAACATATGGAACTTTATGTAACTTATGTGAGTAGACCTTACCGAAGTTGAACACCCAGGGCACACGTATCCAGCAGGAGCAGTGTGTGGAGCAAAACCTTTAATATGTGAAACCAAGCAATTGGTATGTATAACATCTAAAACAAGCAAAGAGAGAAGTAAGTTATGGAGGATGAGTTCAAGAAGCTTTGTTTAAAAGAGAAAATTTGAGTATATCCGCAGGATCACATACGCAAGCAACCCAATCGAGTAGTTTGAGAATTCGTTCCCTCTTCAAGCACAGCATTACACTGGCAGCATTTAGGAGGCCAATCATACTCTCCATCTATTACCCATTCTGAGTAAGTACGGATCTGTTAAAAGATGTTGTCAGTTTTAACTAAAAACAAGGTGACAGTTTAAGTATAGTGCAATTTTATAATACCATTGACTTCAAGCTGAACAGAAAGACCTTTTTTGATAAAGTAAACTTACACAAAAGACAAGAAAAACTTAAAAGTATCCAGAAGACAGACAATTTATAATGAAAAGATTCATATTTTCCACACCTTTGTCCAAAGAATGGCTTGTTGCACATATATCACAAAATAGCCATATTTCTATTGCAGATAATGATTACAAACTAACGTTTAGAGTCAAGATTCACTTTCCTGAACTTGCATAGGCGGTAAATATATAAATCATACTCCCAGTCTCCCCGGGCAAAGGTGTGACAAGCCTCATAATTGTTAACCAACTATTGGAAAAGAACTGTTCTCATTTCTTAAATTTCTTCCCCTTTTTCGTAGTACATGTGAAGTTATTGAATACATGAATAACTTAAGGTTTGCCATGTATGGAATTACAAGCAAAATAACGATCAATTATATATGTCGTTACAAATGATGACACACATAATATTTGTTTTGAAGGTGCTAATATCAATAAGTTCCTAGAAACGCAGAATTCCTTGATAATATTCAACCTTGGATTATTCTTTCGTGAGTACTTAAAGATTGAACAAGTAACAATGTAAATTCTGAACAGCTGCAACAATTTTGATGTCTCATCAACAAGCATACAACATATAATGTTACCATCAAATTAGTACAATATTTCAATAGCATACCACACATATTTCATGTTCTGGAAAACATATGCATTCCCCACAAACAGGGACCTTGTGGACGAAACAGTATAACTTAGTTGCCTGAAACAAAGAACCCCAACAGGTGTTAGTCTTCAAATTCAAGCAATATATGCAAGGTGACGCAAAGGGAAAACGCTTAATTTCAACTCCCGATTGATCACGTGAACTAAGGTGCATTTGAATTAGCCTTAATCAGACAACCCAAACAAACAAATAAATATATAAATTCAAAGTAAATCGACATACAGTTATTGTTATATGGGGTACAATTTACACATATCAAGCAAATTAACCAACTATAATCCAAAGTTATGCATGTATATACGTCTTTTTATTTTTTTTCCGTAGATCAACCGTATTTATCAAATCCACCTTAATCAATATGGATTTGTAGCTTGGCAAAGAATGACAGTAATTGAATACAAATGCCAATTCCCTGATCAGTTAGAAGGAAGTAAGCGAAAAAACCCTGAGATCTCTCATATTTCTAATAACAAGTTCGATCTGATCTGAGACCTCTTATTACAAAAACACAACACTTTTCAACGCAAATTGAATCCAAGAGTGAATCCGTGCATCTGATACTCAGACACACAAATGCACATAGAGAGAGGGGGGTAGGGGAGGGGGCGTACCTTGCGGCATTTGCAGACGACCATCGCATTGACTGGTGTGATAGTAGAGCTGACAAATTCGAGGTTGAAGCTTCAGGTACTCAAATTATAGGTTTCAATTTTGATAATTTGGAGTAGCGGGTAGGTTGTAATTTTTTAGGGTTTATGTGAATATAGACTGATTGTGTGTGTACGAGAGAGAGAGAAGGTAACTTTTAGTTGTTCTCTATATTTTTGTCTCAAATCTCATTTTTTTCGAAAATTTTGAGAACAAAAATACTAAACAAACAGGTTTTGAATGTTTTGAAAAATTTGAGAACAAAAAACTGTTTTCGAGAACATAACCAAACAGCCCCGGTGATTCATTCAGAGCCTGTTGTTGTAAATCACACCAAACAAGGTGACTTGTTATTATTAGAGCTTTACGTTACGGGTTTAAATTTTGTCTTTCCCTTAATCGAGAAAAAACCTTTGTTAAAATCTATTTCGGTGTTCGAATAATTGTTGGTGATTTTGATATAAAAAAAAAGAATAATTGTTGGTGATTATACACAATACGAACGCGATATGACATAGATTAATAAATAAATCGAGTATAAATAAAATGTTATTTTGACCGAAACTCCATTTAGTAGATCATTTGTGCGTCCAGCGATCACCTCGTTAAACCCTAGTGAGATTATAGGAGAGCAACTCAGACGGGTTAAATAGTCAACTCTAACTCAATCTTAGGTATATAACTTTCGACCCTAACCCTAACTCTAACTCTAACCCTACCTCGGGTTGAGAAACTCAACTCGAGCATTGCCCGAGTTTAATTCGAACGGGCTCAGGTTGAATTCGGGTTCACTGCAAGAGAGACAGAGAAAGGGGGAATAATTATAAATTCATAAAACAATTCATATTTTTCATTCATAATAGTGTACGATTATTGATAT
>CM042189.1:35992330-36005034 GCA_023539305.1 Ilex asprella
TTCTCTTCCTTTTCCTCTTCCAGAAGCCCTCGATGTTCCCTCTCTCTCTGTCTCTTTCTCCGCTGCTCTCAGGGTCTAAGTTCGATAGGATGGTTAAAGCCTTATGGCCCTGGTTTCCAGAGTGCTGATGATTTAGATGATAGTTTTGCTATACTGGTTCCTTGTTACAGGTATCATGGTAGATTTGGAAGACAATTTAAAGGACAATTTTTTTAGAGAAGGTTGGGAACATCCCCGACATATAAGTGGTTGGTATGAATCAAGTTCAACAAAATTTAGTCCCATAATTTTACTTATTCATTCAATTTTCAGTTTTCTTTTTTGCCATATCTTTGCTGGTATCAACATTTAGTATTTTGGTGTACACTTATATGAGTGCAAGTAGATTCCAGTTCAACTAATAGTACTGCAATTAGATATATGCCGCCAATCGAATCAGTAGGTTACACTAACTTCCCAAGCCTTCAGAGTTTAGTTCTACATAAATGTGTAAAGCTCAAGGAGATTTCATCCAATTTGTGAGATATAGCTACACTACATAGAGTTGACTTAATTTGGTGTAGTCGGGCGATTGTGTATTCTGCTAGATAGATTCAAGAAGTTCAACTAAACAACGAAAATGATTAGCTAAAGATTTTTATTAATGCTCTAGATTGGGAGCCATGATTGAGTCTACAATGTGTTATGACAAAGCTAATACAAGATTTAGTAAGTAGACCTCAAATCATACTCTGTTAATTTGTTAAATTATGTGTTTGAACACAATCTGGCAGAAATATTGTCAATAATAGTTATACGTACTAAATTGTGCCTGAGTTTCAGTATTTCAACTCTTTAAAATGACCTCTTTTGCATGATTAAGCACTTTTTGATATGATTTGTGAATCATGTATGCTTGATTTTTGAATTCTATACCTACTAATCTTTCTAACTTTTGTTGATTTAGACTTTACATGACATTATTGAATGCTCGTGTCCTTTAAGAAAAAAAAAAGGTCAATATTGCACCAAAGTGTCTTTAGGTGGAATCATCAAATTGACTATCTTTTTTTCGGGAACATAATCCTCATCTTGAATTTCATAATGAGACTAACTCTGATAATTGTTTCCTTTTTATTTTTCAAATGTTGTGTTGATATTAATCGAAGTAGACAAAAAATGGAGAGAATGGAGCTAAAGCTTCACATGGGATAAGAAAGGGTGGTATTTATTTTCCCTTTTGTTTTGTTAGCATTTCAAACACCCTTTTTCCTAGGTTGAAACACACTACAGGTTCAAAGCATTCAAGTTGCAGATTAATGAAATGTGTGTTGTGCGGACAATGTTGTGGAGTTATACCAGCAGCTTGAAAGTGATATGATTTATGTTTGTGAAGCCCTTGGGATCGCTTTCAAACAAAGTAAAGTTTTGTCACATCCAAAAACCAATGAAACTTCAAGGATGGAGATTCATAAGTGATCCAACAATAAAAAATTGAGAAGTTCCTAGCATAATAAGTACCATTACAAGATGTTTTGTGCTTCTATTTGCAACTGCCCTCAGTGGATGTACATGGTTATATGTTCATGTATTGTTTTACTGCTCTATTTTTATTAATAAAAAAAACTTATCCACGAGAATTTCTTCATTTTGTAATTGTGCTTTCAAATTTCTTCATTATGCAGTTGTGCGTTCAAATTTCTTCATTATGACTCTATTGATGTCATTGGGCAGTGATGGATGTCTGTAATCTCAATCTAAATATATCAACACTTTTTATGTTTTCTTAGGGATTCAGTTATGCTAGAGAAAGTTTGACAAAAAAAAAAAAGTTATGCTAGAGAGAAAGAGAAGGGGAGGGACGGACGGACGGACAGGCGGGACACTATTGTCAACTTTAGTGTTGGTTACAGAAGCAGAATCAGATGGTACATATTGAAGTTCTTAATCCTAGTACATTGAGCAAGACAGACTATCAAAGAATTTTACAATTAAGGATTTAGGTGCAATATGACTCAGTTAGGGATATCTGAATGGACGGGTTGTTGACTAATTCATAGTCTTTTTGAAGTTGTGGTCTATTATTTAGAATTTGTAGTAATTTCTAATGATGAATGAATGGTCTGGAATAATGTTACATGGTGCAGATAGATGATCTAAATGTGAATTGTGTATTTTTTGGGTTAAAAACTGTAGTAATGGAAATTTTTTGTTTTTGTTTAACAGCTGGATGAAAGTTGGAATAATGTGTTAAGTGAGCATGACTTAGGTATTATATTTCACAAGGACAATAAATTAATAAAATCTACACTTCGACGTTGTGGTAAACAAAAACAATTTAACAGCAGGCCCACTAGCAGAAACTCATGACTTTTCTTCTGATTTCACTAGATTATCTTTGGACATTTAAGTCTCTCTGTAGGCATTTTTTTATTGGTTACGCTTTCTGTCATTTAAATTCTAGGTGTCATTTTGTTTCTATTTGACGATATGTTTTTCTGATTTAATTTGATATGTTAATTCATCTCCAATTTTCTTCTAAGCGTTTCTAAAGAGTTAACCTATTTTTTAGAGTCATTTAACCCTAATTCTTAGAGATAAAGTTTGAATGGTGAAATAACTTATAATCTTTGTGAAGGCAAAAACTTTAACTTGAAAATGACCCACATGCGACCCACGTGCAACGCACGTGTGCACTAACTAGTAATATTAAAAATAAAAAAATAGTAATATTGAATATTAATATTTAGTAAAATAATAGTAGTAACATTTTCAATAAAAATTGTAACATGCTCAAAATAATAGTAACATGAACAGTAACATATTCAACAAAATCAGTAACATGAACAATAACATAGTAAAAAAAATAGTAACATGAATTTGAATATATATATATATATATATATATATATATATATATATTCGGCTACCACTTTCCTCACCATAGCACTATCATCATCGCATCATCGTCACTCCTCGAGCAACGCCAACAATCACGTTGTCATCATTTCCACAATAACGCTCACCACCATCGCCACCACACAAAAGCCCATTCAAGTTTCATTCAAATAGCTCCTTTTTACTTCATACCACCGCCACCACTATACTTGCATCATCTCTATAACAACCCAACGTGTGTGTGTATATATATATATATAGAGAGAGAGAGAGCGCTTTGAATTTGAATTTTAAATTTATAATAGAGATTTTATTGACATATTTTAATTGACATTGAATTAAGAGATAACAATTTTCAAATTAAGAAATTAATTTAACTTCCTTTAAAGGAAGAGTATTTTTGAGATAAAAAAAGTGGACTTAAGTCATTACATATAATTTTAAAAATAGTTAAAAACAGACTTAGCCTCTTATAAATTTCTTTGTAGGACTTATCTCCAAACAAACTCACTTCCAATTTTCACTTATTTTCAGTTGAAGATTTGAACTTTATTTATCTTTCTAATCGTTTTAACTATTCCCATGTTTCATAGAATTCACACTACACTTGGGAGAAGAAGTAGAAAAATGGCATATTTGGTGATAATTTAATCTTTGGTCGTCGTAAAATATAGTTGACAAAATTTATTTCTTCATCTCAATATTTACAAAATAACATATAACAAAAATAGGACTACGTCGTGACTCTTTCATTGGTCGACCACATAGGGGAAAATAAATCGAAAAGCTCAACTTTGCTGAGCGGATTAATCTTTCGTGCCGCAACCTTTACTCTCTACTAAAAAAACTTTGGAAGAGGCAAGAAGCGTAAAACCACTAATATCATAGCAAAGGTTATACATTAAAAAATTAGTGAAGCTAAAGTTATACCTAATTTATCAATTTAACTATTTTCATATTTTTTAGGAGTGCATTGTATTGGTATATATGATTTCTAAATAATTATTTATTATCGAGATTTATATAATTTAAATGAAAATAATACCTTATTTGGTTTTTTTTTTCTTGTCAAGACAAGACTATTTTGAACCTATTCGTACTAGAATAAACTTTGAATACGTGCAATTACTCATAATCTTTTTATTTTTTGCTGGTAAAAAAAGAGGTGAGGGTAAGAAAGAGTACCTAACGACCACCCCGTTAAGCTCTCACCGATGGAATTATAAGGTCCCTGACCGTGTGTGAAACAACTCTCGGAATCAGACTTATCTAAGTTAACATAACGGCCAACCATCAAACTCTAATGGAGACTCCAATACTCAAACTCTCAACTTCTGAATAAAGAGTAGGCCAGTACCACCACTAGACCACCCTAGTCGGTGGTCAATTACTCATAATCTATATGTATCAAGTACAAAAAAATTTGAAATATTTACTTCACCACCTACAATGGAAGAACCAGATAATTACTTTGGAGGATGCGAAATTTACACTAACGTGGCCAAAAGTGCACTACTAGGACAGTATACATATGAGAGACCGAGGGAATCTGAATCTGAGCCCAATCTCCATTTGTCTCTCGTTTGAATTTAAATTCCCAAATTTGATACCAATCCTCTATGCTTTGCATTTTCGAAAACCCTTCCCCCTCTCTCTCGCTCTCTCTCTCGAGTAAACATTCCACTGTGTAAAACCCTAGTATTTACAATCTCTCTCTTTATCCCAAACCTGTAGATCAGGATAGGAGACAGGAAATATCATGACGGCGGTACCACAGGTCGCCGGGCAGGAGCTCGCGAGCCCGCCGTCCGATGGAATATCGAATCTACGATTCTCCAACCACAGTGATCACCTTCTCGTATCGTCGTGGGACAAGGTACTTTTCAGCTTTCTTATCTCGAATTCTTAGCTCAATTTGATAAGTCGTTTTTATGAACGATTGAGTAGCTTTAAGGCATTAATTTGAACTCGATTTGATTTTTTTGAGTGTTCAGAGTGTGCGATTGTACGATGCGAGTGCCAATCTGTTGAGGGGAGAGTTCATGCATGGTGGTCCTGTGTTGGACTGTTGCTTCCATGATGATTCTTCGGGGTTCAGTGCGAGTGCTGATAATACTGTGAGGAGGTATGATCTAGTTGTGCCGCAGATCTCTTTGTGTATGGATATTCGTCGCACTATGTAACAAATGGTGCTGTTAATATTGCAGGCTTGTCTTCAACTATGGTAGGGAGGATATTTTAGGAAGGCATGATGCACCTGTACGCTGTATTGAATACTCGTATGCCACAGGTCGGTTTTGATAATTATAAGTTTCATGCTTTGCTAATAAACTTTTTGTGATTTGTGCTGGTGTAAGATGATGTACGTAAACATCTATTTCTTTTGAATATGGGGCATTTCTACTTTCTCCCACCAATTTTGGGATTTTTTTGGAGCATTAGTTGCTCTTAAATTATCATATGGTGCATGCTATGCATGATAAAACTTAGCTGAAATTATTTCTTACAGCAGTTAGTGAAGAACTGTTTTTGTTTTCGCATTGACACATATTTCATGTGTAACCTTATGGATGGATAAATGTAAAATGCAGATAGTTAGGTAAATTGTAGTAGGACAACAGAATGAAAGAAAAGCAAAAGAAACAACTGGGCCTAATTCATGGGGTGTAAAACAAAAAGGCATTCCACGCTAAGAAAAAGTTTTTTTTTTTTTTGGGGGGGGCTAGTTGAGAATTGGGGTTTATAGGTATTATATTCATTTTAGGGTTTGGTGAGTGTCGAGCAAACCACTGTGGAGTTTTGGGTTCAAACCCCAGTAGTAGCCATTTTGTGCAAATAGTGCCAAAATTTAGGTATGTATCCAATTCAGCCCTCTCTGCATACTTTAGTAACAGGACCTAAGTAGGTTTCCTCTATTTGGTGGGAAAAAAAAATTGCCCAATTTCAAGTGTAAAAGTGAGGATGGATGCTTTGTTGTACTAGTTAGATTGTTGACGTGATTGCTCCCCTTCATTAGATTATTAGAAAATATCATCCCTTGTCAGATTTGTGATGGTTATTTATGTTGTTCTCAAAATTATTCATCATAGCTCTAGTTAAGTATCCTAAGAAACATTGACATGTATCCGTCTCGGACACCGACATTTTCCGGATATTCGTGGATACGTGTCTGATATTCTTTTATTAGATAAAATTTTAATATGGATCACGTGTCCAACACTTCTTTAGAGTGTGTGTAATATTAAAAAATAAACACGTGTTGACATGTAATTAACAAAACCTAAAATTTTGATAAATCACTATTTGTGAAAGAATACATAATTGTTTAGACTGGTTATGTCGAAGTAGTACTTAAAATATTTGCTACACTTTGTCTATTACAAAATTGATAATTGTGGACTACTACGACTCTCTAATCTAAAGACACACATTAGATTATTACACATAAGAGTCACTTGTAATTATATATTATATCTTATATGTGATATATTATATTATTTGATAGATAAAGCATGATTATTTGTAACGTGTCCCCAACGTGTCTCTCTCCTACTTTTCTTAAAAATGCATGTCCATCTGTGCTTCTTAGTTTGTATCAATCAATAAGCATATATGTATGGAATATTAGACATCAGGATGTCTGTTTAACTATGGGATAATTGATAGTCAGTTACATGTCATCCATCTGTTATGATTTCAGGGCAAGTGATTACTGGTAGCTGGGACAAAACTTTGAAGTGTTGGGATCCTAGAGGTGCAAATGGGCCGGATCGCTCACTTGTTGGGACATACACACAGCCTGAGCGTGTCTATTCTCTATCACTTGTTGGCAATCGCTTAGTTGTAGCAACTGCTGGAAGGCATGTCAATGTTTATGATCTACGGAATATGTCTCAACCTGAACAACGAAGGGAATCTTCGCTGAAATATCAAACTAGATGTGTGCGCTGTTACCCCAATGGAACAGGTAAAAATCATTTTCGTTGTTAGAAGGGCTTTACATTCTGAGTCTTTCTTAGCAATCCCAACTACTTTTAAAGTAGCAGTCCAATCATTTTTTGGGGTGACTTTTTGACCAAAGGGAAATTTCTCTCACTTAAATTTCATTTTTGGATCTCAAACCTTTTTAGTAAAATATGTAAAATTCCTGTTTGATATTGGAAAATCAGGCATAGCATGTTAATTGAGAGAAAAATAGGACAGCTACCAATTTGGACAAGTTCTGTTATTTTTGACAGGGTAATATTTATTGTGTGGTTGATGTCTGATGTAACTTCTAGTTCTAGTTTATTTAATTTGTTGGTCTTTGTCCATACAATTCATTGGTCTCATTGTTGATCTGGGTTGTAATTTGCAGGTTATGCTCTTAGTTCTGTTGAAGGCCGGGTTGCAATGGAATTTTTTGATGTTTCTGAGGCTGGCCAATCCAAGAAGTATGTATGAGTTTGCATCATGATTAAGCATAAAGTGACTTAGTGTTCCTTTTTGTTGATTGCTTTCCACAGACCTTTTACCAGCTACTCGACCATTAGATTCCTCTAGGATTGTGTGGATACTTGGCTGGAAAACTTCCTGAGACTCTCCAATGCAGGCACTTCCTGTTCCTTTCATATTGTTGACTGCAAGGGTGCATGTTTCTATTGATTCGTATGTAATGCGTAATAACTAAAGCAAGTCCTTGTCTTGATCTGTGAGTTCTTCCTCTGTAGTTAATATCTATCTGGTTGTTCTCTTGGCAGAATAGAAAATGAAGAACAATGAAAAAAAATCAATTGAGGGAGAGATCTAATCCATGGGGAAAATAATGAACATTTTTCATTGCTTTCCTTCCTGCTTAAATCTTGCAAATTTGCTCGTAAGCTAACTCTTAAAGAATAAAACTCCTTACCATATGTTCACTTGGCATGCAATCCTATAAATGTACTTGGAAAATCTAGGGTTACATCGATGTCTTGTCAAGGACTTGATTGTTGCAATTTATTATTGAGGGATCAAATAGAAATTAAGTGTAAACTTTGAGGGCGTAAATTGTAATTCACCCCTTGTAAAATTTGAAGTGAAATTGCGGCACTCTTTTGATAGTGATCTGATGCGAGCCTATTGGTGACTGGGCGGTTAGGGAACTGAAGAATAGTAAATTCTATTCCATCAGGATAGAAATAAAATGAAATTGCAGGCATTTCTATATATGCATGTTTCATGGTATAATTCATCAGCTATTGCACTGCTTGTTGATGTTTTCAAGTTCTCTCCAGATATGCCTTCAAGTGTCATCGAAAATCGGAAGCTGGAAGGGACATTGTCTACCCTGTTAATGCCATTGCCTTTCACCCCATGTAAGTTTCTAAAAATTATTCTCTTGGTGGAGATTTTTGGATGAGCATTTGTATATGGCATGATGATCAGTGCTTTGATGCTCCAAGTGTCTTGATTATGATTGAGATCTTACTTAACTTAGATTCATCCCACCTCAAGTAGCTGGGAGTAGAATTTTATTGCGTTAATTTAGAATGATCATCTTGGTTTGCTTATTTCTGGATCTAACCTGCCAGAAGTCCTCAATCTACTAGATGGGTCTGAAAAATAAGTAGACGCAATCTTCATGCAAAAGAATGCAAGAATCTTTTCATATGTTGAAGTGATGGCACATGATATGTGTCTTTGGATGCAGTCATGCTCTGGATCTTGTTGAATAGGTTAAGCCAGAAACTCAGTCATGTACCCTATTTGGTCCTCATCAAGAAAAACTCGACACAATAGGTGCAAATGCTACAAATGCATGCTGTTGCTTGGCACTATAAAAAATAATTTATGATGTGGCTACTTCACTCAAAACTTGAACAGAACCATTGAACTCGGTTGAGCTACAAGTTGATGGTTTCTATCTAAGGATTGGGATAACTACAACTTCTTTTGGCTAATTATCATTTCATACTTACAAATTCAAAATGCAGCTATGGTACATTTGCAACCGGGGGTTGTGATGGTTATGTCAATGTGTGGGATGGAAACAACAAGAAAAGATTGTATCAGGTATCTAGATCCAGAGCTAATTATTATTATTATGTATAGTTTTTTTTTGGGCAAGTACATAGTTATTGATATTGGTATCTTGATTTTCTTTTCTAAATTCAATTTGCAGTACTCAAAATACCCGACAAGCGTTGCAGCCTTATCATTCAGCAGAGACGGCAGACTATTGGCAGTTGCATCAAGTTATACATATGAAGAAGGAGATAAACCGTAAGAATGAATTTCGATCTCAGCCAATCTCTCTTACTCTTTTCATTCTTTTCCTGATTAACTCTTGGTTCTTCGAACATTTTGCAGTCATGAACCCGATGGCATATTTGTCCGCAGCGTAAATGAAGTTGAAGTGAAGCCAAAGCCGAAAGCCTACCCCAATCCTACCACGTAAACCTAGATTTCAAAATGCTCTGCTTGATCTTTAGTAGTTTTGGACATATTTGCTTCTGATAATACACTGAAATCGCATCAGTCGTTGGCTGATCTAATGTTTATTCAAATGCAAATGTCCATTTACCTCTTTTTTGAACAAACAAACTATTTCAAGCCTGGTGGATATATTAGCATGTTGGAATGGTATTCTGACTGATGAGTTGTTCAAGAGAACTTCGATGTACTATACTTGACTTATTCTGTACTATTAAACTATCATCACAAGCTGAACTAGCAACTTACAGAAGGAGTGTACACTCTGTCACTATACCTGGAAATCTTATTTCGGTGAACCCCAATTTGAAAATCTCAAATCTGGAAATTAAAAACCCTTGCATTTAGTTAATTAATGAAGCCTGACATAGCTGAGCAACAAATGATTCCAATGGATGATGTATTGCAGGCAAATCGGCTGCTGTGCTGATTTTTGATACTTTCCGTGTAGCATTGCTCCTAAACTAAACTTCATACTCTAAATTCAACCCAATTTCACATTATTTGGATTCCAATAAAGAATATATGAAAGGCTACGGTATCGCCGGTAGTACTGTAACAAAAATTATAACTTTTGAATGATAAGTTATAAATTTTAAGGTATAGGTTACAACTTTAAAATGAATGATTGATCATGGAAGGTTGAGATTAATACTAAAATTTTATGATCGATCATACCTTTTTATTGAGTAGTTATAACTCCTTTAAAATTTATAATTTTACCATAAAAAATTATAACTGGCGATATTTTTTTCGGTATCGAATAGTTTGCAAAGAATACTTAAAATACATCTTAAAGTTCTATCAACCAGCTTAGAGTTCTTGCATTCAATATAAGTTTGGAGATTTGCTCTTCTTGGGCTCATCATTCCTGGGCAATTTTGGTGATAATCTTAATTTATTACTCATTAATTTGTTTAATTCGTCCATAAATAAATAGTTTGGGTACTTATATTAATTAATGCAAGTTCTAAATGAATTGAGTAATATGTTTCATTTTAATTAAGCAAGTTAATATGAATTATAAATGGGTACTCATTGGGTTGAGTATTTATCTTTCTATTAAATAACACAAGTAATAAAGTCAAATAAATATACTAATATATCAAAAAAATATACATACACATTAATATATCAAAAAATACACACATATACACTAATACATCAAAACACACACACTAGTACATAAAAACACATCCATGACCCACGACCCATGGACCACAGTCATCTCGACCCATTATGTGTGTATTTTTATTGTTTTTATTAAATGTGTTTTAGTTTTTGTGTGTTTGTATGTGTATATTTTTGGTATATTAATGTGTATATTTTTGGCGTATTAGTGTGTGTATGTATTTTGGTGTATTAGTGTGTGTCTATTAAAAATTTTAATGATTTTATAGATTAATGGGTTTAACCCAACTCATTATAATCTATTTAATACAAAAATAAAAAATAGATTATATTTATTTTAACCCAATCCTTAACCAACCCGGCTCACCCATTTATCACCTCTACTCTTGACCCAAACTGTTCTTATAGGCCAATCAATACACTGTAGTTATTCAAATAAAATTATTAACATCTTGAAACAAATATTTTTAAAAAAATTTAATTATCTTTTTAAACTAATAAAAATAATAAAATTATTGCTTCGGATGGATTACAAGTCCAACCCTAAAAAATTTAATCACAAATAAGAAGAATCAAATTCGTGATTTTGTATAATATTTAATCTTAAAATTTTTTCGTCATTTTATCGTATACTTCGCAATTAAGTTAAGACTACGAAAAGAAGTGGAAGTAAAAAAAAAAATTAAGGATACCTTCAAGTGGGGGAAACAAATCAAAAATGAAGACTAATACGAATTTAAATACAAATCAAGGCAAAAGATTCAATGTATGACTTCAGAAACCTTACTTGCACCTTTCTTCCACTATAAGTCTATTGCTTCGAATTTGAAACTCTTTCTACACTTAATAATCTCACACTCTCTTTCGTCGCCATAACTTCCGGCACAAAAAGCAGCCGCCACCGCCAAAACCTATTTGTTTGTACAAATAATCAGTATCCATTCGGGCCAAAGCCTATTAAATTAAGGGAAATAATACGATACTGTATTAAAATTAATAATTTTTTAGAAATTAAATTATAACTGCAAATGATTTAATCGATTCTAAAATGTTATTACACAAATTTTAAAAGTCAAAGTATACATTTTGAAGGTGAAATTATGATTGATAAGTGTTATTTATGATCGATCATGAATTATCTCAATTATTTATAATTTTATATTTTAAAAATATAACTTGATTTTGAAAAATAATAATTTTTGATATGTTTTTTTTTTTTTTGATCAAATCCTAACCACTGAATCTAAGAGGTTCAGAGCCAGGAAAGATATATATTTTAACACACACACCCGAAGTTATTCGATGTGGAATAGCCCAGTCCCCCAACACCTCCGCTTGATTACCATTACGGTAGGGTCTCTGGTCCAAAGTGTGGGATTCCAGCCCAACACTGAACGCCCCTTATGAAAGGATGAAGGTTTTTTTGATCAAATCCTGACCACTGAACCTAAGAGTTTCAGGGCCAAAAAAGATAAATATTTTAACACACACCCGAAGATAATTTTTGATATGGTTGAATTATCCATAAGATAATTGCTTGCATGTTTGATTAGGAGATGATGAAGTGTATGAATTATCTTCTATTATTTAATTTTTCAAATTGGACTAGCCTTATTTTCACGTTCACACTGGAGGGCTGAGCTCATGCATAGCCATAGCATGACGAAGAGGAAATAACACACGTTTCTTAGAAAGGAAAAACTTATTCGAATTTTAAAATATTTTGTTCAATGTTTGAGTTTGAGTTTTCATAACTACAATAATTTGTTGAAATTAAACCTACTCTTCAATGACCTGAGCATATTGTGCGACCTTAGCTTTGGTCCTGACGAGGTGCGATGATGAGGTCCCTACAAATCACTATGTGATAGTAAAAAATAATACTTTTTGATGGATAGGCACAAACACAACTGATGTTAAAATGCTGGGGTCTACATTTAATCAAATAATTATGAATAATTAATTTAATAAATTAAATCTAAATAATATCGCTCATCGGCAAAATAACTAACCATCTATAACACAATCAATTCTATAGTGAGAGTTACAGGCAATCGTTCTCTCCGAAAGTTTTATTTTCTTTGAAATTTGGATTAATAAAGTAAAAAATGAAAAAAAAAATCTTACAATCAATAGTCTATCACATGAAATTTATAATCAATCATTACTCCCGACTAATAAACAATTAATTATTTTAATTTATTTTTTAAAAAATTAATATTTATCACCCTTCAAATATTTTT
>CM042189.1:36010034-36021178 GCA_023539305.1 Ilex asprella
TTTAGAGATAAAATATATAAATGATTAAACATGTGATAGAAATGAGTGAATATGAATGATTAGTGATGGTTTTGAGGGAGAAAATATGACTGGGATAAAATTTAAAGTATAAGTTGTTTTATTATATAGATATGTATTAGAAATATAATAGGATCCTAATATTCAACCACATCCAAATAGTCCGAACAAACATAAATAATAATAAGCATCTTTAATTTTATTTTTATTTGTGCATATTTGAATTATAAATAGCGTTAAACTTTATACCTAAAAGGAAGTTTTTAACAAGTTTTTTGCTCCCAAGGGGTAGCACAACGGAGACAAAGGATGAATCGTAAACTTAAATATTATAAAGTTTGAAATTTAACAACTCTCTTGGTGTCAGACCTCTCTCAAGAATTTTTTATTTTCGACGTGAATAATCTGCTTTTGACTAAACTGGGAAGGGATTAATCGAGTTGTGCGTAAATTGGTTCTGACCATAAAACAAAAAAATAAGAAATAAAAAAATAGCTATATGATATTGATAGTGCATATTGGTGAAACTGTAACACAATTAGATGACATATGTAATGACATACTAGCATATGGTCTGAGTATGCCTTGGACAAATTGTTTTTGGCCATAACCTATATAACACATGCTTGCAATAATTTATGCATCTTGCAATTATTGTTAACATTTATGAGATTTATGATCTATCAGATTGCAGGTATATCTTATAGGATTCAGATTTATGATCAGCATTATTAATATTTAACTTAAAAATAAAAGAAAAATAGTGATTGAGGTCTTTAATACTTGGTCTAACTTAATTAGTTTAGTCAATTAAAAGGTCGGGAGGTCAATCATTATTAAAATTCAGGATTAATGTCTTATGTCTCTCTCTTCTGGGATTTTATTTTGTCGACTTTCAAATGTTTCTTCACTCGTATAGACACAATATTTAAACACTGTGATAATTAATTTGTGAATATGATTACAATATTCTACTAATTTATATCGAGTATGTTGTAATACTATATCATAGTGCTACTTTGTTTTTGGTATTATACAAAAATTGGAATTCAATTGTGTGAGATTACTCTCCTATGGAGTTGGTGGAGATTTATCCTCACAAAAGCTAGAGTTGGTATTGGCTAATGTAGAGAAGTTAGATAGATATAATTTGATCAAAAGAAAAATTATGTGAGGTTACCACTCCATCAAGAGAGTTTATGACAAAACATGATCATTTAGAACTCATCTTCAAATATTACAAGTGAATATAAAATTTATTTATTTTAATGATAATTTAACTAAAGATAAGTTCATACTTAGCTCTTGGGTCGTAATCTAATCCAAATGGAATTGTAAGTAAACCTCTTGAATCTTACGGTTTTGTAAGATATGAAAGTGGTAGCAGGACGAGCTGACATTATAATTAACTACAAGAGTAGTTCAAGTGAAAATAGGATGAGTTGTAAGTTCAGACATCTTAAAGTCGAATCTTGACAAGGTATTTATATGAATAATTTATTTTTTATAAATATTTTAGTTTCGATATGAATAATTTATTTTTATTTAAACTGAAAAAAAGATTAATTGAATTACGATTTAAAATGTTCGACACCCGTTAACGAAATCATTATAACCAAAAAACTATTTTTCCCTAGGATGGTAATGACCTTAAAGCGAGTCACCAGTAAGCGTGTGTTTGTTTTGACTTGGAAGAGGTCACACAGATAGATGGTTGAATAGAATAGGAGGAGAAGAAGCCTAGTCAACCTCTCAAAGCCACCATGGCCCCTTTCACCACTCTTTTTCTTGACCGACTTCACTCCCTTCGTAACACCCACCTCCCCCCGCCCCAGCAACTCACCTCCACACGTCACTCCCTCAACCCTAAACCTACACATTCTATATAACCTGTACAACTCCGCCACTGCCATTCCCCACGCAACTTCCAATCCAACCCCTAATTTCTCTTCCTCTTTATAAACCCACCCTGACTCCACTTTCACATTCAACTCTCTCTCTCTCTCTCTCTCCTGTATCTATTTCTCTCTCTAATATGGCTCTCGAAGCTCTGACTTCACCAAGAATGGCTACTCCTCCTGCTCTTCAGTGCGAAGACATGGACCTCCACTCTGTGGAGCCATGGACGAAGAGAAAGCGTTCAAGAAGATCACGTAGTGAAACTGAAAACCCAATGACGGAGGAGGATCAGTACTTAGCCCTTTGTCTCGTCATGCTAGCTAACGGAGGCGCCAGGGCCAGCGCCAGCCAAGCCATTTCTCCACCGGCCCAAACTAACTCCTACAAGTGTTCTGTCTGTGGAAAAGCTTTCCCATCCTATCAGGCTCTAGGTGGCCACAAGGCCAGCCACCGCAAACTCTCCGCCGCCTCAGCCACAGCCTCCGAAGACAACAACAACCCATCCACCTCCACCACAACTACCTCTGCTCTCAACCCAAGTGGTAGGATGCATGAGTGCTCTATTTGTCACAGATCCTTCCCCAGTGGTCAAGCCCTCGGCGGTCACAAGCGGCGTCACTACGAAGGTAACATCGGTGGCGGCGGCGGCAACGGCAACGGCAACGCTAGTGGCGTCACATCTTCGGAAGGCGGTGGCTCGAGTCAGACCCACCACCGGGGCTTCGACTTGAACTTGCCTGCCTCGCCGGAAGTCTTCATCGGATTGAGCGTTGACTGTGAGAGGAAAAGCCGACTTTCCGTCGAGCAAGAAGTGGAAAGTCCTATGCCGGCGAAGACACGGCGTTTATCGTTTCCGGGGGATATGGGTTCTTTAGAAATCAAATTAGATTAGGTTTAGAATTGAATTAGTTCTGTACAGAGAATTGTTCATTGTCTCTGAACTCTCTGTTGGTGATTATTTATTCATTGATTTAGATATTATATATACAAATTGATCATTCTTTTATAAATTAATTGAAATTATGTGTATGTATCTAATTATATTCATGACTGATGGATGATGAATTTAAGAATGCACTAGCAGATGTTGTGTGACCATAACATGCCATGTGGTGCAACCCTAAATGCACATGGTGAGTCATGTTCACCTAATTATGGGGGGGGGGGAGTTTTGTGAAAGAATAATGGTAGATGGACTTAAAAACTGAATTTAAAAAATTGATTTGATAATCTCAACTATTGAATAGGTGGTATGTCCCAATAAATGCTACGATCTACAGTGAAATCAATGGTTGTAATTATTAAATTTATTTTTTAAGTCCATGTAACATTGCTCTTTGTAAAATACAAGTTTTTTCGCGAGACACTTGACAATTTTGTTATACATCAATGTATATTCTCGAAAAAAATTTCTTGAAAAACCTCTCCCCTTCCTCCCAATACTTTTGATGATGTTCTTAACATAATTAAGTAGTGTTACGGATTTAAAATGTATTGAATGGTGAGATTCGGTTCAATTTGAACTCCAAGACTCTTGAGAATAGAATTTATTGAATAATTGTGAGGGTCACACAGAATGTTTATAATGGTTCACCAGTCCAAGAGTTCGGCTAATTCACTCTAAAAATAGTCTCTTGCTCTTGAATAAATTAATCAATTGCTTTGTGTGTGGTTTACAGAGAGTACTTTGCTAGACTACAATGACCATCTTTTCTTGAGGGCTTTGCCTTTTATTTATAGATATTCCTAGGATTTGCTTGATCTGGGGCGTGATCCTCATCCCTTAACTGTAAATGTTCTCTCTTATTGCGTAATGAGACTTGCGCCAGTTGGGAGATTGACGCCAAAAAGATGGGGAATTGGTAGGATCCAACTGTTTTTTGAACAAACTTCTGATAGGTAGGGGTATAGGGAATTGAGGTTTGAGATTAAGGTCCACAAGTGATACTGATGAACCAAGCTCCCGATCTAGATGACTTAGAAAGCCGAACTCATCTTTAGATATTTTAGTGGCACCATCAAACCTCATAGTCAATGTAGATTGATCTATTTCATCTAGATGTTTAAAGGTTCTAGTTCAATTGCGGGACATGCACGTGAGTTTCGAGTTTTACTTGAGGCATTGCGTATGCAGATAGGTTTTGTAAACAATAAGTATTCTTTCTCGTGTGAATTTGATTTTCACCACTCTCATCATCTATTCATCTGTCTCTCTGTATGTTCTATTCTATCCCCAACCCCCACCCCACCCCACTCCACCCCACCCGACCCCGACCCCGGCGTGAAGGCTGTAGTTGTCAATTTCATACAAAAATGGTAGTTGTTTTTCATCGTATAATAAAATAATAATGTCATGGCAGTATTTATGAAAATATCATGGCCAACCCCATTTTTGGTTAGAAATTGTGTTTGTATTAGTTTTAATAGATTATTGTTTCATTGAATTATGAGCCAACCAAAGTTTGAATGCGTCAACTATGGAGTATATCTGTCATCCACACGTAAAATAGGAGTTTGACAGGCAGGAATGAGGGTGGTGAATAAGATTGCTTGGTTGGAAAGTTGCAGAAGTTGGGAATTAAGTTAACCAACTCAAATAAGCAATAGGTTTTGGGAGCTAATAGGCAAAGAAATTGAAGCAAAGTATCATTCCTTGCGTAACTGAGATAAACACAGTATGAGGGGATAGTTCTATACATGAATGACCAAATGTAGGGACTCTTACCCTCTAGAGCATCATATACACCTCTTTTTTATTTTTTTTTCAACAGTAAGAGGTGTTCGGACTAACGTACATAGTTATTGGATAATCTCCTTTTCAGTCTGATTAAAAGTGGACCATTCACACTAGGACTAGAATATTCATAAGAGATATATATCTCACGGCCTAACTCTAAAGGGTTGCCAATATTTGGACTCAGAATGTCTGAATTTACAACTCATCTTTATTAACACTTGAGTTACCCCTTAAGATTATACGTATTATTTTTCAAATGGGCGGTATTATGCCATTGTTACTTGCCAGTAATTTTCTGTAGTAATTAACAATGACCCGTGCGAGTGTGATATAATGTATACTTCTCTTCTCATGCAATTTTGATATAATTAAAAATTAGTCATTAATGAGTTCAATTATTTTTTAATTTAATAATAGTCAAAAGCCATCGTCTCAAAAGTCAATATTAATACAGACCATAAGAGAAGCCAACCTAATCCAACCAGGCTGGGTGGTTGCTGGACTTTTCAGCAGCTATTTCCCTTCAAAAGAAGCTTCTATTTAAGTACTTATTTAACATAGAGCTAATTATTTATTGGCCTTTCAATTATACTATTTGTGTCAATTAAGTTCTTAAACTATATTTTATATCAATTTAACCCTTAAATTTTGCAATCTGACTTAATG
Source organism: Ilex asprella (assembly GCA_023539305.1). Lineage (NCBI taxonomy): Eukaryota > Viridiplantae > Streptophyta > Magnoliopsida > Aquifoliales > Aquifoliaceae > Ilex > Ilex asprella. The sequence continues at coordinate 36,015,355 of CM042189.1, forward strand.
TGAGTATTCCGTGAAAATTTATCGTTAACTTTGACAGAACGATCACGTTCACATATAATTTAGAGATTTAATTGATATAAAGCATAGTTTTAGATGATATAATTTAGAGATTAAATAATTAATTAACTCTTTAATGAACGAGTACATAATAACATGCGACCGAGAAGGGTGTTGGGGAGGGCGTTCTTGTTTGGTAGGCCTCCAAAGTCCAAACAACTTGTATTAAGTTGACATGAGGCCTGAATTTAGAGGTTGATTTTGATATTTGGTAATTTAGATTAGGGGTGTCAAATGTGTCGGGTCGGGTCAGTTTTGTGTCATGTCACTTTTTGCCGTATTTTTTTCGTGTCGTGTCATTTCGGCACGTGTCGGGTTTGGGTCAATATTCATGTTAATAAAAAATTATTTAATTTGACAATAACTAATATAATATTATTTAAAAATTATAAAAAAATTATAAAATTCTTATTTAAGAATATAATACTCGTTAAATAATTATTTTCTATCTACAGTCCTCATTAATTGTGTTATTCGTGTCGAACCTGAATTTGATCTATTTATTACCGTGTCAACTAATCATGTTTTTTTTGAGTTCGTGTCGAGTTCGGTTCGAGTCGGGTTCGTGTTCCAGGTTAAAAAATTGACAGCCCTAATTTAGATGTCTCATGTTTACTCATTTTTTACATCAAATAAGAGCTGGTCACCTTTGTTCATGGGCGGAGCCACATGGGGATCAGGGTGGGTTTTGCCCCCTCACTTTTGGACTACTTTAGATGAGGACCATAAAATTATTTATACATTATATTTGTCTCCTAAATTTTTGAAAATTTTAATAATGGTTCTAGTCTTTTCTTTTTTCAACAAATTTGTGGGTTATTAACCCTCTAAAATAAATATGTTAGTTTTGGATTGAGTCAATGATCTATTTATATATTGAAGAAAATACAATATTTCTCTTTATCTGACACAATGTTCGTTACTTTTCAAGAACAATTTTTAGTTTCTATTTACCATTTTTTAGTAATAGTAGTCTATAATCTAATAAAATACGATTTTATATATAAAAGACAAAATGTTGTAATAAAAAATATTTCAAAGTATTTCGAATAGGAAATTTCTATACAAGATTGATAATGATCTCAATTAAATTTTGTATCTAAATAAAGAATAATTTTACTACGGACTTGTGATTGTGCACATTGATAGAAAATTAGTAAAAAATTAATTTACATTTAATTCATATATAAAATTTTAGAGATTTAAAAAAATATATTTTATTGAAATATATAATTAGGTTAAAATGTACTAAAAAATTATTTTGTGCCATTTTGTTAGGATTTTGTTTCGGTTAAATAAAAATTGAATTTACTATTTCACAATAATTTTGTCTTGATTCTTATTTTTTGTTATTTTTGAACTAATTTTTTTTGTATCAATCTCAGCTAAATATTTTTTGTATCAATTATATTTTGCTCCTCTCATAGATATTCCTAGTTTCGCCCATGACAATATACATTATTTTTTGGCATTTTTTATGTTAAATGGACTTCATTTATCAGATATGATATAATGAATATAAATATATTATCTAGTGTGATTGGTTAGGTGAAAAAAAATTAAAATGAATAATTAAAGCATCCACAATGAATAAAATTCCTGACTCCGCCCCAGCCTTAGATCTTTTTAGAAACATGCTCTACCCCAACTCATGTCACTTGATAAAGTAATCGACGTATATCTAGACACACTGTAGCGAAAGAAAAAAAAAAACAATATTATCTCGTGTTTGGATGAAAAATTAATTGTCCGATGACTCCAAAAAATAAAAAACCTTTTGATCACTTTAAAAAGAGGGAATACAAATGGACAGAAATCATCGGTTTACCATGGATCCAAGATCTATTTAGACTACGAATCACTCTTGTACTAGATTCCCAATTTTCACAATGTTAAATAAATTAACATTCTGCATGTGAAGAAATTGGTTTTTGATCGAATCGATTATATTATATTTTATTAAAAGATTGAAATATACGATTTTTCCGATCCAATTCTGATATGTGTCAAATTATGAGGTTGAGGGTCCATCTAGTTAACTTGAGTTGAAACTTAGATATTTGATGATGTGAATAACTAAGGGGTATGAGCAGTTGGCTTTCTCCTGAAGGCTCACCACAGAGTCGTTCACGTTGGTTATGGGGGCTGGGACTTTTCACATCGGGGAAGTCTTGGGGGGGTGTGTGTATATAGTGTCAACCACCTTTTTTCTTTTTAAGGAGTTGAGTTGGTTTGACTGTTAGACTCGTTTGGTTATCAAAAAAATAAAAAAAAGGGTATGAGCAGTTCAAACTGGTCAAGCTGTGAGCTATGTGAGAGACCAGACTAAGTATATTTCGGAGACAAGATTAAACAGGGACTCTAGAAATCTGGTATGAGCCAAGAGAGCTGTGCGAGCTTAGTGTACAGTGCATAAGGTGTGTGTGATAGGTAAAATATCAAGAAATGAGTGATTCATCAAACTGAAGAGTTTGACTAGTTTACTATAATCGAAGCTCTAACTTTTTTGCTTTTAATTACTCGGAGAAGAAGAAGGTTATTACAAGAAGATTCAATTTCCTTTTATCAAGGACGTGTGTCCTATTTATATAAGGATGGGGGGTTGTGGTGCTCTCCAATGATGGTGTGGTCTCACAAATATGTTATATATGATTTTTTTTTGGAATATTTGGCCTCCAGAAGCAAAAGAGTTGTGTGAGTTTTTAAAAACTGTGAGGTGACATTCTTTGAGACGGTGGCTTGATGTCCAAGTTAAACCTCATTGATATTCTTCTTCTCTTTGTGATGATTCCCGAGGTGTCATGGCCTATCTGGCTAATCCGGAGTCATGTGCTTCAGGTTGGCCAAGTTGAGAATAACTAATCCGAGTTGTTCTGAGTTTGATCTGTGTTGTAATTTTTGGTACCATTAGATATAATTTGTAAAAAATCATAGACTACGTACATGGTAGTATTCTTGGGAAAATAGAATATCACTGCAGGAACATAACATTAAGTTACAGATGTCACTCCCGAGGGATCGACCACTGTTCTAAATATAGTAAGGCGACGACTTCGATAAGGAGTTCTACGTTTATTTCCTAGAGTAGACTATAGTAGGTATATACACCGATTTCTTTATCAACAAATGACCAACCTTGTTTAATAACCATTTTGAGTGAGTGTACGAGACATAGTATTGCTTGCCAGTGCCAAGCAGGATCTAAAACCAAAGCTTAAGAAAAGTTGGCTTCTCATTACTCAATAGGACAATTCCTCGTTGAGGTGAACATGAAGGAGACCTTGTATGCCCAGTATTCAGCTGCTGTCACCTTCACTAACGACGACCTCATGTTATTGATTGTGTCGACGCCTTTACTTACCTAAGCCGTCCAACCAGACTATTCATCTTGCCCACTCTAACTCTGCCTCTAATGCTACTCGTCTTGTTGCTCTACTTGAAGGATCTCACATTGGACATGTTGGTCCGTCAACTCGGTCCTCTCAAATGCCGTGGGCTTCAAATCCCACCGAACTTGAGGTTTGCTTTAATTTGCCTTTAAGACCTTATCTTTCCAACTCTTGCAATTGCTCTAATGTTGAATATGTACGAGCATCAAGATAAGAAAACAACGTTCTTTTAGGGTAATAGATAGCCCCCTTTCTAACTCGGACTCAAACTCAAATATCTAACCCCGAGGGTCAGACTTTGCTCTGGTCCACCACCGGAGGGATATAAGTGAGATAAAGTAAAGCAAAAGATCCACAACATGATATGTGAAGATCAAATATATGTTGGATATTTTCGGATGCGAGTTTTAAATATAATTACAATCAAATTAGATGAAACTCAATCTGTTAACAAACATATAGAAAGTAATGAAGTGGCCTAATCACTCTATTGCCATGAGGCATCTCTCTCACACACACACTCACGACGTTGGTGACTGTATGAAATCTCTTTCTTAGGCCCATTAAGATGTAGTGATGGGCCCATAAAGATGTAGAGATGACCCACCAAATGAAGCTATCAATTAACTGGCCCAACCATCGGCCCATCTTGGCCACCTTGGGGATATGTATTGCTAATACGTTTGCAACATTTAGGGCAAAATTTAGAAGCTACAATGAAATACAATGCCCATATTTAATATTTTTCCATAATTTTTTTTGCAACTTAAGAATTTGACTTAATATTTACTCTTATATATGTGTGAAGTGACGTGTCCCCAACATAAAAATCCAACAATGATAATTACAACACCGTTATTAGACAATGTCAACTAATACACTAACGGTCAAGAAATTAAGTAAGATTTTTAAGTTTTAATAACATTGACTCTATTATTTACTTATTTACTCAAATTAACTAAAAAAAATTTTTATCTCCAACAAGGAAAAAAATGGGTTCTACTTTCTACCGCTTTACTATTTTTATGAACACATTTGTAGGTAGTCAGCGCTAAAACTTATATTCTCTCTCCCTCCCCCTCCCCCTCCCCCACCAAACTTGCAAAAAAGTGAGATAACTAGACAACATTGTTTAATCCATGAAATAACCCTCACATGGTGACACCATGTGAGAGTTGGTGGGTAATGGATGTACGCTTGCTTTCAAAAGTTCCGTTCTTATTTCCCGAGATCTTAGAGTCATTACTCTAAATTGATTGAAAATCACTAGTCAAATAAGTTTATCAAAAAAATATATAAATATGAATGGTTCAACCTTGTTCTAAAGTTCGAAACATGTCATATCCTGCATTTTCATGACAATACCAATCTTTGTTAGTCATGTCAACTTTCCTAAGTCTTTATCATGGAGGCTTGTCCGAATGCCATCGGGAAACACATGATTATTGTGGCCACCTTCACACACACACACACACACAGAGAGAGATTTATGGCTGGTGTTTTTTGGTCCATTTGCACTGGGAGGAAAAGCAGAAAGAAAGCCTAACCTTAAGGCTTTGAGCCACAGAGAGAGAGGGATGAATGGTTGGTATTGTTTGTTGTTGTTAAAGGTCTCAAGTCTAACTTGAATTTGCTGCATACCCACCGGAGGAAAAGCATAAAGAAAGCCTAACCTTAAGGTTTTGGGCCACACACAGATTTAAAGGCAAAGAAGTGCAAAGTATGATAACAGGCATTATTAAGTTGCTTTAAGAGCTTGTACATACATTAATGCAAAACTTCCTAAATCCTAATTCTTTTTGATTGTGATATAAACGGGGACACAAAGAGATCACCGTTTATAAGCGTATAAAACAAAAAATATTCTGAATCTACAAAAAAAAAGAAGAAGAGAGAACTCTTGAAATATTGTAATATTCAATTGATTAGGGTTTTCAAAATAGACCTAAATCCCTAACTATAAAAAAGTTACCTAAAACAATAAAACATGTCTAATGAATTATAAAAATTAACATGTTTTAGGAAGAATATTACAATAATAAAGTCTAGCATATTCATAATAAAACATGTCTAGCATATTCATAATTAAAGTCTACTCCCACTAAATAATAAAAAAAAATTACTTATTCTCATTCAACCTGAAATTGGGCCATGAGTTATATATCAGAGTCCTAGATGTGTTCTTTTTTCGTTACCATACAACACTGACCTAACAATAGGTTTTTTTTAAAAAAAAAATCTTTTGTAGCTCAATTCATCTATCAGTATTTAATGAGATAATACTATGTTCATACATAATATTAAGCTATCTTAATCTAGCTTATAAATCGTCTTTTCCATAACTCTACCCTACAACAGTCCCTTTTGGTTTTTTTTTT
>CM042189.1:36031178-36049422 GCA_023539305.1 Ilex asprella
TTAATTTGTCGAGTTTGAGGTACATATAAAAAAATATGATTGAGTGTAAATGTCATCTTCATTTTTAATCGTGATTTTTTTACATATTAAAAATGAGAACAAATATGAAATAAAAACTTTTAAAGAAACAAACAGATTATAAACTTTGGCGAGGATTGAACAATACAATATGACATACCCTTGATCCACATTGAGCTTTGACCACCTAATAAGTTTTCAAACACAAAAAGATTACAAATGACAACCCAAATTGATTCCAACTTCAAATAAGGAAGGGATTGATCTAACAAGCACCTAAAATTACTATCCTTTGACTGATTGAAGTGATAGACAAGTTATATTTATGGTGCAGAGAGGTCATAGGTTAATTAAGACACAAAGTCAGGTGTCATTTCACCAAGGACCAAGATTAAAGAAGGAGCAAGAAAGCTGCAATATCATCAGTCTGGCGTGCTCGACGTGGCAAAAATGGCTGTCCAAACCAAATCTTAATGACTCCGGCTTCAATATGAAGTGCTCAAACAAACAGGAGTTTTCACTTTCCCAGGAAAATCAGAGAGAAAACAGAAGGAAAGAAGGAAAAGAGTAAAAAGAAACCATTTAAAGCACGAATTTTTGCAGTGGGTTTTAACTTTTCCTTTTGTCACTGTTGAGAAAAAGAAAAGGGGAAAATTCTCTTCAGCAAGAGTGGGTTGTGCCGATTCTAACAAAACTGGTAAGCACTAGCAGCAAAAGTTAGCTTTTTGTGTCACTGGTTTTTGTTGTGTTTTGTGTCATTTTTTAGCTAAGAAAATTACTAGAAACAACTCGTTCTCTGATGGGTATTTCTTGGTAGGGCCTTGCTTTCTTGGATTCTGTGATAATGGTTTGGTTCTAGCTATTAACTCATGCACAAGGTCATGGTGTATCTTTGAAGAGGTATTGAATGAGTTCTACATAACATTTTGGGTATTCTCTCTCTCTCTCTCTCTCCATATGAACATTTGTTGATTTTACTATTTGAGTTGGGTTTCTTGTGTTTCTACATTAGTTCATGTAACTGATAAATCTTGGGTGTTGTTGGGGATTACGTGGAGAGTGGATTTTGGGCATTGTCTAGTGATTACGAGTTGATTTTGAGCATATTCTGATTATTTTCATGTGGGTTTCAAGAATTTTCCTTTGATTTACATCACATGAAGATCATGAGTTCATTTTTAATTAGATTTCTGATACTCATGAGATGAGTCTCTTGGGTTCTTCAAATTTTGTTGGTTGGTGAATGCTGGATTGTTGCATTAATACTATATATATATATATATATAGCTCTATATATTTTGATATCGTCAGTTATTCCTTTACCTTGCAAAAACTATAAAGAGAGATGCTTGTTGTCTACCGTTTTGGTGGCTTCTACAACTGATACCGAGATGCTGTTTTTCCTTTGCAGGTTGCTCAAACTTCAGTTGTGAGATAGAAATATAAACAGCCAGATTTATATCTAATTTATATAATTTTTTTGGGAACTTGAAACTGTCAAGAGCACCAGGGTTTCTGGTGGTATGAATCTTTTAGCCTTAAATATATAGTAAAGAAAGCTAAGAGAGAGAGAGAGAGATTTGTGCTTGTGGGTGTCTTTGGTTTTGACAATATTTTAGTGTTGAGAATCTGTAGGTTATGTCTCCTCAGCTGACTGAGTGAGCCCGGGCTCCATGGGCTTTGCCGTCGACCAAGGAAACAACCTCTTCTCCGGCTCTCTTCCCATTCAACTGAACCTTTTCTAAAAAATGTAAAACCCCATCTCTCTCTCTCTCTCACACACACACACATACACGCACTGATTGTTCCTGCCTTGGTTGCTGTCAAGATTCGGTCATACGAAGCATATATCATTCCTCTTTTTGAGATCCCATTTCCTTCCCTTGAAGTCCTGAAAATTGGTTATAATCAGAAATTTGGTCCCCACCCCGGTTTTATTTTTCCATTTCTGGACTCTATTCCTCGAAGGGGGGTTATGTTTGATTATTGGGGATGTAACATAGCGAGTGCTTTGGGGTTAACTTTGAAGTGATTTGATTGGTGGGAAAGTTTAGTTTTGGGTATCGAAGGAGAAGCAGATCGTCCAGTTGCCAGGATGAAGTTCATGAAACTTGGATCGAAGCCCGATTCGTTTCAGACTGATGGGAATAATGTCAGGTAAGATCTTTCTGAGAATCAAATTAGTTTGTACCCTTCTGATAAGATCAATTTGGGCGTTATTGCAATTGATGTTTTGTTGATGTTTTCCACTTTGATCAGCATAATCCTGTTTTGTACCAGCATGCCATTTGGGTTCTAACTTTGTATGGCTTGTTTGGGGCACTAAAAAATTTTCTGTCCTTTAAGAATGCGCAGCAACAATGTCAACATTATGTAACAAACTAAACTAAGTTGGTTCTTTTTGGGTTACCACTGGTAATGCTAAGTACATCTTGTTCCTGAAAAGAAAATTTTACACTTACAAGTAAAATGAATGCTGGCTTGGTAGCCTGGTTGGTTCTTCATAGTTTGTTCAACTGAGTCCATGTTCTTGCCCAAGATATCGTTTGTCATTTTCTCTGTTTGATACTTAAGGTGAAGGTGACGTTCCTTGTCAGTTTTTCCTCTTTTAACATGAGTGGGGCCATTGGAAATCTGCCGGGTTTGGATTGAAATATTTAGATTTTTTTAAATTTTTGTGACAGAAGAGTGAAACTGTTGGCCTATTGGTTTATGGAATACTTGGATTACTCATCAGTGTTTTTGAAATTTTCTTTGGAAATACCTTTGTGGGGAAGGCATGGTTGGATTGTCTCATGTAGGTTCCATTGTTATGAGCCCATCCGTTCTGTTTATTGCACAAATTGGCTGTCCTTGGATACAATTTTTGTTGTCATGCTTGCTAACATGAACTTTAACTGTTGTTAGCATTGTTTGTTATGGGTGGGTATGATTTGGCTTAGTATGCTAACAAGATGTACGACATTTGCTCTGCAATAATTCTCAATCTTGTTTGTTTAGGGTGATAATTTCTTTCCATAAATTGGTTTTGCTCATTCAAAGAGGGTATTAGTGTAAATGTAGATAATTATAGTGTCTACGATCTTTTATGTTGGATGTACCAAACAATTATTTGGTGTTTGAAGGGAGGGATCTGGGGTCCAACATGTGATCTTAAAAATAAATATTATATACAAGATGGTGTAACAACTATGTCAAGTTGCCTTATAATGAGATTAATAGCTACACTAGACTTCTAAGGATTATGTCTATATGAGCAAGTAAGATTACTCATAAATCCTGCCCTTGAAATTGACAAAAGGAAAAGTTTTTCAGTTTCTCGTGAGTTGCTCTTTTTATTTAAAGATTCGGAATGGTATTGCAGTGCAAGGTAAAGTACATTGATGCTGTTATTTCACTTCTTCATTACATGGAATATTGAAATTGCACTAATCTTTTTCTCCTCTTAACCAGCTTAAGTAGTTATGCATTTTTAGTACATCCACCAAAAAAAAATTCCCTCAAATAACTGAGACAATAAACTACCTATCTGGGCTGTCAAGGATTAGGATGTAGTATTTTACAGTTTTAATTGTTCAATGTATATAATCTTTGAATTTCCACAGATAGTGTATTACCAGAGAAAATTCACATGTGCAGGTACGTGACTACTGAGTTGGCAACTGACATTGTGGTTAAAGTTGGGGATGTGAGGTTTTATTTGCACAAGGTATGATGATCTTGTACCTTGTGCTTGTGTTTTTCATTGTAATTAGAATAATTATTTCAGCAATATTTTGCCATGTCTGGCCTACTGACGCTTGTGGCTATTGAGTGTTATTTTGGAATTCATATTTTCAGACCATTTACACCTGTACCTTGCTTTGTTTCATCTCTTGATGTGCTTATACTCGTTGCTTCAGCTTATTCAAACCACATTGATTGAGTAACCCTTTTTTAAGAACTTGATTTGGTTTTGTGAGTCACAAACTACTGGTCACTTAAAATGTAAGGTGACTGCAATTTGAGCTAGGCAGCTCATCCTGGATCATATGTAAGCCATTTAAGTGCTTATGAGTCAAGGGTAGAATCATGCCCGAGGAAGGCATGATATTGCACTGTTGTCTTGGAAAACAGTTGTTATTTTGCTGAAGTCATTGATGAAATTCCATTTTAAAGGTAAATAGTTATCGAACAAGAAAAAAACTTAAGTTGATTGCTGAGTGCCTCATCTCTGTTACTGATTTATTGTAATCTGTCCCTAGCTTTGCATAGCCATTGCGTAATTCTGATGGACTGATAAAACTGGTTATGCAGTTTCCACTTTTGTCCAAGAGTGCCCGTTTGCAAAAGTTGGTTGCCACCACAGATGAAGGAAATGAAGACGAAGTCCACATTCATGACATTCCAGGCGGTCCTGCTGCCTTCGAAATATGTGCCAAGTTCTGTTATGGCGTTACAGTCACTTTAAATGCTTACAACGTTATTGCAGCACGTTGTGCGGCAGAGTACCTAGGAATGAATGAGACACTTGAAAAAGGGAACCTCGTCTACAAGGTGGATGTTTTTCTCAACTTCAGTATTTTCCGAAGCTGGAAGGATTCTATCATAGTTCTTCAGACTACAAAGTCTCTATTACCTTTATCTGAGGAATTGAAGTTGGTCAGCCACTGCATTGATTCTATTACTTCTAGAGCTTCTGTTGATGTTTCCAAGGTGGACTGGTCCTATACCTACAGCCAAAAAATGCTACCAGAGGAAAATGAGAATGATCCTAACTGGAATAGCATCAAAAGCAGGATGGTGCCCCAGGATTGGTGGGTTGAGGACTTGTGTGAGCTTGAAGTAGATTTATACAAACGGTTAATTGTAATGATAAAGGACAAAGGGATAATTTCTGGTGAAGTGATTGGAAAAGCTTTGAAAGCTTATGCCCTGAGAAGATTGCCAGGATTTAGTAAGGGTATTATTCAGTGTGGCGATGTCGTGAAGACTCGCTCGATAGTGGATTCAATTGTGTGGCTGTTGCCTGCAGAGAAAGGCAGCGTCTCTTGTGGTTTCATGCTCAAGTTGTTAAAAGCAGCCGTTTCCATGGATTCAGGAGAAATGGTCAAGGGAGAACTGGTGAAAAAAATAGGGCAGCAATTGGAGGAGGCTTCTGTTAATGATCTTTTGATAAGAGTAAAGGATGGGGAAACAACCGTGTATGATGTTAATATAGTCCAGAAAATACTGGAGGTGTTTTTGATACAGGATAAGAATGCCGAAGGTGAATTAGAGGAGAGCCGTGAGATTCAGGAGATAAGAAGGCCAGGGATTTTATCAGAAGCATCCAAGCTGATGGTGACAAAGCTGGTTGATGGGTACCTCACTGAAATTGCAAAAGATCCTAATCTACCTTTGGCGACTTTTGTTGAAGTCGCAGAGATGGTGTCTGGTTTCGCTCGGCCTGCTCACGACGGACTTTATCGGGCCATTGACATGTATCTTAAGGTAAGAGTTCTTCAAAGTTCACTTTTTTCTTTGTATATAAACACTCATATTTGGAGTTTGGATGGGGTATGCTTGCATAATTTCATGATAAAATCTAAGAATATGGCATGAGGGAATGTTGTTTTGTAACTTGCATTTTGCACTAGAAACTTGTTTTAATGTGTTAAATGAAAACTGTGCTGTTTATTGAAGCAGTTATTCACATATGTTGCGGTGAGAAAACAAAATCTTCAAGAAACAAATTTTAACCAACCAATTTTCAACTTCTACTACACTTGCAATCAAAGACTGGTATCTGGATAGTTTGTAGTTACTGTAATTGTCTATGATTGAGCAATTGTTGCTGATACATCATCTCTTGATCAATTTTTTGCTTTGTGCTGCAGGAACACCCCGGGATTAGCAAGAGTGAGAGGAAGAGGATATGCAGGCTGATGGACTGCAAGAAGTTATCTGTTGATGCATGCATGCATGCTGTACAAAATGAGAGACTCCCCTTGCGAGTTGTTGTGCAGGTGCTCTTTTTCGAGCAAGTAAGGGCTGCTGCATCATCTGGCAGCAGCACTCCTGACCTTCCCAAAGCCATTAAAGATCTTAACAGTGGCTCCCATGGGAGCTCAAGATCGGCAACAACCAACACCGAAGAAGAGTGGGATGCTGTGGCAACCGCAGAAGAGCTTAGGGCGTTGAGGGGTGAGCTAGCAGCCTTAAGGTTAGGCCATGGAGGAGGGAGTGAGAAAAGTGGTGGTGGTAGTAAAAGCAATGCTGACAACACTGCAATAGGTAAAATGAAAGGGTTGCTTATGTCAAAGAAAATCTTTTCAAAACTGTTGTCAAACAAAAGGGCCCAGATTGAGAATAGTGGTTCAGATTCATCGGAGAGCCTTAGTTCTGCTAATCCCGAAGCAGCAGTTAAATCCACCCCTTCCAGAAAAGGGAGGCTTTCAGTTTCGTAGGGAAAGGAATTGATGGTATTTAGTTTTTGTTTTTCGGTTTTTTTTTTCACTTTTAATGAATGACAGTAGCATGTTAAAAGCTAGTGGTTTTCTTTCCTCTGAGGAAATGAAGCTTATAGTTTGGAGAAAGGAGTTTGGAATTATTTCTTGTTTTGCAGGAAAATTTAGTTTCTTGTGCCAAGTGTTGACCCTTTTTTTCCGAGATGGCAAATCCTTCTAACCGAATAGCTTTGTCAGATACAGCTAATTGATTTTGATTAGTGACTAAAAGGGGCGTACCTAATGTACGAGGCACCCATTATTACAGGGTCTGGGTTGGAGGGATTGTCATCTTCCTTGCCTCCCACAGCTGCGCAATGAAAGAGTTGTTCCCTCCCGGAAAGAACTTTTGTATTTTAAGATTAATAAAGTGAGCTGTGTACACATTCCCTTTTAACCAACGCCAGCTAGGTATGAAGGCCAATACTGAGTATGGGTTGTAAGATCCCTAGCTGAAGGGTAACTCGAGCTCAAGATTTTTAACTTTATAGAGTGAATTCTTGTCGCATTTGTGTGACACTAAAGTCAATTTGTACGAAATCTCGAACCAAGCCAACTTCAAACCCTCTGAGTAGGTCACAGTGCAGCACCAAACGTTTCTAACCACCAACTTATCTTTAAATGAATCCAAACAGACTACCTCATTTGAAAACAACTGCTCAACTCAAAAGGGTATCGACTATAGGAACACTTTGGTCTTGGGTTCCGGAACACTGCTATAGAGTGCTACAATAAGTTCCTCTTTAATAACTGGTAATACCAAGAATGAAGTCATCTTTCGCTTGACAGCAGAAGAGATAAATCAGCTTAGTCCAGACACAAGCCGCAAATTGAAATGACATTGGCCATGAGAGGAAGAGAGACAAAGAGTATTGCCCATCTCCCGATCTTATTTAAGAATAAAATTACTAGTGCTATGTCACCTATTTCTAGAATGTCACGTAATGTTTAGAGAATGTAGTCTCCTAACAATCCAATATTCTCTCTAATATCCTAAAAGATTGAGAGACTATTCACGATAACTTGAGGGCCACCCTACCAAGGCGATATAAAAAAAACCCTAGCTTGAAAAAGGCAAATGAAATTGTAACCATCTTCTTCTTCCAAAAGGTAATAAAAACCCATAAAAAAAGAGACTCCATTAGAGTAAATTAGCTAAACTTTTCAGCTGGTAAACTACTGTATTTTCCTCAAGTTATTCAATTTCTACTGTCAGTTTGTTTAGCTCACACAACACACCTAGGTAACATTCACATTTCCACCATCGCTACCTTAAATCTCTCTCTCTCTCATATTCTTGTTTCTCAAGCACCATCAATAACATAATCTACTTATGAAAACACTAGTTCGGTATAAGTTTGAATTTGACAAAGCTTAAGAATTGATCGTCAAGCTTGTTAGATACTTCTGTCACCAGCTCTCCGCATACACAAGGACTTTATAACTATTGATGTCAAAATTTTGCTCATTAGAATAAGAAAGTAAGATAGGACTCGTCAAAAATCTACTAGACAAAGAGGTGGTTCAAGCCACGTCAACCAACGTCTATTAGCAACTGTTCTCTAATGCTTAAATCAACAATGATTTGTTGATATAAGCAATAACACAAGCGTATTATGTCTTTTGGGAGTGTATCTATAGGCAAATCTTTAAAAGAAATACACCGTTATCGAATTTCTTATTTATTATATCTTATATTTTTCTATAATATAATAAATAAAAATACATTCACAATAAGTTAAATCTTAGTGTTCTTCGCGACAAACCAACTGGAAAAACTAATCGAACAGAAGAACAAAAAAAACTTTGAAATGATCGTCACTCTTGTTATTAAGTGTTTCTGGCACCAAGTCACCGCATACCCAATGACCTTGTAATATTAAATTAAAGGGTTTTTTTTTTCGCACTTTACACCCCTAAAAAATTATAAAATTTTCATTTTATACCTTTAAAGATTAATTTTTTCACATTGTATCTTTAATGTATCAAAAGTGTTGTAATATAACCATTCTGTTAGCTTCCGTTATTTTTATCATAAAAAACCAACTCATTGACACTGACGAAAAAACTAACGAAAAATTAACAGAATGATCAAATTACAACATTTTTAATACATTATTGAGGGTGTAATATGAAAAATTTAATCTTTAAAAATAAAAAATAAAAAATTTAAAATCTTTTAAAGGTACAAATTATAATTCGCCCTAATTTAAAAAATGAATCTTCAGCATTAAGGTTAGATTTGTAGATAGAGTAATTGATTATTGGTAGAAATTATGATCCCATTAGGCCCCATAACTGCGATGCGGCAATAAGTTAATGTAAAAAGTTCATCAATCAGCAAATCGGAGGTTACAAAGCTTTGCAACAAGTCAACAAATTGTTCTTTCTCAAAGAGGGCGGACATCCCATGTGCTATTATTACATCAAGGGTTTGGAATAAGTTGTGTCATATCTAGTGTTTGTGTCGGATAAATCTCGTATTAAATTTGGTTTAACTTATACATAATTTATTTATTAATTAGATTGTCGATAAACTTTATTATAATCTATAATCTGTTTAAACTAAAACAAATATCTCGTACTTTCAGTTGGTTTTGTATTATGTTGATACGTTAGGTTAAGAATTATTGTTTCATGTTGAGTTTTGTGTATTATCTATGTCGTGTTGTGTTATAGTTGATTCGAAGAGTTCTCAAAGAACATTGCCCAAAATTAACTTAGTCTAAAAATCTAGCTTATTATAAAGGGAGAGTATAGAGGTTGGTGTCCACAAACATGTAAAATACCTACAAACACTCTTTAACTACTCATAGTTGTCTATAATTATCTCATCTCACTTCTCCCACACAGATTCAGATCTCCCCAATACTTCTGTTCTTCTTAGCGAATCATCTACCATTATCAAATGAAATACCTGTTTTATGTATAATGAGCCATACTTAAATTCATGGTAGGTGATTGTTGATCCAAAATTTGTTGTGATCGACATAAGTACTTCAATCGACAAACATTTTTCAAACGATTGTTTGTGGATAGACTCAAATGTCTTGTTTCAGGATTCGTTAGATTGATTCTTAACGATGTATACAGAATAATGAGTCAATAAAAACAGACTTCTTTAGGCCCCGTTTGGTAACATTTTGGTTTTTGAAAATTGCCCATTGTTTATCAAAAATGACAGAAACAAAAAACATAAACGGTTACCAAACGAGATTTTTTTTTTCTTGTTTTATCTAAATATCAAAATAAAAACGAAAAACAAAAAATTTAAACGTTACCAAACGAGGCCTTATTAATTCAATTAAATAGATTTCAATTACAGAGTGACTGATTTATCTTTGAATACAACACTAACTAACTTTAACATTACTCTTAAGTGCCCTGAATCTTATAGTGGGTTTGACTTGTCCCTTCTACTCTTTCTTTTTCTTTTTTTTATAGTCATTTTTTTTTACGGTTAATTGACTTTATAACTCCCAAACAATTATTTTCTCTTTCAAACTAGAGTTGTAGATGGTTGATAGCTTCCCACATCTTCTTCCGATCTTGACACTTGGTAACTCTTTAATAATTTTAAAGTTGTCAACAACACATACATCGAATATTTTCATAATTTTGTACTTTATATGCAAACAATGATCTACTAAAATAAAAAAATTAAGAAAAAATATATTTGAGAAGATTTCTCTTCCTCTCCCACCCACTATTTATCTCACCATTCTACAATCTAAGGTGACAGTGTGTAAGGCTCGATAATAAAATATTATAAAAGAATCACCGGCAACCCAAGAGATCTTGTACATCTTTGAAATAGTTCAAGTGGCTCTCTAGTAAATGCAAAATATAAGTTGCCTCTATATTCCATCGAAGGACACTTTTCAAACTTTATCATGTAGTGAAGCATAGAGCCAACATGTCCTTTTGAATATCAAGCTTAGGATTGTGCATCACTTAGTGGTGTCCACTCCATATTTTTCTAACAATTTGTATACTATTATTTAAAGGATAAGAGTATGGTATCTTAAAAAAAACATTTCAGTACGATACTGAAAATAATTTCCAGCCCTAAATCTTGATTTGATTCTCTGATTCATTTGTAACAACTGGTTGTGATATAAAGTAACCTAACTTTAAATTGTGTTATATTTTTATTAAAAAAAATGGTAAAAGTATTTAGGCATAAAATTGATTATGTGCGATCAAATTAATCGAGTGTGTGGTGTAAAATAATTAATGAAACAATTAATAATAAGAGACAAAGAATGAGTGGTTGGGTCTAAGTGATCTGACCACTTAAGACAACAACAGTGGCCAAAAAACTTTATTAATGAAAGAGGACAATGTAATAGGAGAGACAGAGAGAGAGAGAAAGAGCAAGAATATGCTCAATGTGAAGTGTGTGAGATTTGTGTGAGGGGTTTATAATTTATAAGCACATAGCCCTAGTTGAGGTGGTGACGTGAAGGTCAAGATACTGGCTTATCGGAGAGGATAGTTACAATTGGGGATTGACACTATCTTGGAGTAATGACTATTCCGATTATTGCTCTCTCACTCGCGTTGAATTTTTTTGGACGCTTGAGATTTGGATTGGACTGAGATCATGAGTTAAGGCTTACTTGGCTTTTGATAATTTGAGCTTAACCCATGGATTGAACTCAGATTTAATCTGAATCTGAGCTCATCAAATACAATACCGAAAAAATAATTTTTCGATATTGTAGTAGAACCGTGTTTTATATGGAAGAAGCAGCCAACAGTTTTCTATTAAATAAACCCCAAAACTCCATGAACTGGAACCCATATATCTCCACAAACCTTGTTTAAGTATTGGAATTAACACTCAACTTTACTGTGTTGGATGTATGTTTTGTAGTCCATATCAGACAAAGACGTCATGAATGGGATTAATTAACACGCCAACTTAAACAGCCAAGACTATAACTTCAATGAATCTTATTCATCCTGATCTTAAACCTTGTTCTAATCCTTGGAGATAACGCTTTTTCGCACGTTTATACAATATAGGTATGACAGTTTGGGATGATCATGTGTGGTTTATAACCTGTTTGTATTATCAAGTCCTAATCGGTCAGCACAGACACGACTTGACCCACGAAGAATATAACCATAGTAGTTTTACATTGGTTATGTATCAAATTGGCGAGTGGTATAAAAAATTACCAGCCCTAATAACATCTTCCTCTCTTCTTGACTTAATTAAATATGTAAGTTGATAATCTTATTCATCCTCCTCTTGCTTCTGTTTTTAAATAAATGCTCACCATGCATGACATAAATGGATGTCATCAACACTTCTTTATGTTCCAATCATGTCATGCAGGAGGATGGCAACATATTTAATTTCCCTTTATTTTGGAGGATTTCAATTATTTCATTAGGATGCTAGCATAAGTTAGACATGATGAGTGTTTATTCACCCAAATATGTCGTGGGTTGGTGGTGAGACTTCCGAACACTTCTTCCAAATGTCGTAATAAATAGAGCCTTGTATATTTATACGATTGATAATTGTTCGGCCTTTAAAACTTACGTCGCAGGCGGCTCGAAATTATTACTAAGTTCCATTACAGTAATTCCTAACAAGTTGCACACCTACTTCTACTTCTAGCCAAGTAAAGCAACGCAGTTGCTGTTGTTGAGTTAAACAAACGGTAGTCATATAATAGGTAGATGGAGGGCTTACTAGGAACCAATTATAAACCATAATTCCAATGCGCTGACATTGTTATGAATGAGTTTATGTCTTAGGAGAACTAGTAAGTATGAGTTCGTGGCTAAAGTCAAACTAGAGCTAGGAGCGTATTAGTGAATGGGAGCTGTACCCTATCTCCACTTTTGAACCAAAAAAAAAAAAAACGTTCATACTTGTCTTATTTTATGATTTTTATTATTATTTTGGTTAATGGTTACAAATCATTATATTTGGAATTAATTACTAAAATTGATGAAGGTACATTATTAGAGTCCCTACTACAACTTTATCCTTTATCTATAGACATGAAGTAGAAGGAAACTTGTTTACAATAAACAATATAGATGAGCCAACTAAAAAATTCAATTGGGGAAGGTTTTTTTTTGGAATGATGTAAGTGAAAGAATGACTCATGTGTTCCCCAGAAGAGCAAAAATGAAAGGAAACCCTTACCTAAATGAAATCACGAAAGAAGAAGAGCTTTAGATGGTCTTGAAAGGACATTTGAAATAATCTAGTAATGAAATAATCTTTAAAGCATGTGATGCTGTTTGAACTTTCTTTAACCCTATTTATTTTCTTCCACTAGGTTTTCAAATGTAAGCAAAGAAAACTCTTAAAATTGCGTGTTGGAGTTAGTTTTAGAGACTTATTCTATATGTGGATAGATCTATCCAAGATTGAATTGGACTATTTATGCATATTCTTGGATAAGTACTATTTTTTTTTTTGTTCAATGGTCTGGGTTGTCCGGAAAGTTTGCATATACTTTGACTAGTACCCTCTTCGACCTGGTCAAAAATGGATTATTCACGCTAAAATAATTTATTCCTCATTACTTAACCCTAAAAAATTGTTAAGATTTGAATTCAGGACGTCTGAGTTTACAATTCGTTTCAGTTATCATTTGAATTATCCTTTAAAATTTGAATAACTATTATTAACCGCTACAGACACATGTCAGTCTAATCTAGTAGACACTAAGGAGGATCCAACCCAATACCTCCATATCGCAGGGCCACCATATAGATTGATTGCACTCCACTTCTATCCTCTCACACTCTATTATTTGATTTTTCTTAATCTAACCTGAATCACGATTTGAGGGTCCAAAGAACAAACTCGATAACCTAGATCTGGCCCAAGATCCTGATTTTAATCTCGACAGCCGAGTAATGGTAGTAGATGTGATGGTGATAGTGTTTAAGTGTACTGATGGTGGTGGTTGGTCGTGAATAATATCATCTCTCTTTTAAGATTATTGATTAATCTAACAAAATGGAAATTTCATTGTAATGAAAGTCAATCCAATTCTAATTTTTTTTTATCACCAACCAAATATTATCAAACTGATTAATTTTAAACACAACTTTTAATTTTTGAATAACCAAAAAAGTTTGAAGAAGTAACTGAGGTACAATATTTTTTTTAGATTTGACCATAACAATTCGAACTCACGAAAGAAGTTTATCAATGGGGTCTAGTTGACAAAAAATCACAAATATTCCAAAAAGATCAACTCGAATCATAGTTTAATTCTCACATTACAAAGTTGTCAATGATAGCAAGAGAAGTTTCCTTGAATCAAATTAGACAGGCTAACTTCATGAGAATTTAGAAAAAATTGATCTAAACGGGACCCTCCAAGCCACTTGACCATAACTAAACACAATCTCGAAAGTAGATGTATGAGGGTCGGGAGTGGCATGGATGTGTGTGTGGCCCAACGTGTAATTTACGCGCTTGAAAAGAAAACTGGTCCCAATACTATGGGCGGCAATCAAAAAAGACCTCCCATTCCCAAACAAAAAGAATCCAACGGTGGAGGAACCGCCGCCTATTCGCGGAGACACGGAGCCGCTTCTTGCCAAACACTTTGGAACCCCCAAACCGAAACCCTACATACATACATACATACATACATACAACGGCTAGCTACAACCCCTCCACACAAATTCCAGACTCCAACTCCAATGCCATTTTCCCACTAAACACAGACCACACAAAACAAAAATCTCTTTAAAATGGTTAATTAACCCAACCATGGTTAGTTTGACCACCCCCCACTAATAATTCTCACTCCCCTTCACCTCTCTATATATTTCTCTCCCTCTCTCCCCTCCCTTCAAGAACCTCCCCTGAACTCCAACCCCTTCCATTATTTCTCGAGTTCTAATAAATTTCTGAGTGATTTTGCTAGCCAAGTTCAACCCTTTTTCATTATTTCTTGGGTTTCAAGAGACTTCACACTGATTTTTGTATTCCCGGAGTTTGAACTAATTTTATGTGCCGGAAATGAGTTGTAATGGGTGTCGAGTTCTTCGAAAAGGTTGCAATGAGAATTGCATATTGAGACAGAGTCTTCAGGGTGTAGATAACCCTCAAGCCCAAGCCAACGCCACCATCTTCGTTGCCAAGTTCTTTGGCCGTGCTGGTCTCATGTCATTTCTCTCCGCCGTCCCTGAGTCTCAAAGGCCAGGTATATATATGTGTGTGTGTGTGTGTGTGTGAGAGAGAGAGAGAGGGAGAAAGTGTTCTGGGTGAGTTAATTTGTTTTCATTGATTATGGTTCCATAAAACTATCGGGAGAGAGAGAGAGAGAGTTTTGTGGGTATGTTTGTTTTCATTGATTATAGTTTGATTTGGTTCTGATGAGACTTGGGTTTGTGTGTATGTACAGCTTTGTTTCAGTCTTTATTGTTTGAAGCATGTGGACGGACGGTGAATCCGGTGAACGGAGCGGTGGGACTGCTATGGACTGGGAACTGGCATGTGTGCCAGTCGGCGGTGGAGACCGTGCTCCGCGGCGGGGTGGTACGTGCGCTGCCGGAGTTTTCCGTCGGGGATTTGACGCCGAACTCTGAGGATGTGTTGGAGGAGGCTAAAGACATCAACAATTTCATATCGCAAGACCTGAATTGTATATTGCAATCTAATGATCTTGATCTTGGTCTGACGTCTGGTTTTCCAATGAGAATGACCACCGGTGGGAGGGTGAAACGTTGGACTGAGAAGCGGAGACCTGCGACACCTTCGAGGAATTCAGAGGAATCTGAAACGACGACTTTGGAGAGTGGTTCAACAAATCATCAAAGTTTATCGGAAGGGCGTGAAACCAAGCTCCTGAGACTGTTCCTTTAAGAGAGAGAGAGAGAGGCTGATACAAGTTTTGCCGGCTACCTGAACGGACATCAACTACAGTTCGAACTGTAACAATTTTCTTTTGAAAATTTTGAACTTTTGATATTTTCCGGTGAGAAAACCGGCGAGTTTTTGGTGGTTTCCGGGGTGGTGGATCCATTTCTCACTTTTGTATTGTCTCCTCTTTTTCTATGTCATGGTGACTTCGAATAAAAGATTAATTCTCTTTTTCCAGTTGCCCCAAATTGTATTCGGAAAGGTAGTTTGAATTTTAATTTGTATTTTTAGAGGTCAAAAAGTTTAATTTGTATCTTTAAAAATAAAAATTTGTATTAATGAGTACCTTAAATTAACAACATTCAAGTTTAATTTTTTTTCACTCTTTAGGGATATGCTCTCATCTAGTTCAAGCGAATGTGGCTAGTCACCGAACTTAAGGGAATAGTCGGCCAACCGTTGAGTTTAAAGAAATAGTCGGCGCAAACTTAAATATCCTATAATAAAAAAAATACACTTTCTTATCAATTTAATGATTACAAAAAATTATGTTCTACCAGTATTAGTGTAAAATTTAGGGTAAATATTATAATAGAAAATATTATTGAAACTTAATTTGGAGACTTAATATAATGTAGTCATTGAATTAGAGAAGGGGATTCCATCTAACATTAAAATTCATAACCTCTAATCTAAATATTGTATTGCATTAAATTCCTGATTTGGTCTCTATAACATTAATCTATTATAATTAATTCTTAAATTTTATCTTTTATTTTAAAATTACTCTTGAATTTTTAATTTTATATCCTAAATGAAGGGAGCACGTTAGATGAATGGGTTTCATTGACTTTTTAAAATGAGACCCACTGATCAAATAATCTCTTTAATTTAAAATATAAATTTAAATTATTCATTTGAAATGCATAGTATTGCTCATATATGAATGTTGTGGTCTACACTTACAAGATGTTCCTGAAATAAACAAAACTTTGCTATCAATTATTGTTGTGGTCTACACTTGAAATTTGTTTTTTAATTTTTGGGATTATAATTTGTACCCTTGAAGTATGCATTTAATTTTTATTTAGTCCTTAAAGTTTTTATATATTGCAACAATCAAATCCTTGAAGTTTTGATTGAATTTTAATTTAATTCTTGCATCCTAATTAATTAATTTATTGTGACAGAAGGCCTTTTGTACCAACATATGCTACAAAACCTTAAATTATTTCATTTAATTTTGAAAAAAAGAAGATACCAACTAAAAAAAAATTAGGGAGAATTTTTCCCGGACAAATGTACTCTTACAGACAAATCATGTGACTTCTTTATGTTGAAACAAATTAATAGATGTGGATAAAAGAATTGATTAAAATTTTCAGGCTGTCACATTTTGGACATCGCTATAGGAATCGTTGAGGCCCCATCAAGACAACTCTTATTCACTGGGAAGACACCGTACACTTTAGCGAGCATTGGTGACTAAAAATTTCTAATTCTGCTACCTTTCTATCATAGTCTACACTTATTCGCCTAAATGGTCGACTTTGCCATCAAGTTCAATCACTCAATCCTTGAGTATTTTTTTAATAACAGTTGTCGCAAACAACGCTCCATTGCTATCATCAAGCTTGGACGGAATGCAATAAGAAGGGAATTAGCATAAATTGAAAGGGCATTTCTCTAAAAATCTAGTTTGACAAAAAAGCAAAAAAACCCTATATGTTTTATTTTCTGAATTAGTCAAGAGTTTTTTATTTAGTGGTAAAATGGTAATGTAGGGAGGTATTGGACGAAGAAAATAAATTTTAGCTAGGGAAGGGATCAAATAAAAAGTAAGTATAAACTTTAAGGGTATAAAATATAAATTACCAATTTGTTTATGTGAGATAGAGATAGAAAGGAGGCGGGGACCACATAGTCGGTGGTGGGTCCACCATATTGCATTATCCATTCATCAAATTGCACATTACAAAGCCATCCGCATCAATTGCGTATAGTTTTTGGCTTGGCTGGTCTTTGAATCCTCCAAAGTACCAAATGACCAATTGGGTCCGTCCATTTTCTTCTTTAAATTGGGAGTGTGGTAGGGTCCATCTATGATGCCCTCCAACTGCTGTGTGTCGCTGCATATGCATTTGATGTGGAGAGTAGGACCCACTCCACTTTTATTCCATCTTCCACCACCTCCTCTCACACTCTCTGCTTTTTCCATCATGCCCTTCGCTTAGGTAAGGGGGTCTTTTGATATTAAAACAAAGCTGGTCATTTGCAACTCATCCACTTGTTTCAATTGATCAGGTTCAGGTAGCAGTAGCACCCTTGTTGTGCTTATCAAGGGAATGTTTTAAATGTGCTCGGGTTGTGATGGTCAGTGTTCAAGTTTAAAAAAAGAGTAATGCTACATATCTCAAATTTGTATCCCAAAAGTGCATTCCAAATCAATGGGAACCGTTAGATGAGTGGGTCCCAATAAAAAAAGTTTGTAGGACCCACTCATCCAACGGTTCCTATTGATTTGGGATGCACTTTTGGGATATAAATTTGGGATATGTAGCATTGCTCTTAAAAAAAATAATCGGTATTAAATGTACCTAACTATTTTTTATGAGTAATGCTACATATCTCAAATTTATATCCCAAATATGCATCCCAAATCAATGAAAACTATGGAATGAGTGGGTCTCATTAACTTTTTTTTATTGGGACTCACTCATCCAATAGTTCTCATTGATTTGAAATATAAATTTGAGATACAAAGTATTACTCATTTTTTATTGTATTGTCACCTAGACTGGGACCCACCATTAGTCAAAAACAAACATGGCAGGGACGATTTACTAGGCGCATGAGATTGTTGACTTTCTTACTTAACATCTCTCAGTAGTCAAGACAAGTG
>CM042189.1:36064538-36076454 GCA_023539305.1 Ilex asprella
CTAACTATTCCTAAAATTCTCTCTTATGTTTCCATAACTTGTCATTCAATGTGACAATGAATTTGTCTCATGCTACAAACTATAATCAAGCAAAAGTCACAGCCACATGACCGTAAAATAATTCAAGAATGAGAAACTTAAACGAGTGGGAAACAATTCAAATATTTTACCTCCGCACTGTGTTTCTGCACCAACAAAGTTGCCTCTGTCCTAGCATTTACAAAGCGCCATTGCAAATGTCGATTATACAGAAGCCTCAACAGATGTGCATCAACAATACGATTCTCCCCAACCTTCCCCCTCCGAACATCCACAGCAAAACTAAGAACTGAAGGTGTCTCACTAATGTTACTACTAATGGTGCTAGCAACCGTAGTTCTGACCCGAGATGGACTAAGCATTCCCCTCGATGGAGAGGATGGCATAAGCTTGCTTGGCGATGCAGGCCTAACACCTCCCCGAATAGGTGATGACATTGTTCGAGGCGATGCTAGTAGGCTATCAGTTGGGAACTTTTTTAGCTTTGGAGGAGCCACTATTTTTGACCCTGGACTTGTGGATAACGGTGAACCTGGATCCTGCAACCTCCTCAACCGACTATTTGTTTCCTGCCAAAACCTAGCTGAAACAATGATTCCACGAGGCCCACTTCGCTCCCGAGAAACTCCACCACTTTCTTGTACTCCGGAAGTACTACCAGAAGAAACACTCTCTGTATCCGATGCAGTGACATCAGACTGCACTGATGACTCAAGAACAGAATTCCCATCCCGGGCTTGTTGAATTGCCTTGAACAAATCAGCATTGCCCAAATCAAGACTCAATCTACCATCAAAGGACACCCTCCTACTCTCATCAATCATAGATCGCTGCAACACCCGGACAACATCCCCAGATCCAATGACCTTACTCCTCTGACCAGAACAATCTAAACTTCTTGATAATGGATTAGATTGCCGGGTCCTACCCGGCCAAAGATGCTGATCAGTTGGCTTCGAATTCTCCACCTGATCTCCTTCTTTCTCAACCTTCCCTCTCAATGGGGTACTACCCCTCCTACTCCTCTCTGGCGTACCCTTCCTCACACTACTCAAATTTGGTGAAGGTGGAGCCGCCTTAGTCTTACTAATTGGAAGAGAAAACGCCTCTCCTTGAAACGAAACCGACAAACTCCTAGTAGAAGTGACCAGCAGCTTTGTAGCAGCTGACATTGCACCATCATTGCCGGGTTTCGAATGAAGATCTGGTGTCAGCGGTCTAGAGGCCACGGGACGCCTCCGGTCCACGGATACAGACCGTTTAGGCCCCAAAGCCGGTGTATTAGATGCCGGCGTCGAATTTCTTGAAACTAGAGGAGATGGGAATCTTCTGGAAGTTGTAGACGATGAAGAGACTGAGGAACTCGAAGTAGAAGGCGAAGGGGACATGTATCTTGAAGAGACTTGTCTTGATTTGGGTCTTTTGGGGTTAATTCCATTGTTGTCTTTCTCAGAGGGCAACAATGGGGGTCTTCTTGGGTTGTTTTGGGACTCATCTTGCGAGGAGGATTTGGGATTTCGTGGATTTTGTGTTGGGTTTGTGGCTGTAGCTGCTTCAGAAACAGCAGCGACCATCATCACACACACACACACACGCACACACACAAGATTGAAGACTTACTCACCTCTCACATTGTGCATCACAACAGAATAGAGTTACCCAGAAAACCTATTAGGCTTCTCATTGCACAAAACCTGCAAAAAGATCAAGAAATTCCAGAATAACTCAAAAACCCATAACGGGTGTTCCTGAAGGAAGCCACATTTTCATAAAAATTACATGTATAGATAATGCTAGTTAGACAGAGAACCACAAAGGAGTGATGATTTCTTTCCGGCCAGAATGGAGAGGCCTGAGAGAGACAGAGAGAGGGTTGGTGAAGGGTGAGATTTGGGATGAATAGCATATAGTGTTGGTCCAGCTGGAGGTTGAGTTTGTGTGGGTTTTGGGGGTTTGTGAATCCTTGGAGTTGGAGAGACGTTACGCTAAGCAAATCACAATACTAAAAGGTTTAATTACTCTTTAATACTATAATTTGAAAGTCTTCTTTATCCATCAAAAATACTTTAATCCCGACATATTCATTATAAATATTTTAATTTTAACGTAAATAATTTATTTTTAATTTATTTTTAAAAACCTACACAATTATTGAACAACCCCTTAAAAGGGAAACACAGTAACTGCTATATTAACACACACACACAATCTATTTTTAATTGAATCATAGAAAATATTAACTAATATATGTATAAATTGATTCATACACTTTGACCGTTGAGCTAAAAAAAAGATCTTGTTTTGTATTTTAAAATTTTTAATTTTTTTTATAACAGTGTTTTGTATTTGAAATTTTTAATACGATAATTTGAAGGTATTGTTCATATTTTATTTTTTAAATTTTTTTTATAACAGTGTTTTGTATTTAAAATTTTTAATACTATACGGCTACCCTGTGACTTTGTCCTTGGTGAAACTAATAGGGATTGATGGGGGTGTCCCAACTTCACCCGGCCCTACGTGTACCTTTTCTCGGGTCACAGTCCGGGTCATTTATTACCCGTCAAAAAACTGTGAATTCCTATGCCGATTATAAAGGGTATTCAAAAAAAACACTATAAAGGGTTACAAATGTCAATACTAACAACATTGGGCAAGTTTTCAAAACAAAGATCATTCTTACCCACATGAATTTTTTGAATTTTATTTTTATTTTTTATGTCACGAAGAATCTCTCTAAAACATGGGTCATAGTAATTTCATTATTATTTTTTTGTGGTTTAATAGTTAGGTGTATCTAACCAGTTTACGCACACCTCAATTAATTTTTTTATGACCCCAAAAAATTATCAATATTCGAATTTAGAACATCTGAATTTACAGTTTATCTTTATTACCACTTAAATTATCCCCTTCAAGTTTAATAATCTCATTATTGTCAAGTTAACATTATGTACCTAAAATTACCTTCAAATAAAAGGTATCGATTAAACAAAAAATATCAACAAGCAGCAAAGAAGAAAAACATGAAATATCAACTATCTTCAACAATATATTATAGGATATTTCTAGGTGGTTAAAACTGTTTTTTTTTGTGTGTGTGGGGGGGGGGGGGGGGGCTATGATTTAGCAAAAGACAAGTCTTTGTGTATTAATTTACTATGTAGGTGCCTTTTGTTTTGTATTGGAAGCATAGATTGAATTAAGAAGAATGACAGATGATAGAATCTAGCCTGAGACTAAGATTTATAGATTATAGGACTCACCCAAAATTGTTGACAAACTTGAACACCTATATATATACAATAGAGGTAACCTTTGAATAATTTTTAGTGGGGTACCTGTTGAAAATGGTGGTTTGGGGGGGGGGGGGGACCTTTACATAATTCTTAATGCAACTTAGTCAATACTATGAAACATTCTTAAAACAATTCCATCAATGTCTCAAAAAATATGCCAATTTCGACTATTTTTGTAGGTCGTTTGCTTGTGCACTTGTGACTAATTTATCAAAGTCAGATCAAAGAAAAAAAGAAACTTATGTTAAGTGAATGATTTGAAAACTGTCATATAACTGAAACAATCACAAAAGGAATGGACTAGAGAAATCTGCAAAACAGACAGCATTGTTTCTAACATTTTATTTTTCCTGCCCTTTTGCTGATTTCAGTAAGTTAAGCTTTATAGCTACAAAACTCTGATTGTTTGCACTTCAGATATATATATTTATGTGTGTGTGTGTGTGTGTGTGTGTGTGTGTGTGTTCAAGTTGTTTTCTCTCTCTCTCAACAGAAACAGAGGCGCACACAAACAGACACAGTGTTCCAAATTCCTTATGGAAGGAGGATGAGGAAGAGGAGGAGAAGAAAGAAGAACATAAAGAAATATACCAAGCAATCCTTCTATTACCATTTGTCAGTGAAAGAGATTACCTGATCAGGAAAGACTTGAGCAAGCAAAATCTCCTAGGGTAAGCTTTCAATTGAAACTGTGGATGAAAGTATCTATGAAATGAAACATGATTATATCATAGAAAACGACAGCATAGCCTCGTAATTTCAGCAAACTAAGTACATAGTTTGCAATCTAACAGATTTTCTATAGGATACCCGTCCCATTCTCTCTCTCTCTCTCTCTCAGACTAGATATATATACCTCCTTGCTAGCAATGCATTTTCGTTTCTTGTTCCTCCACAATCTTCTTCTCTTTGTATGTCCCGCCTGCCCCATTGGCAGACATTGATTTTCTTGGTGTTTGGAACATTGATAGCTCAAGTATGTCTTTCAATCAGCCAAAGCTTAGGCCAGTTGTTTTTCTTGGACTGACCTGACCCAACAATAATAAATGAATAAGTCCAAATTTCTCAGATTCTGAGACAGGTTTTCTATATTTTCATTCGAGTAATGGATGGAAAAAAATAAAATCAATCATTTCATTTCTGTGTCCACAATTCCATTGTACCACTCTATTTGTTTCACGTTTGAAGAATTAAAGCTGCAAATCATTTTGTAGGCCATTATGGTTTATTAAAGAATGATGGTTTTCCAAAGATCACTTGTGATAAATAAAAATAGCATGCACAACAATATGTTTTCTTGGATACAAAGTTAAGGTTGGTCAAATTTAGAAAGATGTATTTACTAGGATAATTTAGATAGAAAGACTGGTGATTATCTCAATGTCATATGAACTTCTCTAAAGAGTAATGAGTCGGAGTGAACCGACAACAGACAAGATAGGGACAAACTAATCATGGGTGGGTTAGATATCAAAATGACTCACCTAATCAATTATCAATTAACTTTACTTGAAAACGACAGCAGGAATATTAGACTCCTTTTGGGCAATCTAGAGTTTAATTAAACAAATCATTATTGTTGGACTATTTGAAGCCATGTGACTTTAAGTACACTCCTGTATAATTAATTTACAAGTAATACAAGCTTTTAAGGCATGTTTGTTAAATAAGTATTAGTTAGCCCACTTTCAAAGTAATCACAAAACCTGGGAGAAATATTTTCTCTCAGCACTTGGCTTTTCAATGCTTTCCACTTCAACTACATAAAATGAGGAAAATGGAAGTCAAGACTCACCACAGTAACGGGTCTGAAAACTTTGAAATGTAAGTGGGTTGTGCCATTGACATTATGTTTTATTTCTTCTGGTAATTGGATGTTAAAAGAGGATGATTTTGAATTTCTTTAAAGTCAATTCCAATATATAATCTTTTATGAGCAGTTTAGAGGTTATCATTCGTCCGACTTCTTCAATATAAGATAAGGGTGTTAATCACTATCTCTTCCAAACCCCGTTACAAACGGAAATCTGTTGCATTAAGTACAGTCTTTTATTTTTATGGCTAAGTTACAATTTCACATATGCTTACATTATTTTACTTCAACTAACTAAATATATTCTGGAGGCCAATTCCAATTCTGGCTGTAGACTTCCATGATGTTTAGATTCTTGTACTAGACTCTACAAATTTTGCTGCTAATATGAAAGATGTATTCAAATTTGTCATATGACTTGTTTACATTGTCCTAAAAAATATGTTCTTTTTCATAATTTTAAATTTTGGTATTTGAAATCCAATCATTTGAAAACAGAATAAAATTGTATATTACTTACCTCGAATGAGTTTTATATCCTGCGTACAACCTAAGTTTTAACTTTTATATCAAAAATATTATGGGTATTGGCTTATTAACATTGTTGCAGCATTCCAGATAGTTGACATTATTCCAATTGTGGGGAGAATTGATTAATGTTTGAAATGACATCTAAGCAGTGGAATTAAATTAAAATAATAACTTAAAGCGAAAGAAATTTGGAATGGTAATATCTCCAAAAAGAGGCTGGTGAGATAGGGTAACACTTGCTTTACACTAGTGAAGACAGTTTCCCTACAATTGAAGGTTTCACCTCATTTTCTCTTGGATTATTGTTGGTTGGGTTTATAAACAAAGGGTGGGTGGGTCATTTATAAATTATAAATACTCGTATAGTAGCAAATCTTAAGATAAAATTTCATCTTCATCTAGGAATGTAGATCTTCTCTCTCTCTCTCTCTCTCTCTCTCACACACACACACACACGGAAACGGTTTATGATTGGTGATCTCTCTCAACGGTGATATCATGTCACCAACGATGGCATGATATCATCAACTAATAATAACACCTCAAATGAAAAAAAATAAATCCTATTTAAACTTATATAACAAAATGTAAAGAGTTATTTATTTACATAACATGTTAGTTATTGATTTTTATAAAATTCATCTACTTATTTGTTTTAGCAATTACTAGTTGATAACACCACATCACATTGTCATATGATATCACTGTTGTAATGAATATTTTCTTCTAATAACATGAGAAAAATAAACGATAAATGATAAATAACATTCCCTTCATTTTCGATAAATAGATTCTCCCATTCTAAGCCACAATGTATTTAGAAGTTCCATTTTCCTCAACTTGTCATAATATGCCACATAATTTCTCAATCTCAATCTTGGTCCCATCTTTCTTGTTGCTTCAGAAAGTAGCAAGTGCTTATTCTGGATGAACAGTTTTGGTATTAAGAAAAATCATCCAGCATTCCACCATCCTTGAAGAAAGTTTCTTTCTCCAAACTTAATCATCTACTTAGTCTATCTAATACCAATAAGGGTCCAAGTCTCCTTGTTACTTTAAGGAGATACATTGGCTACCTCTTGGTCCTTGTAGAGAGCCGACAGGAACATTAACGTGGAAACTTCAGTGCTGCAACCAGACATCACATTTGGTGCATTCCTTCGATTCTTGCCATGCTTCTTTTTATCAACTTTCAACAATCTGAAAGTTCATCAGGGATCGATTCTTGCCATGCTTCAGTGTGTGATCAACTTTCAACAAGCTGAAAGTTAAACGGTATAGGTATATAAAACCAGGCTCTACAATAATTATGGCAATGTTTCATCATAAAAGGTTTCAACAATCTAAGTATGAGTATAGTCATTGGATCTTAGTTGAGATGACAGCGAACTTAGGCAGTAAAAACGTACGTTCATAAAACTCAACCATCCTAAGAAAATATGGTAATTTTGTATGATGCTCGTCATATCCCAGGTCACACGAACCACTTCATCTTCATATGCAACAATAATTGACCACGGAATGGGTTTTTATACCATACTGACAATACCATGCAAAGAAACAAGGGTGAGGACAGATTTCAAAAATATGAGATCACAAAATTTCTGGTCCACAATCCAATTCATTCAATGATATAATAGAGTAAGCAACATTATCCAATTACGTTAAATAGCAAACAGGAAGCCATAAAGCTACTACGATTATAAGGAGCCACCACCAGCATTACACTTGGGCATAATCCTCTTTCTCTGATGAGAGCGGTAACATATCCTTTAACGATACTGCAAAAACAGGAAATAAGAAGAAATGAACACTTTCCCCAGAGAAGAAATAGAGACCAATAAAAACTAATAGACAAAAAACAGAAAACAAAAACACCATGACCACGGACCAATATACCTATCTAATATACTAATCTGGAAAACAACTGATCAGTTAAAATGAAACTATCAAGCAATTGCTAATAATATAATAAAAGGGGACTGGAAGCAAGTTATACAAGACTACAGTCAAGCACCTCGATGTTTTTACCTTAATGAATCCAATTTCCTTTGCATTGCTGCGGAAACATTGCCTGCAGCACATCAGACCGTACTTTCGAATCAATCCATGAGGGTTCCCGCAAACACGACTGCCAAAACAACAGATATTTTGATCAATAGATACCATAATCGATCAATAAACCAAAACTTGAAGAGCACTGCTGCAAAAAAGACATGCAAATGTGTTTTCTCCAAAAAAAATTCCTGGCACTGCTTCAGGTAAGAAGTAAGAATTTGCAATAATAGCATCATGAAATCTTACAACTTCAATTGAAGCTTCCTTGAGGGAAAAAAAAGTTACACTGCCAGATATTACAAGAAGTTGAGAACATATTGCACTGGACTAAAGCTTCAGAAAGGAAGCAATGAAAAGCATAAATTGTCAATCCATTTTGGTAGGGGTAAATTTCAGTTACGCGTCGTACATTTTCTAAAATGACATTGACAAACCTCCTAGTTATTCAATCCGTATGAAATAGTATCCATGCCTTAAGTGGCATTTAAATATTTTTCTTATTGCCTTTCTTCCTATTCTTCTTCCTTTTTCTTCTCTCTCAGGCATACACTCACATAGTAACACATCTTCCTCTCTTTCTCCACACACATACACTTGGATTGGATTTGCAGGTTTCAGGACTCCCACCAACCATCCCATGATTATTAATTATGCCACATTATTTGAAATAGAAAATTTGGTATAAACCTATGGTACATAGACACTCCCTCCCTCTCTCACACACACACTCACAAAACCCCATCTGACATATCACCACCACCACCACCACCAGAACAAACGTGCTGCACACATACCACTGCCACCTTCATTGCACTCACCTTACCACCACCTATACACTGCCCCTTTCCCAAATTAATCACCTGATTCATGAACCACCCGCCCCCAGTTCACAAGGCATAACCGCAAAAACCAACACCACCTTCATCACCATTGTTCTTGTCCATTTGATGGTTGAAAATATTACCAATCAAAAATCACATTTTGGAATAATTTCCTTCCAAAAGGAAAGATAAGAAAGAGAACTTAGGGGTAGGAATTATTTGACAGGTATGATATGATGTATCAGAGAGCAAAAGCAGGTATTCTTTTTTTAACACCTATTCACATGTTAATAGCAAATGTCATTTTTTTCTACTTACGTAAATAACCCACTTTGCACCAATGGACGTACTTTAACACGTGGATGAACTCAAGCAC
The DNA here is from genome assembly GCA_023539305.1 of Ilex asprella. Taxonomy (NCBI): domain Eukaryota; kingdom Viridiplantae; phylum Streptophyta; class Magnoliopsida; order Aquifoliales; family Aquifoliaceae; genus Ilex; species Ilex asprella. Next base: position 36,073,476 of record CM042189.1, read on the forward strand.
AGGACATTGTGCACTTGATCACTGCACCTCCATTACACGACAAAAATTGGCATGACATGGGAGTGTAATTTTAGAAAATACAAAAGAATGTCCCTTAATTCCGTGGCTGAGATTTCACCCAAATAAAAAAAAACTGCATTAACATGAAAACAAAACCATTTGGAGAGACATATTTCTACTAAAATATTTCTCATAGGCGCATCCATGCTATCATCTGAAGGAAATCAGGCTTTCCCCAACAATTCCACAATCTCTCAATAACTCCAACTCTATTTCTACTAAAATCAATCCCCCGCATGCATTTATCTCCTGAGAGATTGTAGAAAAGGAAAATAAAACATCCAAACACAAAATTCCTTATGTTTAACATCTATGAAATTATTAGCTTATGTTTTTCCAGTAGATTCTAAACTTATTTTCACTTAGTTTTCCTAGGTTTTATCCGCAAAAAAAAAAGTAGTCATGGTTTTATAAAGGGGAGGGGGGGCAGTTCAGAGGTTCTCAACAGAAATTAGATCCCAACACGGTAATACATATAAGAGCCCAACCAGATCCAGATGCATCTGGACTAAGAGCATACCTAACAAACTATACACACCAAATTACAATCACATAGATCAAGATATACAACTTCAACTATAAAATTCAGAACCCCGCAATTCAATCCAACGGCATACTTCACAGGGATGACAAATAAAACCAGTGAATAGAACCCTAAAATTTTCACTTTAATTTTTCTCAGTACCCAAAAACAAATAAAATCATAGATCAAAGGCTTAGATATAATTACCAAGTGCGAGAGCCTGGACCGTAACTCTTCGGATGCGAGTTCCACACGTTCGAGTGCCCCATCCTTTCGCTTTCTTCTCTCTCTCTCTCTCTCTCTCTCAGGGGAACGAGAAGTTAAGGTCGCCGAAGATCGATGGAAAACCCTACTTGCTAAGCAGAGGACTGGCCACAGGGGCGAGAGGTTACATTTATAGTTGGCAGCCAAAACCCTAATTGTCCTCATTTGGAATATTATTCCTTCCCCAGGGTATATTGGTCTTTTTCCAATACTTTGCGTTGACGGTCCGTTTCCGCAGCAAGTTTGCGGGGTGAAAATAGGATCCAGCTAAAACATAGAGGGGCAAATATCCATTTATTATCGACTCTATAATTAAGGAAATTTTATAGTACCGTTGGTAGTATCAGTACCAACAGTCATAATTTTTTTTTAGGTGTATGTTATAAATTTAAAGCACAAAATCGATCATAAAATATTACAATGGATACCACATTTTCATGATAAATCAAGGATCCTGTAATCAATCATGTGATCCCTTAAACAGTTGTAATTTTTCATTTTAAATTTATACTTTTACCATACAAAGTAGTAATCAACGATACTAATACTAAAAAAAAAAAAACGGTAATGTAAAATTTCTCCTATCATTCATATTACAATTATGCAAAAAATTATTCAGCTACACAATTTTGCATGTCATGCTTCTTGGATATTGTGAATTGAACTGAATTAGAACATATCCATAAAAAAAAAGGATGACTAACACTTAAAAAATGTGAGAAGAGACAAAAGAATCTGAGACTCCTAGATTACCAAATGTTAAATACAACTGTTAAATCAACCCTAAAGATTAGGAGCCATAGTTCTTGTCTTCAAGTAAGTGAAGATGAGTTCAGGCCATTCCATTCTATTCCGAGTTTTAGTACTTGTCACAACCCAAATTCTAAAAAGAGGGAAGGAAAACAATCAAATAATTTATACACACTAGACCATTAATTATCAACTTCATAGTTATATCACCTTCTGAGACGTAAGGATGGTTAAGAACCATGCATTCTTCCACCAACTGAAACATCATGAAAAAATGTCCGCGATCTCATTTCTTGGTATACAAGTTAATGGTGAAAAGTAGTCGATTGCAACATCACAAGAGAATGCCATCACCAGATGATTTTCTGTATCTCCCAGTACTAAGTGTCAGTACTTCGATGGGGGCTCCATCACTAAAATTTCACATAGTTAGTTGTAGATCACATGCCGTAGAGGAATACAGGAGAATGCAACCACTACGCAATTTTCTGTAATGCAAATCTCTTAATATCAGCATTTTAATGGGTTGCATTGCCAAGATTCGTCATAGTCCCTTGTAGATCACATACACGTTGCTCACACTCTAGCTTGCCCCACCGTGCATCAACCCGTTCACAAGGGAATACCAACTTTCCTAGGCTGTAGAAAGAAAATGCAAAAAAAATCAACTCAAGCAGAACTTCACACTTTTTGCAGTTAGAGGCTTGTTAAAATTTGGGGTCATCTCAAATGTTCTCGTGCAATTCAGACAATCAGATCAACCTAGATCATTCCAATTTGTTAAACAAACAATCAACCCACAATCATTCGTAGACCCCTTACATTGGGTCACGCTGCAAGGAAGACAGCTTTATCATATAACGACAATATGGAGCAGGTACAATTGAGAGCACATAAATTACCTTCTGTTAACAACATTGTGGACGTGACATAACCACTGTGAAAACTCAGCTTGAGATCCAGTCTCTACAGGATTTGCTCTGTTAAACATGATGAATAAAATAGTTAAACTTAAAATTAATTATGCTTCTTATGCTAAAGCACTATTTTAAAGAAAAATATCACTATGCTAATTTGGAACAGGACCTTTCACAATGTAACTCCATTTTGTTACAGTGTCATCACTTTCATGGAATTATGATAAAACACAATAACAGTAAAGAACCCTGTTGCTAGGCAATAATGGTTTCATAATAGGAAAGTACCTAATTGAAAAACGTGCAAAAAATGGATTGTTGGACATCTTTGTGTGCTATCAAGTTTTGTGTAGGCTGTTTTAAATTTCACAGAATTCAGAATCACGTTTGAAGAATGAATTCTGAGACCAGTTTTTTTTTTTTTTTTTTTTTTTTTTGGGGGGGGGTAGCTTATTTCTTTTTTAA
>CM042189.1:36080443-36104517 GCA_023539305.1 Ilex asprella
CCTTCAAAACTATCACCAATCACTTATTTCATTCATCACCCCTTTGTGAGACTCAAACGTCAAATTGCATTACTCATTTTTATCATATGTTTAATAATTTATATATTTACTTCCTAAAAAATTACATCACTCATTTCTATCATATATTTAATTATTTAATATTTAATTAATTTGTAGTTAATATATTTTAAAAAAATTTAAAATAGTGGGATCCATTTTTTAGAATTTCGAATTTTATATTTTATTCTGCCTTCAAGTACGGGTTATGACTAGTTAGTTTATATTTTACATTTATGTTTAAAAATTATTTGAAATAACATGGTAATCTTTTAAAGTTGCATATTTGAATATGTTATCACATAATTGAATTTACCATCGAAATACTTCAATCAATTTCTCAATAGATTGAAAATAAATAAGTTTTGTGCTTTTTCTTTTCTTTTTGTCATTCTATTATTATGTTTTTTTTTTTGTTTCAACAGTAATTCATAGAAATAAAAAAGGTGAGCACCCATATCCCCCTAATAATTCGCGAGCATGGCTGAAGCAACGTAATGGTCTCAATTTTACCTATCAATACAAATATGATATAAATCTTAAAATTAATTAGGCATTTTATGTTCAAATCTTCGTAATCCCTTAAAATCAAATTATTAAAGATTTATCTTATACAAATACCCGAATTTGTTTCAATGAAGATGATATGTCTTTGACTAGATCTATGAATGGATTAGTCAAAATGAGCTTAATCTGGATTAGACGTCCTTGACTATTGAATTAAAAAAAATCTAAAAATTTATATATAATTAAAGTAATATTAACGTATATTGTATTAGCTGCTCAAAAAAAAAAACGTATATTGTATTAAATAAAAAAAATTATAGACAGGAATTATAATGATTTTTTTTTTTTGGTCTGACACGAATTATAACGATAAGGTTTGCAAATAATAACATGTGGCATTTGACGACGTCCGAACCTGCTATTTCTGTACGTAATCGAAGGCAATGGCTGCCCATTTCTGTTAAAGAGAGCATCCACAATCTTTCAAACTACGTGTTTGACCCCATTTCAGTGCCTACAAATCACACGCATTAGTGACCCTTTTGGATTTTAAGACACCATTGAAGTTAAAACTGTTTTACGATACCAGAAGTCAACTTTGCCACATAGTTTTCCACCAAGCAGAGGGGGAGAGAGAGAGAGAACATTTCTATCTGATGACATTCAAGCAAGATCCAGTTGAATAGTTCTCTTCAAAGCAGGTATATATTTCTTATCAAACAAATTCAGGTTCACATGTTTTGATTAAGCTGATTTTTGGTGTAAAATCACAACTATTGATTAAATCTCCCAAACTGATAGGTGGGTCGACCTTCAACCTCTCTCTTTTTTTCTCTGTCTCCCCTTCCTGTTTGTGGATGGGTGAAGAGGGAATGTTTGCTGATACCAAGAACACAGAAAATTCAAAGACAAACCCAAAACTAACTCTCTTACCTCTTATTGCACTTATATTCTATGAGGTTTCTGGGGGTCCATTTGGTGTGGAAGATTCTGTCAGGGCTGGAGGTGGCCCTCTTCTATCCTTGCTTGGTTTCTTGATATTCCCCATATTTTGGAGCATCCCAGAAGCTCTAGTTACAGCTGAGCTAGCCACAAGCTTCCCTGAAAATGGTGGGTATGTCATTTGGATATCATCTGCTTTTGGGCCATTTTGGGGTTTCCAAGAAGGTTTTTGGAAATGGTTTAGTGGTGTTATGGACAATGCCCTTTACCCAGTATTATTTCTCGACTACATGAAGCATTCAATTCCCATATTTAATCGGATGATTGCTCGAATTCCAGCTCTTTTAGGAATTACAGTTGGTTTAACATACTTGAACTATAGAGGGCTACATATAGTTGGGTTTTCTGCTGTTTTGCTTGCTATTTTCTCCCTTTTTCCTTTCATAGTAATGGCTATTATCTCAATTCCTCGAATTAGGCCTAAACGATGGCTCGTTGTAGATATAAGAAATGTGGATTGGAGGGGATACTTTAACAGCATGTTTTGGAACTTGAATTATTGGGATAAAGCAAGTACATTAGCAGGAGAGATCAAAGACCCGAGTAGGACTTTCCCCAAGGCACTCCTGGGGGCTGTTGTTTTGGTTGTTTGTTCGTATTTGATTCCACTTCTTGCGGGTACAGGAGCTTTGACGTCTGATCCTAGTGACTGGAGTGATGGGTATTTTGCAGAAGTTGGGATGTTGATAGGAGGGTTTTGGCTAAAGTGGTGGATCCAAGCAGCTTCTGCCATGTCTAATTTGGGGTTGTTTGAAGCAGAAATGAGTGGCGATGCCTTTCAACTTCTTGGGATGAGTGAGATGGGAATGCTCCCAGCCATATTTGCTTCAAGGTAAGTAGTTTTGCCTGCTTTTGCTTCCTTGCCTATTGTGGCAGTGTAAATGGATCACATAGTATCAACATGGCCTATTTGCTTCAACACTCCCTTTTTCGTCTTATTTATAAGTTTCATGTAGCTCGTAAGCAATACATCTACAAAGAATATGATGAGATTAGTTTGAATTAGAAAAGATATGAAAACTTGAGTAGACATTGAGGACAGAAGTTTGTCATTGAAGTTTTTTTCCAGTTTTCCCTATTCCTGTCTTGACATAATCTGGTCCACCATTGATTTCTATAGCAAGCTTTTGGAAGGAAACGTTTGGTTTTCGAAAAATTACATGCCAGATTTCTGTAGAAGGACCCTATACATTGAAGTACAGACCACCAACAGTTAGTATCTTGTGCTCTGCATTTAGTGTCATCTTTTTCTTATGGATGAGTTTTGCAATGACAAAATGGGATCTTGTCATGAGCTTATAGCACTTTAGTACCTGAGCATAATTTTGAGCATGTTAGCTCTATTTTAGTAATGCTTCCCCTGTTTGGAACAACAAAGTTGCTTTTTTGAGCATAACAAATGTTATCGACAAACTTTGTAGATCAAAATATGGGACGCCAACCATCAGCATCTTGTGTTCTGCAACCGGGGTGATCTTCTTGTCATGGATGAGTTTTCAGGAAATCTTGGAATTCCTTAACTTCCTCTACTCTATCGGAATGCTTCTTGAGTTTGCAGCTTTTATAACATTGAGAATAAAGAAGCCGGATCTTCACAGACCTTACAAGGTTCCTTTAAAGACATTTGGAGCAACGATGCTTTGCCTGCCTCCTGCTTTCTTGCTTGTTCTTGTCATGTGTTTGGCATCTGTAAAGACATTTCTAGTCAGTGGTGCAGTTATTATTGTTGGGTTTGCCTTATACCCCACTATTCTCTATGCAAAGGATAAAGGGTTGGTCCTGTTTTTTACACAACAACTATCAGGGCCTTCTGATAATGATGTTGAAGGCCATCCAATTCTATCAGAACAGCTTCAAGATACCACTGATGAAGCTTCTGTCAGCCTTCTTTCAGACTCTTCGCCTTCTAAGACCGAACAAGTGTCTGGAATCTCATCTGGGGAAGCTCTGAAATTGGAGTAGAAGGTCGTCTCAACCATTTTGCACTAAAGTTACAGAATGAGAAGCAGTTTTTCCATTCACTAGATTGAATGATAACATATAATTCATAAGCAGATTTTTTATTCACTAGATTGAATGATTACATATAATTTATAATGTCCTTGTTCTCTACTCTTTTGTTCTAATTTATGTACACTGCAATGTGTCTTCTTATCTTTGTAAACCCGGTGTCCATGAGCTTTAAAACTTCAAACAAGATTTTACCATTCAAAATGGGAGAATTTTATCCTTGACAACCAATGTGTCCAGTCTACAACCAAACAAAAAACGTTAATACTTCACCAGAGTCTTATAAACTATTGCTGAGAAAACAAGAACATGGATAATGCTTTCATCAAGTGCCATTGAGAAAACAAGAACACCGAACAAAAGAAAAACGAAAAGCTGTGATTCATAAGAGGTCAATAGAATTTAAATCAATTTGATCTAAACTGCTATGATATCACAAATGTGAACATAAATTACATGAAAAAACATAATCAGATATGTCGACTGCTGCTAAAGATCTAACTAAACAATTGTGTGGGTTTGTCATTTCTTCTTCAACTGTGCTTCTCCATACATGTCATGTCATCAATTCTGCAGAAGCATTCGAAGAGTTCATTTGTTGGATCCCATATTATCTGCCTCCTTCGCATTGTGCAACCAAATATAATTTTGAGCATAAGTATGAAGGCGGTGAGCGGGGGATCAGCAACTCATACTATTACTCAATGGCTACTTTCTCTAAGCTAGCCATATATGTAATGTAGACAGTCCATAGATACGAAAACGAGTTGCTCACCAAAGGCTGCCACAGCGAAAACACGAATAAAAAAACAAAATTTATACATTAAGAAAAAATCATTTCATAATAAGGATGTAAATAAGCCTCCATTTAAAAGATGACACAATAAACCAAAAAAGAAGTGGTCGGAACACCACCCCACAAAAAAAGAACAAAAGGAAAAGAAAAACACCAGCAGCACCACAATAGTAACCTCAAACTTTTTAGCCCAAGAGAATTCAAACATGACTGGGCTTATGGCCTTCACTAATCCAATACATCTCCTAACTGTGACAACCTTTTTTTTTTTTGATCTGTTAACTGTGACAACTTTAAGGACAGATCTTCCACTTTTAACCCATTGAAACTTTGTACAAGTTTATCCATACATACCTGTAAATGAACAGGGATGAATTTGAATGTCACAAAATCACAGATGGGCCAATACATAACACCATTTATCATCGTATGGATCAAGTCACGCTTCAATCGACCAACAATCTCTGCACCAGTTTCACCTGAGTGTGGCAACCAAAGCAATACTTATAAACAGCTGAATAGAGCACAACGAAAACTAGATACCTTTCCTAACAAAAGTATATTACTCTACAAAAGGTGATTAATGATAGAGCACAAAGAATGGGCTTTGCATACATATAAGACATCTTGTTTTGCACAGGTAGATGTTATACGGATATAATGCTAAAGATAATGAATCAAGTGTGGAATTAAATTAAATCTGTATTCTGAATACCTACATCTGGACATAGGTTTCTGACACTAGTGACACACACATGAAACTCCACATAGATTAGTACATATAGGATGCAAAATTACATGTGGCTTGCATCAAATGGTACCTGTGTAGGGCCCTGCCCGTGGTTAGAGCATTATTACAACACATAATTGCCACGATTCAGGTTAGGGACAGAACCACAAAATAGGCAGATGATATAAAAGTTGATTTTGATTGGTTTTATACAACTAGCCATTTTCATCATCAATAGCTTGTAGAATAACCCATTGAACAAAATTCTTGATTATGCCAATGTGTGACACTCAAGAAAAAATCCTGATTCCGTCTAAAACTAGTGCATATATTCACAATCCATTCCCCCAAGAACTTAATAAGCATAAGAATCTGAAAGACAGCCTAATGAAAGCATCCAAATAAATAATTTTTGTCATGGTGGTACCTTGTAGACCTGCATTCACGGAGAAGAAAACAACAGTCATTGTAGGCCCATATATTGTCTGCCCCAGCACTATTTTTTTCAATGTAGTGATGAGATCACGCTTTGGAAGGGCTTTTGACACAAAGTTGAACCAAAAATGTAATGATGGTCCTAAAATTAGCATTCCATATCCAGCCATGCGCAATGTCCTCACAAGATCATATGGCTCCGAAGATGGTTGTACAATCATCTGAGGAAAAGTTGTAGTGATATGTGAAATTCAAAGAAAATGGGGATGCAATATCAATTCAAGAAAACTTATTGAGCATAAAAGATATGTCTAAACCTACACAACATATAAGATGGCCAGCTACAACTGTAGAAAAATCTAGACACTATTTCATTGCAAACCAGAAGATAAAGGATTGATGGTTAATAAGTTGTACTACAACAGAAATTTAACTTGCATGGCATATAAACAAACAAAATTCTTTCCTTCAAAATGCATGGCATATGCACATGCACACGCACAAATGAAACAAAATTGAAAAAAATACACTGATAACATATTCTATACTTCATGCAGCCAAATCATCTAGATTAAATTATTTTTATTGTGCAAGACTTAAACTATTCAAAGACACATGCCAAGAGGAAGGGGGAGGCGGGGGCAGGTAGGATGCACTGAAATAATTTTGGATAAAAGTTTTGATGAAGAATAATAAGGGTTATGTATCTGGAGACTAATAATCAATGGATGTCAGTACAAACAGTTCAATTGGCAATTCAATTCATTAAATATCTCCGTCCCTCCTTCTCTTCCCTTGTGTTTGTGTATGTGTGTCCAACAGAGGATCTCATAAAAAAAAAAGATCTCAGCACTTATTAAATATGTGCTCATTTTGATGCCTTATCATTACTTAACTCTAAGCATACACATATAAGCAAATTAAAATATCAAAGTATTTTAAAGGGAATAAACAACAACAAAAAAGGGGGGGGGGGAAGACATGCCTACAAAATATGTATGACCGAGTTGAAAATTTTTGAGGTGAACAAAGATAAATATCACGAAAGGGAGGTGAGAAAAGGACTACTTAAACTCGAAAATCAAGTAGCTACATCTGTAAAATAGATCAACATCAACAGTTTCTTAACACTAGGATTCTGCATGCGTTCAATGATGGCACGTGAACTTTGTGGGTTTCTTTTCAGCAATAACATCAAACACAATGCCTCGTTGCAGCAAACAGGCAAATCTTCAATTTTTTTGCCAATAATAATGCTATCACATCACGCCTCGGTGTTATAAACATACATATCCAACAATTTTTTGTTTCCAGTAATAATATCATACTCACATAACACCAGAGATCTGTGGGTATAAGACAGCCAATACCACTAGTTGTTTGACAGTTGAATAATGCTTGTTGTTAGCGTGTTAGGGTGACTTGTTTGTTATAACACAGATTCTACTTTGTAGTAACTACTCTTTGTGGGATTCTAATTTTAGTTAAACTCCTTGACGTTCGCTTTTGGGATGATATTTGTCGGTGCCACACTCTTTTTCTCAATTCAACTGCAAATTCAAGATATGGTTCAAAGCATTTTTTCATATTATCATGTCTATATCCTGATGGTAAATCTGATCGTCTAAAGGTTCTGTTGATGGTAATTGATAAATAAGTACATCTAGAGCTACTTGTTCCTATCATATTTTCCTTTCTCCGCACTCAATTCTAAGATACAACTTCATGTTAAGAAAGTTAAAGATGGAGAAATTCAAGAAATAAACTAATAAGGCATGCATGGAATGAAGTCCGACAAAGCTCATCTTTCTCACAACCGTATCGGAATCATAAAAATGATAACATATTTTCAAAATGTTAACTTATTTTGAAATGATAAAGCCTATTTAGGAAATGATAACATATTTCCTAGATATATGGGCGTTACCAATAGTTTCTGCAGTAAAAAGATAAAGCATGCTCTCATTCATCTTTGAAAGCATGCAATTGGAAAGCAGAAACTTGTTCATATTTTCCAAATGTCTCTCACAGTTCAAAAAACTGTCACATTCGCAACCTAAGCTCAATTTGTAAAATTAAAAAAAATGAAATGATTTCTTTCCATCTGGAATAACAAACTCACTAACTAGAAAAGTAAATGGGAAGGAACAATGGGATGGTTTCAAAATAAAATTTGATCCTTTTTCTTTAACAGTCATAAGTTTGTTTCCTGTAACACTTACCCAATACGAGGGAATTTTATTTGTTTTGATAGGAAACATAGACTATAGTAATCGTAACAAAGGAAAAACATGCGAGTTTTATGAATTTTCAAATACACATACAACCTTTCAGACTAGTTTCATTTCCACTTAACACCCAAAAACCTCTAAGTAAAATTGCACCCTCCAATACAAAGGACATTAAAGTTACTAAACATCCCATAGCTAAAAACTAACCCAGACTAAAAGCCTTATTTCACTTATTCTCCTTCAGAGGAAGTCAATTCAATTTTGGCATTCAAGAACTTTTGGGGCAGTCAACTATAATCACCCTATAAATCAGCTGTACAAAGTAAGATTTTTTTACCGAACTCCATACACACCATTTAGAACTTCAGGCTCAAGTTCAACCACCACAAGAAATTCAAATCTTTAGAAGAACCTAACTCAACTCAATAAACACTCAGCCCCAAAAATGTTGGGGTCGGCTAAATGAAAATTTCTCTTTCGCCATTGTGCTTTTTAAGGTCATGATTTCTGTTAAACAATAAGAATTCATTATATCTTTTTAGTTAATTTTATCGCCAATAGCTATCAAGTATTTAGAAGAACTCCATAAATATGATTGAATAATGTTTTCTCAGAAGGGATTTCCGGGAAAAGAAAGAGTACTTTTCCTAGTTATGTTTTTAGCTGTACCTGAGAGGACAAGTCGGCAGCTGTGTAAATAAAGGCGGCAGTGATGCTTTTAGTGAGAATGGGGCGAGACTTCACCATCCCCAAATACCACCCGACAAACCTGATCTTTGACACAAAACCAACCTTTGAAGCCGACGAGGTCGTTGAAGAAAAAGGCGAAGACAATACAATAGTAGGACACAGCGAGAGGCTTTTAGGCTTCCTGTAGGATGAATGGGGGAACCGGGTATGAGCATTGGAATGTTGTAGTTGTCGTTGACTTCTCACGGTCGGAGCTCCGATTGAGTCGGTGATCGACTGTCTCGGCCATAGATTGAATGCGGAGTGGCGGCTTTTCACGCCATTTCTCAGAATGCAGGCATTCATCTCTCTCTCTCTCTCTCCAAAGCCGTAGAGCCAACTCTCTCTCTAAATCTCTAAATCTCTCTCGTTCTCTCCCTGCAAGTTAGGAATTGGTAGGTATGCACGAGGGTTTTAGGAAAGAGATGTTTTGGGCGGAACAATTTGGGGGGAGAGAGAGAGAGAGAGTTGTAAGGGACACAAGAACTGTGTGTACGGTAGGTGTCTGTTGGAAATTTGGCCTTTTTAATTTTTTGTTTGACCACTACGCACTCGTGTACCGCTTTATTTGACACTCGCTGCCTATTTGTCCCTCTTTCAAATTAACTGAGGTAAAAAACAAATTCTTGAATTTTGTTTTCGATTTTAATTTAGTTTTTAAACTTTTAATTATTTTAATTTAATTTCTTAATTATTAATTTTATCTCAAATCAGTGTTTTTGTCCATTTGTATCGTTAAATTAATGCTAAAATAGATCAAATTTTACTTATCTCAAATTAATCTAACAATAAAAATTAATGAAATTACTTACTAAAGATAAAAATGATAGGGATTAAATTGGAATAATTAAAAGTTTATAGACCAAATTAAAATCAATGGTAAAGTTTAAAGACCAACTATAATTTTTACCCAATTAAAAGATTTCTATTGTTGATCAGGAATGTGACCTTTTTGTCGGATGTGGCTTTTTATATTGAATTTTGGGTGTACTAGTAATAATTTCATGCCTAAAATTAATTTGTAATCTCAAAGTCGAATATTGATTTGTAATTTTTATATTTTAAATGATAATATATATATATATATAAAGAGAAGTGAGAGAAAGAAAATAGAGAGTTGTGGATTAGTGATAATATTATCTGTTATTGGGGGTCGTTAGAACATTTTCTCTATGAGAAATATTCATTACAATGATAATATTATGTGGTAATGTTGATGTAGTATCACCAATTAATAATACTAAAATAAATAAACAAATAAATTTTACTAAAATTAATAATCAATCACCCATATAAACAAATAACTATTCATTCTTTTTTTCATATAAGTAAATAACTACTTAAATAACCACCGAATGGAGTGGTCTAGTAGAGTATCAGTCAAAATTCTTGCTTTAAGGTTGGAGATTATAGTCTAGTCTTGGAGTCTATATTAGAGTTCGGTGATTAACTAATATGCTAACCTAACTAAGTTCGTTTCTGAAAGGAATAACGTGGTGCACGTTCAAGAGTCTTGTAATCCCACCAATAAAAGCCTATTAAGGTAGTCTATGGGCGCTTTCTTTTGCACCAATTCTTTTTTCTAATGGCCCAAAAAAAAAATACTCAAGTGGATTTCACCTTATCCACTTGATATTTTATTATTAATTAATGATATTACGTCAAAATTGTTGATATAGTATCACAATTACCTTCAATATTTACTCTTTCGAAAATGATTTGAGCAGAAAAAAAATTGGGATCAATTTTGTAATTGAAATTGAAATTTGTTTCAAGAGTAAACATGACATGAGAAATTTCGAAAACAACCAACGTGTCAGCGAGTGAGCTATTTTCATCAATGCCGAGAGTAATCTAAGTTGGATTCAATGGACGTCGGTCAGACACTTCTACAAGTCTCTTTGAACCGACGAACCAAATTGAAATGTTCCCCGCAGTTCAGGCAGCCATCACCCTCTCGACACGTGTTCAAAAAGCCATCATTTTCCCTACACGTGTGTGTCCTTTTTAACACGTTACAATAAATTTGCAGTCATGTCCCTGTAAATTTGCTTATTTCCATTCAGCCCATAGAACTTTTGTTTTTGCATCATTTCTCTCCGTTCAAAAGAGGATGATGAGATTTGAATCTATAACTTTAAATTTAATAGTTGAAGCAAAAATTATTAGAACAAACCTTGCGAAGATGCGTGAATAAACAAATAAAAATAGTCTCCAAACGCAAATCTTCGTCCAATTAAATCCTTAATAAACATTGTTTTCAATGTGATCCTTTTAGAACTCATTACGATCCCAATTATTTATTACAAATCATGTCAATCGTTGGAACAAAGCTCGGTCTCAATTTACATGATTGATATTGATTAATTTTTTTAGAGAATAATGCTATTTTCATAATTTATTCAGTTAATAATGTGATTTTATTGAAATCGCTAGATCAACACCAAGTATTAGACCGAAGGGTGTTGGAAGAGGAGCCCCAAATGTCGAATTCAACTTTGATGTATTGCTCCCAAAAAGAGATTGAATGTCAATACTGCTGCAGTATAAACTGAAGGAGTGAGAGAGCTCCCCAATCTGCCTTTTGTACCCAAATTCTGGAGATTTGTTTTGATCATTTGAAGCCTTATTTGAACTATCATTCGGCCACATAATCTTTAACTTTGTTCCCTGTAAATGGGTAAATGGCAGCTAAGTAGCTTGAATTTTAGGATTTCCTTCCTAGGTATAGGAGTGTTTGATGTTATTTTCATCCTTTTTGGCAGCATGGGTAAGAAGATCGTCGAATTGCAAATTATATAGCTCAATATGCCATCAACTGTAGTAATGTGTGTTGTTGGAGGGAGGCGGTTCCGCATTTCTTGTTACCCTCCCTCCAACACGATGTTTATCGTTATTAAGATGTTTTTAATAAAATAGTAACGTTTCTTATCAAAAAGCAAAAAAAAAATTGTAATAAAAAGGCCCTTGCCCTTTTACAAGTTGATGACAGGGGAATATTGAATGAAAACATAAATAGGTGAAAGTTTCCAACCCAATGTACTTGCCATTTCTCTTGCCTTCAAACTTCAAAGGTTCCCATTTGGCATTTGATTCCTTTTTTCTTTTTTTGCTAGGTAAAAAAAGAGGGACAACTAGTAGATAATAACAATTGGCGTGACAATGAGGGTTCCTCAACTATAAAATGTCGATTTGAATCATATGTACTAATTAGAAAGGGTAGCTTGTCACCATAGTACCACCAAAGACAAACAACAAACTGTGATACTCCCGTGAATTGAACCTAACTTGATAATCACATGAGAGTCAGGGATGACTTTAAACGACTATGGGTTACCAGTAGACCTCATCATTGATTGGCAATTGATTCCTTGCTGGAATAATGTTCAGCACAAAGATTGAACTTGATCATAACAAGCTAGTTTGTTATCACAATACCTATTGCTTGCAAATACAAGCTGCTAAAAAAAATTGAGGCTCTTGCAATACACATTGTAAAGATGGACATAAAACTTCTATGCATAATTTGATGATTTTCAACACTTATCTTATAGACTTCTTCAGCATCCGAAGTCATAGGATACGAGCCCTGTCAGCTCGGGTCCGTTAAGTCTGTTGTTCTTGAAACTGAATAAAAGACAGAAGGCAGAAAAATGAGTTAAGAGTACCAAGAAATGAGACTTAAGTTAGCAATTAACATAGAAACAATCTTAGACGACTCGAAAGCATCACAATCCCTCACTAATATTTTAGTAGATAAGGCTATGCAGGTTCCATCTACAAAGGAGGGCTTCTACTCTTTTCCCCTATACAAATCCATTTATTGCAAAGAGTGGGAAGTATGAGCACAAACCCCTCTCGGGTATTGGGTTAAAAGCATGATTTGGATATGTTTACCCTCTTGAAAATGGGTATGTTGTTTTGGAAATGCATATTTTAGAGTATGTTTACCATGTGTTTGAAGAAATGCCCAAATGAGAGCAAATATTGTCTTCCTAAAGTGAATGAGTGATAACAACTTTTCTGAGGCCTGCTGGTGCAAATTTTACTCGAGGAATCACGAGGCAAACACGACAGAATATTGTAGTACTGTTTACTATGGTAGCTTGACAATAATATTCACCTCAAATTCCTCTAAAACAAAGGCATACTCTTTGTAGAACTGTATAGTATTAAGGGATATCAATTCAAAAGCAAGTGCACAACCGCACTTCTCAATCACGCCCTAAAAATCGATTATCCTTGTTAAGTGATCATGGCTGAGAGTACAACTACAAAGAATAAGTGTCAAAGTCAAGTTAGGCCAGTTATCAATTTGATCTAAGAAATGCAAAGAAAACATTCAACTGCTTAATGGTTTCCACATCCCAGGACTTAAAAAACTGGTATATACTCAATTTCCAACGTATTTAAACAGGGGTGCAGTGTAATAATATGATACCTTTCCATGTGAAAACTCCCAAAAGGGCCATCGACTGGAATTGTTCCACAAAGGTCATTGTTAGAAACATCACTGCAACATTCCAAGGATCAGAGCATAATTTATCCAGTGATGAATATTAATTTGGTGTTAATTTTATAAAATTGAATATCGATTTTTTTTTGGAATATCGATTTGATAACTGATGAGATTGAATATTAATTTGCTAAAATAAATAATAATTTTATAAAATTTAAGATCAATTTCACTTTAATTTGATAAAATATTGTATTAATTTGATAAAATGTATTGTTAATTTAATAAAATTGATAGTTAATTTGATATTAATTAGATCAAATTGAATATTAATTTAATGAAGTTTAATGTGGTGTTGAATAAATAGACTGCTAATTTTATGAAATCGAATATTAATTTAGTATTAGTTTAATAAAATTGAAGTTAATTAGATGAATTGAATGTTAATTTGGTGAATGTAAATGTTAATTTGGTAAAATTTAATGTTTAGTTGATAAAATTTAATATTAATTTAGTTCTAATTTAATGAAATTAAATATTAATTTAGTGTTAATTTGATACATTAAATATTGTTTAGATAAAATTTAATATTAATCAAATAAAATTAAAGGTTAATTTAATGTTAATTTGATAAAAATATTGATTGATTTTGTATTAATTTTAGTAAGAATAATTAAATAAATTAGGAGTTCTAGAAAGGACAGTTTAGTAAAATTACATATTATGTTTAGGTTAGCGATATTTAAAAAATTAAAATAGATTTTAGTGAAAATATGAATTAAATCAAACCTATAAAATAAAAAAAATAATAGAAAAAAGTAATATTTATTAATAATTTTTCAAAAAACAAAAACTCGTAACTGTCTTGTCACGATCCAAGCATTTCTCTTCTTTGGAAATATCCACTGCACTTTCCTGTGAACGTATATCCTCTCTCTCTCTCTCACAATCAGTCGTTTCAGGCTTTCAGCCCCTTCTTGGAAGGTTAACCCATCCTTCGCTGCTCTCTCCGTTTTCTCTCTCTAAATTCGATTCACATGTCTACGTATATACACCGACCCTGATTGATTTACGGTATTGAATTACAGGAAAGAAAGAGAAATTTGTGAAAGTTGTTGCATGACGAGCGCATCGGAGCTATTCTACGATAGGAGGTCTCGTTTGCGTCGAATCACCAACACAATTGACATAGGCGGAGGTTTTGTTTCCTCTATCGATCGAATTTCTCACCGCAATCACGACCCCAACCTCAACCCCAACAATCGTCGCAACAATTCTCGTAGTGGTCGACACAACGTGGACGGCTCTGATCATCTCCGGCCGTCTCCTAATCTCAGACATTACTCTCGTCGCACCCCTCCTTTTGTAAGTCCCAAATGTTTTAGTTCATTCATAGACGTGTTTTGTTATGCTTTGTTGATTGATATTTGTGAAAAAATTGAAAGTGTTATTATTTGTTTAACCATGTGTTCAATGTTCATACCTTAACCAACAGAAATCTAATTATAACGGATGATTAATCCCACATTAGATTTTGTTAATTCAAGGCATCAATGTACCTAATGATCCAAATAAAAAAAGAAATACTTTATGAAGCATGAGCAATATGGCAATGGGAGGGTGGTTGGTAACGTAGCGGCTTTGGACCTGTGTAGCGGATAATTAGATGATTAGAGTCCCCTGCTAACATGGTACCGACCAGCCACCATCCAAATTGACTTTTCCAATCTCTCAAACAAGCTAAAGAAAGATTAGACTGAGAATGGTGTGAAAGGAGCTTACATTTGCATGTCTTACTGCATCATATGAAAGATGTTACTTTGAAGCCCTCTGGCCAATTGGGTGGTCTTGCGCTAGATGATGGAATTATTAGACTCTGTTACTTCAGTCTGCCCTTGACAGTCAAAACAGGAGGCCGTAATAATCGTTCACATTCTCTTCCGCTCGTGAGAGGCCCAGCTAGTAGCACACTGGTTTTGCATCATTTTGATTTTATCTCTAAGTGTTTCCTACTTTTTTTGCATCTAATTGGGTTCACAACTGGTTGACGTGATGGAAAATTTATTCTGTATGAAATCCCTGCGAGTTGATACTTTTTCTATGCAAATGTTGCTCTTTTCGAAGCAGTTATTATGAGTCATTACGGAGAATGAGATGATTTTGTACTCATCCTCGTGTTGTATTTTAGCATATCCAGGAGCATCACCCTGTTCATCTCGATCAAGTTAGCAGCCAATCTGCTTCAGGCAACACTGTCACCTCAGAAAATATTGGTGGCATACATGCGAGACAGAGGTATAGTGGGAATGATAGGCTTCCAGGAGCTGTGATACTTGCGAGGGAAAGGCTTCTTCAGAGATTAAGAAGTGTTTCCCAGTCTGGAAACAGGTCAGTGCTCTCAGAACATACAAGTTTGCAATTTCTTCAAGCTTGTTAATATTTCAACTTCTGTGATTGCAATTGGACTGTGTCCACTAATTTGATTTTTTCGTACAATACGTGGACAAACAATTGGTTTTCTAAAATGTAAGACCAATGACTATTATCATTTCAGGAATTGAATCGTTAATCAGCTTGTTGGAAGATATATGCTTGTTTTGGATTGCAGTGAATGGGTACTTAAAATCTTGAAATAAAGGGATCTTTTCTTGAAATAAAGTTGTAGGCTACTTCCCAAACGTTTTCCTGAAAATGGGTGTCTCAATTTTATGGTCTGTGACAAGCAATAGTTACCTCACTATATGTGCTTTCAAAGTCACTTGAATCCTTAAATTTCTCGTCCCTCATGTATAAATCAAACTCGGGGTAATTGGATGTTTTTTCTATTTTGGGCAGGCAGAGCAACCGGGTTTCATCAGGCATTTCTCACAGTGACCTCACTGTCAGCGATGACATTAGGCTTGTTAATGCTGATGACTGGGAGACTGAAGTATCAAGGGACTGGCTAGCTGGAATCACTCCCCTCCCTCGCTTTAACTCTCAAATAGACCAGCTACTTGTTGTGCAAGAAACAACGAAGAGAACGCTGGGACTCAGTCAAGAGGCCCTGGACTGTCTGCCTGTGGAAGTTTTCAGAACAGAAAAAGTTGATGGAGGAACAAAATTAATGATGTTGCGGGACTGTAGTATATGTCTGGAGAATTTCCTGGAGGGAGATGAGCTCATGTGTTTACCATGCGGGCATAAATTCCATTCCTGTTGCTTGTATCCCTGGGTTCGAACTAGTGGTGATTGTCCATATTGTCGAACAGGTATATTGGTAAATAGAGCAATAAAAGGATCTTAGTATCTTTTATTGAGATTTCAGACATGGGTTTTCTCTCTCTGTTGGCGGAGTTTTGGGACTTTGACCAAATAGTGAGGTAGATGTTTTGTGACTTGTGCCTCTATCTTATGTTTTACCGTAAATTATTACATGATCAAACGTTATTGAAAGTTTACTATCCTTTCACTTTTTTGTATCTCAATCAAAAGAATATAATGTCTTTTATGGAGATGTTTTTATGACTTGGGTTTTTTTCCTCGTGGCATTTTAACCAAATAGAAGACATATTCAATACCTAGTGCTATATCTTGAATGTAGTTGTAAACAGGGCATTGCTCGAACACTACTATATTTTTTGTCCGTCGCTGTATCTCCGTTGGTGGTATGTGGATGATCTCAGGTAGCAACGTGGTGGCTGTTTAGGTGTGTTTCTGTGTCTTCTTGCACTTTCTAGCTTGCCAGAATGGTGGTGTTTTCGCCTTTTCGGAGCTTGTAGGTCCTGTTTAGTGGTCTGTCAGCAGTCTTCTCACTGTTTCTCTCCTATCTTTTTTAAGAACCGGATATCCCAGGTTCATGGTCTTGAACTTCAAGTGATCCTACCAGGCAGATTTAGGTTTTCCGGTACTAAAAAGCTTGTAGAGTTGCCATCCTTAAAAACCAGGCGACGATTGTATAGTCCGTTCTGCCTTACTAACCAAGAGAATTTAGTTCCGTCTTCTTAGCTCTTGAATGCTCTGTATTACCTTCCACTGCTTGGTTTCCCTTCTGAACCAGGAGTCGCATCCTTTGTTTCTGGAACTGCAATGAGTGAGCTTCTCTCGACTGCCTCCACAACGAAGCCCAGAGAAGCTCCACACGAAAATGTTATACGAGACTATTAATATTTATTTAGTAATAATAGTAGTATTAAATAATTATTAAAATATGTTTATTTAATTTTTTTCCCATTTGAGATACAACATACTAATTTAAATTTTGCAAAAAAAATTGAGTTAACCGAAGTTAAATACGGTGATCAAATATAATGATACACATTATTTTGCTTAAGATACAGAGAAAGTTAATTGAAAATTAATTTAGCTAATAAAATGATTTTTTCCTGGATGAATATAAAAATAAAAATTTATACAAGTTGAATAGTCTTAAAATAAATGAAATAATTGCTAGATATAGTGAAACATGACAATTTTTAAATCATAATAATTTTTTTTAGATAATGCAATATTTCTACTCACTCTATTTTATAATCAGTTTGTGCATTATAAACAAAGTAATTAAAAAATGACCTAAAATCTAACTTATAGTAATGTAAAATTTTTATTCATACCTACTATACAATAGACAATTCATTTTAATAATAAGACTGCAAAATGATAATACATATAATATAAATATCAAGTGAGGTAAAATAATTAGGACCCTAACTTTTTTTGAAAGAAGTTCTAAACTTTTTATAATAGTAATACTTGTACTTAATTTGAGGACCAAATACATTGGATACATAGTAAATTTTATTTAAAGCTAACATTCATTGCTAATTTAATGATTAAAATGCATTGAATATTTAAATTATATCATAAAATTTAGATTATATACCATTATTTTTTGGACTTGACTAAGTGACACAGAAAAATTTTTAGTACCGTATCTCCAATTTTTACTATTTTAGTGGGGGTGTTTTATAATTTTTACAACAAAAAAATTTATCACTTTTGTGTGTATTTTAACCACTTTTGTAAATATTTTTATCACTTTTTTTTATACAAAAAAATTAACATTTTTGTGAGTGATTTATTACATTTATGAATATTTTTATTACTATTATGATAATTATTTTATTATTTTTTGAGTATTATAATAATGATAAAAATATATAATAAATGGAGATATAGTATCAAAATAATAATCGATATAATAATCAAGTCCTTAGCCTAGGGCCGGCAATGGGATCATCCTGTCTTTGTCCTCTCCTTGACCGACCGTCTCTGTTTTGTTCACCATTGCATATCAACCGACTTGGCAATCGTCGCACAGCTCAAATTCAAGCTCAAGCTCATCTGTCAGACAAATTCCCCATTGCGGAAAGTTCAAACATAGAAAACACAAACATTCAAGATGTTGAAGTTAGTTCAGTTGTTAGTTTTTTCAGAGTCTATTTTGATGGCTGTCTCCAACTTCCCGAACCCAATAAAAAAAATTGAAAAATTAATTATAATTTTAAAAAACAACTAATTATAGGATGTGATTAAGTACTCACTTTTTAATCAAAAACTCAATATGTTTTAGAATTGTCAAAAAATTGGGCGCATGAAGCCACACTGTTTGGGCAGCACATCATTCTTGTATTCCCAAATTGTTTTTATATGGGATAATCCAATAGTCGAACAATCGCGAAGAAATCAATCCAAAAAAATATATATTTACATTTGAATTTTTATGTTTAATTCGAGAGCTTACAATTGTCAATTGTAAACAATCACATGAATTGTTCAACCCTTCTGAATGAAATATAGAAAGATTAATACTTATTATTTTTTCAAGTGATTCTACATATCTGAATTTTACTCTTGTAAATTAGTCTAAAATGACTCTGCCTTGAAGAAATTTATCGTTACCAAAAAAAGAAAAAAGAATGGAGGCATGGTTGCAAGTTAATTTAATCTATATATTAAGGAAAAAAAAGATTTTGGGTATTTATTATTTATTTTTAAACGTGAAAGAATTTGGTTGACAATAATCCCATTTCAACATTAGACTGTCAAACAAGTGTTTGAAGTTTTAACAACAATTACAATTCTATGGACTTTGGCCAATGGTTAGTAAAAATTTGAAAATGACATTCTCATGGTCCAAAGAGAATGGCTAGCCACCCCACTACCAACCCTTAAAATGTCTTCATAGGTTTATGTAATTTGGTCTTACATTTTGTCAGTCTTGTTTGAATCTTTAAAGTCTTCATTGACTACTTTATCTAAAATCAAAATGTTAGAAAAATTCATTCTTTTCCTATTATTGTATTGCATTGATTATACTTTTTTATCCATAAAGTATCACTCAATTTTCAGTTTGCTATTTTAATTATTTTGTATCAAATTTTATTTTCCAACCTTTGTCATTGTGGCAATTTTAGTCCTACAAAAAAGGGAGTCATGGAAAATGAATGCGTCGTGTTTTTCACGATGAAGTGTCCTACTTGATTCATATGTGTCATTTTTTGTTGACAAATACGTTAAATTTTGCATTTTGTATTATAAGTTATAAAATACGGTAAAACAAATTACTCAAAATGTTATCATTAAACAGCTATCAAAGTGTATTTTAAAGTTATAATATGTGGAGGAACAAGTTTGCGATTATCACCTAAAAAGAAAAGGAAAAAAAACACAAAAAAAAGAGAAAGAAAACAAAAGCACAAAGCTTTACAAAAGGGGAACTATGGTTTTCATTTGAAAAAATGAAAAGAAAAGGAAAAAAAAAGTATTTTTCCTAATTTTTAATTAGAGAATCTATAGGGGGCGGCAGAGGTAAATTAACTAGAAAAATGGGGTCCTGGTATGAAATCAGAAACTTCATAAACGCGTAGTATAAAAACTGGCAATGACGTGACCGTGTTCAGTCTTCTTCTCACGCGGCATCTCCGAGTCTTCCTCCGTTACCTGTCTCCCCCGTTACGCCCCACTCTCTCTCTCTCTCTCTCTCTCTCATATAAACCTCAAAGCCATTGCAAAAACACAGCCTATTACCTTACCGTTTACACTGTCACCATTTCACGGGCATATATAGAGAGAGAGAAGATCGAAGATGTTACGATCGTGTTGCCGGCCATTGGAGAGATGTTTTGGGAGGCGGAGCGGTGACGGACTGTTTTGGCACATGGATTTGAAGCCTCACGCTTCCGGAGACTACTCGATCGCAGTCGTTCAAGCCAATTCGAGCCTCGAAGACCAGAGTCAAGTCCTTACATCGCCGTCGGCTACGTATGTCGGAGTCTACGACGGCCATGGTGGCCCCGAAGCTTCTCGCTTCGTCAACAAACGCCTATTCTCTTATTTACAAAGTAATAATACTTTCTCGCTCTTTAAAGTTTAAACCCTAGCGTATCACGTACAGATGTGATATGAAGTTTTTAAATTTGCTCTCTGTGCGAATTGTTTCCTTGCCGATCATGAATTTTCGAAACTAAAATCGTTTATCTCTTTGTCCACACTCTCTTCGTGTATGTGATATTTTCCCTCTGTTTAATGCTTGCTACAATTTTTTACGAATTTAGGAATTTTCAAAATGTTTCTCGCTGACGTTATTGATTAAGCTGTTTACCTCTGTGTGTGATTTTTTTCCCCTAAACATTTTGGTCAACGTAAACTACTGTATTATCTAGTGTTCTCCCTTTTTGTTTTTCGGAATCAAGTGTTTTTTATATCTTTTCTGTGAAAAATGAAAGATGGTTCATTTCTATGATCACTGTCCCTCCAACTGAAATTTGTAGTCCAATGTGTTGTAGAATTTTCTACGGAATACGGGGGAATGTCCGCAGATGTGATAAAGAAGGCATTCAATGCGACAGAAGAGGATTTTGTCCATCTAGTGAAGCAATCATTGCCGGTTAAACCTCAGATTGCTTCGGTTGGATCGTGTTGTCTTGTAGGTGCAATCTCGGATGGTGAATTGTTTGTGGCCAATCTAGGAGACTCGAGGGCTGTTCTTGGGCGGAGAGTTTTGGAGGAGCCAAAGAGTACAGTGGTGGCGGAACGCTTGTCCAAGGATCATAATGTCTCATGTGAGGAGGTTAGGAAGGAGGTGGAGTCACTTCATCCCGATGACTCGGCTGTTGTGGTCTATTGCCGTGGAGTATGGAGAATTAAAGGCATAATTCAGGTACATTGTTTCTTCTTATTGCTCTGTTTTTCTTGGTCCGTATCTTGGTGTTTGATCAAATAAAATGTATTGGAAGCCTTTAACTATATGCAGAGAGTAATGGTATTATAACATGTCAGGGTAGTAGGGACGTTTGCAGTTTGACGATTGATGTTTGATACCATTTAAATGGTTCTGCTATTTGATTTATCGTGGTTTGTAACTTCCTTCTGTTTGTTGGCAAACAGTAAATTAAAATTTCAGTTATCTACTTATATTTCATGCTCTTATCTTGACATATTCCTTTGGCTTTATGAAAAGAGGTTTACCTTGCATCGTATACAAAGCAAAATCAGCTGGATAGACCTCATTTATTATGGTGTCTTGTTGTGCATATTGCTTTTTCTGTGTCTCTTGCCTTTTGCTTTATGAGAGGTAGCATCATAAATGGTAGTTAAGTTTGTTCTAAAGGGGTTCCATACTCTTCCAGGAATCACATGCTCTGCCCCTTGGTGCACCGTCTCATGCAGCTGAAGTTAAGAGTAGCATGTCTTCCATGCATGAGATATGCATGAAGATTTCATAAAGCAAAATGTTATGATTCTATTGAAATTTTATTCCTCTTTATATCTTGGCCATGCGGAAGACCCTTACGGCTATAAATTCACATGATGCTCATGTGACTACTAAGATCTCATTTTTGTTTCCTTCCATACACTTTGAGGTAGGCATGATGTTCTGTTATGGATCAAAGTGTATGTATGCCTTTTCCCGCGGTGACTTTGTCCCCCCTTCTTTTAGCATATGTGCATATAGAAAACATTTTTTAAAGATGCTAATTTGAACATTTTGCTCTTTTCAGGTGTCAAGATCTATTGGTGACGTCTATTTGAAGAAGCCTGAGTTTAATAGAGACCCAATTTTGCAGCAATTTGGAAACCTTGTCCCATTGAAAAGGCCTGTTTTGTCGGCAGAGCCCTCAATCATTAAAAGAAAGCTTAAGCCACAGGACTTATTCTTGATATTTGCCTCAGATGGGCTATGGGAACATTTGAGTGATGAAGCCGCAGTGCAGATAGTATTGAAGAACCCAAGAGCTGTAAGTGCCCAGATATCTCTAGACATTATTATTTTATGGCATATGAAGTTGTAGCAATCTTGTTTATATTTGCCAGTTTCAAGTTTGTTTTCAGTGAAGCAGCTAGCTTGATTGAATACCTCTTTTGCAATTGATCCCACACTTTGTTGCCATTAATTCATTCTGAACTCTTGGAATGGATTGGTCAGATTTTAATTTCATTCTTGTAAATAAATTATTTCATCACTGAAGTAACACTGTAGAAATTGAGTAGAAGTTCGAATTGAAACCCCGATTCCTGCCACAATCTATATCTGATAAAAAAACCCAGTTGATTGAGAAAGAGAAACATGATTCAAAAGGTCATACCAAATGTTTTGAGATTGCTCCTTGAATGTTTTGTTTTTATTTGCCATTTGTCAAAATTCCCCTTGGCAATAAGCATAACTCGCTGCTTGTGATTTGTGAAATACTTGCAGGGAATAGCCAAGAGATTGGTAGCAGCTGCCCTTCAGGAGGCTGCAAAGAAGAGGGAGTTGAGATACAACGACATAGTGAAAATCGAGAAGGGAGTTAGACGTCATTTCCATGATGACATTACTGTGATAGTGATCTATCTTGATCATCACAAAGGCCGCCCCAGCAATCGTAAATCTAAGCAAGGAACTCCTGGCAGCATTACTGCTCCTGTCGACATCTTTTCACATAATTCAAATGAAGTCGTGGAAAATCCGTATGATTAAGAGTTTATAGAACCCGATGTACGGTCGCATACTGACAGAATTATGAGTAGAGTTTAGATGATAATTCACATACACAACTAGGTCTGTTATGTTGAACAGAACAGGATTTTTTGTGGAGAATACAGGAACGGTGTAGATATTGCCTAGTGGGATGCTCACAAGCACATGGCTGTTGGTTTTTTCGTGTGAAGTTAAGACTGCGTATACCTTTGTTGTGATCAACAGAAATCCCTGCCTGATTATTTGCCCCACTCCTCCTCAACATGGAAAATTTGGAAGATTTTACGACTCTTTAACGGTTTGTTTGGTTAAGAAGAAAAAAACGAGAGAAATTGAAAGTGATAGAAAGAAAATGAAGGGAAAGAAAAGAAAATGATAAAAAATATATTTTTGTGCATATATTTGGTTGGAATGAAAATTTTATGGGAAAGAGTTAAAAAATTTTATTTTATTTTTTAAAAAGAAAGAAAAATTATAAGAAATTTTTTATAATTGTTTAAATTATCTTTAATTATATTAATTCGGTTTAAAAAGAAAAAAAATATGTAAGTATAATTAAAAGTTAAATTTTTTTAAAAAAGTGGCTCGAAATTTAATTCAAGGAGAATCACCAACGCAAAAGTCTTTGGTCTAAATTATATGATTAATTAAATTTATACCAAAATTTTTTAAAATTAATAATTGATAAAATATTTTAATAAAAATAAGTGTAAAATGGGAAGTTAGTTATATATTACAATTTTCTTGTATTTCTTTGTATTTTTTACAATAACAAAAAATTTTTTTGTGAGAAAATTCAAGTATAAAATAAAATTATTTTTTCTATTATTTTTCTATTTATGCTAACCAAACACATGACATTTTTTTTTTAACAAAAAATTCTTATCTTTTTTACCATTTTTCTGTTAAAGAAACGAACATGTAATAACATGGATGAGGCGCGGACAAAGTTTCATTTATTAGCACTTTCATGCGAGAAGACTGGAAATTAAAATTCAAAGAAAATTGAAATAAATTAAATAACTTTGGAAATATTCATGTTTCTGGGAGGTAACTTTGACTTGTCTACATAGTTTGACTAGACCTATCAATGATGCCCTATTTTCCAAGTGGAGCCCCCTGATTGGCCTTCTCGGGCGGTCGATAGGGTATCCATTTGTCATGTCTTTAATTGGTTCACG
>CM042189.1:36119517-36136277 GCA_023539305.1 Ilex asprella
ATAAAACATCATACGCCTTCAAATCATTTCCAATTTCCAAATTATAAACACTCATTAATCCGAGAGTCAATAGCAATATACACAACAAAACTGCCCCTGCACTACATCTGGAACCAGAAATATATCAAATAAAGGCACAAACATATCATAGGATGGAGCTACTAAGTTTTTTTTTTTTTTTTTTTTTGGGGGGGGAGGGGGTACTACGCAATTGAGACCCCACGAGAAGGTCCCCAAATTCAGTAGGAGATCAATTAAATTCTATAAAATTAATGAAACCAATGATCGAACATGATTTTTCCTTGAACAATTGTAATTTATCTTTTTAAAATTATAATTTTACCCATAAAAAATGGTAACGGTAGAATTTTCATCTTCTCATAATAGCCACATTCTTCGAGGAGGATTGCAACCCAGAAAAATGAAGAAATATATACTACTACAAACCTCATAAAATGAAATTCTAAAACACAATACAAACCCTAATCCACATTTGCTCACTGCTACTCCGGCTTCTTGGTTGATTTCCCATACATATGTTAGTTTGTAATGAAACAAGAATATGTATTTCTTATGAACAGTTCAGAATTTAGATAATCCTAGCACCATGGCAGAAACACAGTCAAATAAACTTTGAAACGCAAGGATTTAGCACATATAAGCAACACCAGACCATGTTCATGACAACATCCATACACTTAAAAGCATCCTTCCACCAACAGGAGAAGCTTCTCTATTGGAACCTATTTACCAGACGATAAAGAAAAGCATAAGCTACCTCATTCGTGCTCCACCCTTTCCTGCTGCCATCTTCTGTGGATGCCAATCATTTATCCACTATAACTGAGCAACCCTACACAAACATGACAGTTATTTGGTAATGCTTTAAAAATCAATGTGAATAGAGCATAAAAAATGACCAACCTTTCTACAAAAAGAAAAAAACACTGATGAAAAACAATAAGCTGTAATTTGCTCCTATTGGATGCTAAATTGGTCATTGCACATACCTTGTCCTCAGCTTTCCCAGGTATTTTCCAAGTGAGTTACACAAAGTCTGATGCCCAGCTTTACAGGGTGTCCAAAGCATATAGCTCAGGACCCTCATATACACAAGTTCGTGAATCAGCTGCTATAGAAATCCACATAGAAAAAGAATAATGTACAACAATATCACACTGTTCTTGCTGCTTTCGTGATACAATATCACCAGAAGCAGGGAAAGAACAGGAGGAATACAAGATTCTCAGGACAGACACCATTCCACTGGCCTGGAACCCATTACCAGAAGACGATCTTCTGCAGTCACTTATTTGTCAATCTTTCTGACAATCTACATTCTTCCTCCTTAGATACATGGGGGTCAAGCTCGCGAAGGTTATTAACAAACATTATTGCCTCATCTCTCCTATCTAGCTTACAATACCAATCTAAGATGCAGTTGTATGTGCTCTCATTTGGTTTGCAGCCGTGCTTGGTCATGTATCGAACCAAATCAATGGCATCCACAAACATTCCATCGGCTGCATAACTTGCAACAAAGGTGTTATATGTGATCACATCTGGAACAAGCCCAGATTCCGTCATTTCCTTGAAGACCCGTGAGGCCTCTCTCATCTGACCGTTTCTACAATATGCATATATCACAGTGTTATAAGAAATAGCATCTGGCTTGATTCCTTTTGCCAAAAGATCTCTCAGTATTTCTTCAGATTTCTCAAAATTTCCAGATCGGCTGTACATATACATCAAACTATTGTAAGTGGTCAAGCTAGGAGTGAACCCCATCTGAGTCACGAAGTTTATTATCTCATTTGCCTTGGTAATCATTTGCCTTCGACCATAAATGGAAACCATGGCATTGAGAGTAGTTATGTCAGGCGACAAATCTTTTCTTCTCAACTCCAGGAAAGCTTGTTCTGTTTCCATTAACAGGTCACTTTTGCTGTAGACTAAAACAAGGGTCTTCAAGAGCACCGCATGGGGTTCGATAATTCCAGAGTATATATCTTGTGCAAGAGCATGCATCCGTTCAATTTCCTTCCCATTAGCATAAGCATGAAGTAAACAACAGTAAGTCAGCTGATTAGGTTTACATCGACCATCCTCCATTTCAGCGAGCACTTTCTCAGACTGTTCCCAAAGCCCTCCCCGCGCCAATGCTGCTAAAACAGCATTGTAAGTGGACAGGTCTGGAGAGACCCCTGCTTCCAACATTCTCTTATAAACAGCCATTGCTTGGTCAAAAGACCCACATCGGCTATAAGCACTGATCAAGGTATTGAAAGTGTCCCTCTCAGCTACAAACCCTGCTCGCTTCATTTCCTTGAACACTCCAGATACTTCAGAATCCATTCCATTCTGCCCAAAGACTGCCAGAAGAGTATTCCAAGTGACAATATCTGGGGTACATCCACAGCCCTTGATCTCTTCAAAAACCTTCATCATTTCCATAAATTTTCCCCTGTTGCCATGCATCTTAATAAGGGCGTTAAAGGTACATATATTTGGATTACAACCTGCACTTCTCATCTCGTCAAAAATCCTCACTGCAGACTCATCCTTCCCAGCCTTCTCAAATCCTGACAACAGAGTTGTATAAGTGAACACATCTGGCTTTATCCCTTTTTTCACCATTTCAACTTTTAATTCCACTGCTTCATTTAACAAACCATCTTTGGCGTAAGCTGATATTAGCGAATTGTAAGTCACATTGCTAGGAGAAAACCCATTAACTTCCATCTCCCTCAAAACCTCCATGGCTTCCTTAGGCCGCCGAGACTTCCCATAGACATCCAACAATGCATTATAAGTAACCTTATCAGGCTCAAATCCTGCTAATTTCATCTCCTCAAATATACCTTTAGCTTCTTCATGCAATGATCCACGCCGACAACAACTTATAAGGGTATTATATGTATATGCATCAGGGGCAACTCCTGAGCTCTTCATACCATCAAACACCGAAATAATTTTATTCCATGGCATACCCATTTTCCCATACACATTCAAAATCACATTGTACGTAATCAAAGTAGGTTTGCAACCCTCTTCCTCCATTTTCTTGAAAACCAACACAGCCTCTCTATACCTCCCATTACTAGCACAAGCAGTTATCAAAGAAGTGTAAGCATAAACATCAATACCAAAGCCATCTTTATGCAAATTGTGAAGCAAAGAAGATGCAGATGAAACCCGGCCCTCTTTGCCAAGCATACTTATGATTACAGCAACAACAGACCCATTTAACAAAAGTTCCGAATCGTTGTGATTCTTAACCCATTCAAACGCACTCAATGCCAAGTCACATTTCTTATAATACCCTAAACCCTTAATAATTCCTAAAATATCCAAACGCAAAGACTCTACACACAATTCTTCTTTTTCTTGTTGGTGTGAATTGCATAATCCAAGCAGTGTTTCATTAACCTTGGCGATATCAAATCCTGGGTTCAGAAGGGTTTGGAGGGTTCGTTCACCTAGTGGGGAGAGGCGGTGGTGAGACCACGGCTTGCCCCTGTTGGTGTCGCGGTGTTTGCCAATACGACGTCGTGTTCTGGGGATGGCGGAGGTCAAATTTGGGGATTGGAAATGTTGGGTTTGTGTGGAATTGTTTGTAGGGTTCTGGGGTTGGATGAGGTCTTGCAGGAGAGGGTTTAAGGGTGGTGGTGGTGGTTGTAGTGGAGGATGAGTTAAGGTGGGGTGTTTGGTATGGGGTGGTTGTTCTTGAAAGAAGGGTTTCGTGTGCGGTGGATTTGGTAGTAGAAGAGGGAGCGCTAGCTTCTCTGCCATGGAAGAGAGAGAGGGAGAGAGAGAGATTGCTTACAGGCTTGTACTGGAGTGAACTCTTTGTTCGATTCTTAAGCAGCGCCAAAGACTACTTGCTTGAGAAAAATCTCTTTATCTCTTGACCCCCAAAAAACTGTCATATTCCAGTCAGGGCTGTTACTGTAAGAATGAAAATATAAACATATCCTATAATATTTTGAGGGAATTTTATTTTGTATTTGAAAGATTAAAGAAATTTTATTTTATATCCTCAATGGTTAATTTTTTATATTATATATGTATTAAAAATGTTATAATATTGTCTTTCTATTAGGTTTTTTTTTTTACTTATTCTATTAACATCAATGGGATAAATTTTAACAAAATAAGCAAAAAAATGTAACGAAAATGCCACATTGCAGTATTTTTAATATATTAAAGATATAATGTGAGAAAACTCATTTCTAAAAGTGCAAAAAAAGTGCCAAATAAAAAAATTTAAATCTTTCTAAATACTGAGCAAGATTCCCCCAAATATTTTTCCCTAATCTTTTGTAGGGCAAGCTATTATAACTCACATTTTTGTTTTTTGATCTTGGTCTTTTTCACTTTATGGAAACTCGGTGTTACTTAGAAAGAAAGATAAAAAAATAATATTTCCATTTGTAAAGGAGATACTGTAATTCCGATGAAAGATAATATTTATCATCACACTATAGTTGAGAATTTGACTAAAAAACGAAGTGTAGAAGAATTTCGAACTAAAGAATTTTTTTTTGATTTCCACTTATATTTGCTTGGCAAGTTTAGGAGAAAAGAAGAGAACATATTAATGACCCATTTACTCTATTTGTTTTGGCGTTTATAAGGAGAGAAAAGAAACAAATGTTTATTTTTACAACTTTGAAGAACAAAATGAAAAATCACTTTTAATAAAAGATATTAGACAAAGGCAACAATCAATCACGAGAAACTTTACGATATCAAAATTTTTTTGTACTATCGGTTATCACTTTTAATAGTAAAATTACAATTTTAAAAAGAAAAATTACAACTGCCCAAAGAAAAACATAATCAATTACAGACACTGATAATTAATTATGAACTTTCAATATCAATCACAACTTTACATAATTGATCATACTTTTAAAGATATAACTTACACCTAAAAAAAAAAATTATAACTTAACCTTAAAAAGTTATAATTTTTTATACAATACCACAAATAGTACCCCAACTTTTCTCATCAATCACAAATACCTCTTTTTCTCTTCAAATCTTTCCACTTACAGGCAGAAAAGAAAAATGGGTCAAAATGCCCCCAAATCCTTTCATTTCTCTCCTTTTATCTTTTGTTAAAAACTTGAAGTAATGATCTAAGCTCCCTTTTCATCCCACAAGCCAACAACCAAACTAAGGCCTGAAAAGCGATGGTCTTCATAAGAATAATTGAACACCCAAAAGATAAGTTTTTTGAGAGTCTCCTCAGCATTTAGAAGGCATTAAACATGCCATATATAGCATGACAGAAACCATAGAGAGGCTTTTTTTCCTGTAAATTCAAGTCTTTGAGACATTATTATAATTTATTGCGACTCAGCTGACCTGTGTTCCTTTCCGACTCACGGGCTTGGTCGGTAATAGATCCATACTACACCATATATTTGATTCCACAAAATTTAAGACGATTAACAAACAAAAAATAACAGTCACTACAAGTATTCCGCAGGGTGGCCTACACATACCGAGCCAACAACAAAATTACTCATCAAAACTAAGATAGAGCAATGCTCATGTGTAGGCACACTATTGTTTCTTAAGAGTAATATCACCTACGAAACTATAGCCACATTTACAAATAACAAACTCTAGGGATTACTAGCAAAACGCGAATCCATTCTCCTGCAAACTGGCTCACTTTAGAAAGTGGGGGTTAATCAACCCTGCAATCTCAAGAAACCCAACACGATCCCTCCCTCCGAATATTTTCTTCAGTTCCACATCGCAGACTATGACCTTCATGTTTTCAGGGTCCTAAAAAGGAAAGAAAATAACACAGACAGATTTTTTCTGCGCCTAAATGCATAGAATTAGTCAGATTTATTCTGCTGCTAAATGCATAGAAGTTGAACCACATATCACATCACCTCCATCTTGATACAAATGGAATCGAGCTTCCATGCAAACACTCGTAGAAGTAAGATGATATGACACTAGATTGCTTCACCTTGAAACTTGATTGGATCATATTTGCTAGAAACACTTTCAAACCTTCAAGAACACTTTACAAAAAAGTGGAGAATGTTTTGAAAAAATACATTTTTAACAAAGGTGTGACCTTCAAATATGGCCATTTATATTCAAAGGTAGCAAAATGTTACGGAAATGGAAGGTAAGTAGAAGACAAGTTTATGGCAACAACACATAGTCGGTGCAGCCACATGGGAAGAGTATCTCCATGTACTTCCCTTCTTCCTCAAAAAAGTGAAATTAAGGTGTACGTGCATTTAGCTAGCTTCATCTGTAGTAATTGGGTTAAATTACCAATATTCAACCACATCTAATATTACAAATATATATAAAGAGAGCAACATGAGTGACCCTCCATTAAGCAGTTGGCCTATTCTAATTGATGATGGCTTTTCGTTCCACACTTTATACCAGTACTGTTACTGATCAGTTTAAAAGAGTGAATACTTCAAACTACAATCCTGCAAGTGCAGAGAACAACCACCTTACTCAATAAAGAAGTGACTTTGAGTATCATATAATTAGATACTTGTGCATCTTCATACGTATGGTCACGACTTAGTTCATCAATACCAATACAGCCTTACCCAGACTTTAGAAAGACCGAAGAGAACAAATAATAACGTATAAACCCATGCCAAAACCTTTAATAAAAATCAGACCTACATTTGATCCATACCAACACAACATTATTCACATACAACAATCCCAAGTTCAATTGAGTAAAGTAAGGCAGCGGTATGAGCATGTTTCAAACCCATATCCTGTTTACCCAAATAAAATTATTCATATATAAATGATAAATTCGTTCTGACAAAAATAAACCCCTCAAAATAGGACATAAGCAAATCTAAAAACTAAATTGAACAACCAACAATGCTACATTCACCAAAGCTTTTACAAAATTTTGAATCCCAAATCAATGGGAATATAAGATCAGCAAGTCCCACAAACTCTCACTCATTATTCAATGACTAATTGTCTAACAATGTGCCACATCATTTGGAGTCCGAAATTTAGTAAAAGCTTGGTGAACACAAAATTTCTCTAGAACAACACTAGGTACATTAATAACAAACCAACATTTCATCTTATACCTATCTCAAGCATACAACATCAGTCCAGATACCCCAATTCCGTCAATTAATCGGAGAATGGAACATAAACCATCTAAAAACGCATACCAACTCTAAGCACACTTCAGATTAAAAAAAAAAAGAGTTGGGGCTTCAAAAAAATAATACAAAACATGAAGTAGTTGGAAAAATAAGCGTGTACTCTATGGATAGATCATACCTGAAGGTTGTGCTGTTTGATGTGAGCCCAAATCTGCTTGAGGGCTTGGGTGCGAGGAATCTCGGAAACGCCGCCGAGGAACGCTCGCATTTCCGGCGAGACTCGGCGTGGCTTCATGATACCTCTTGGCTCGCGCTTGATGGTCTCTGACGCTGGCTTGGATGCGGCAGCCAGGGTTACAAAGCACACTGAGCGCAGGTTAGCACAAGAAGGATTAACAACAGGAGCAACAAGCCTGAGCGAAGATGAATTGACCAACGACGCCGTTTCTCCGGCGAATGTGCCGGAGAAAACCCCCAAAGACATCGCCATTTGCCGAATTTCAATCTCTACCTTCTCTCTCTCTCAAAATTGGAATACAGAGAGACGTTAGGTCTGACCACTGCGCAGATAAAAGACACTGTCCCGCCTTTGGCCTCACCGTCCGAATTGTCCTCTATTCCGAAAATACCCTTCATTATTTCGTATAATTCAATGGACCAAGCCCAAGTCAGTGGAATCTACGACACTAACCCAAACATTTGAGCCCAAACCCAAGACAGTGGAATCATAGTTCAAAGCCCTAGTTAGGCCCGTTAGTGGTAATGTCGCTTCAGGTTTTGTTTTCACTTAATTTTACTCAAGTTCATATCCTAATTAGTTATATTATTCTATAGTTGAGTTTGTATTATGTTAGATTCTTATCGTATATAAGCTGTGTATAAAATTGTGTTTATCAGGTTTGTATCGTGTTTATTTGATTTCGTGTCAATCTCTTTTTTTTTTACGAGTGTCTCTATTTATCGGTAAAGTCAA
This sequence comes from Ilex asprella, assembly GCA_023539305.1. Lineage (NCBI taxonomy): Eukaryota > Viridiplantae > Streptophyta > Magnoliopsida > Aquifoliales > Aquifoliaceae > Ilex > Ilex asprella. The sequence goes on from CM042189.1 coordinate 36,127,627, forward strand.
CACAAATCACTAAATCTTTTTAACGAAAAGCTGGTCCATGGATTTCACATGATATGCCATCGGGTTCTAATTGGGTTGAGAGAAGTTTATTGGTCTTGTTTAGAGTTGGTTTAAACCTTAACTTTTTTTAGATAAAAAGAAGTTTGGTTTGTTTGGACCCAAGTTTATTGAGCGACTTTTTCGTCAGCTTTTTGACATAAACAACTTTTATTAGTACTAAGAAAAAAACTAAAAATGGGGTTTATTTAAGAACTTCCAAGGAAAAATCGACTTTTTCGAAAACACTTCAAACGATTCTAAGAACTTTTGTAACTCTGACTTTTTCATTTCATTTTTCAAACTTTTGTATCGCACACAAAAAAAAAAAACAGCTCCAAACACTCTCTGTTAGAATATTTTAACTAAAAGAGTGTTTTTAAGTGTGGGAACTCAATCTCACATCGACAAAAGGTCCAAAGGAACTTGAGTATATATATAGGCTAGTTTTATTTAGTCTTTGAATTAAAGAGAGTCTTGAGACTCTCACGTGCGCAGGGGGAGGGACTAGCGGAGGAGATCCCCATGGTTGACCCTAGTCCACGACCCGAGTAGTGGGTGCCCCTGGCTCGCCTAAAAGAAATACAATACAGACTGGTATTAAACCCATTTTTTAATATTTGTTTAATTATTTTCTGTCATTACTTCTATAATAAAATTTCAGTTGCTGAATACTAAAAGCCTCTATTTTTTATTGTCTTACAACAGTCATATTTTTATTGTCTAATTAAATATAGAAGTAATTACAGACTATTAAAGCTTATATTCTCTGTATATATATATATACACACATAAATTTTCAGCATATAAATATCATTTAAAATCAATCTTACTGTATAAGTTTTTGGGCAATATACAAAAGGTGTGTGTGAAGCTTCTGCTTCATTCAATTGTGTAGATCTGAGTAAAGCTACAGTCTAAAGGCTGGACTGTTATATCTTGGGGACGACACGTTGTTATCTTCTGTGTTGTGATTATTTTATAAAAGGGCGCGAATCATCTTAAGAGAGCGACTTAGTCCGCGCCTTACCCTGCCGTTCACCTTATTTGGATCCAACTTTTTGTTGGAAAATGTGGTTCCAAAATAGTAAAATCACATATTGACATTTCTAATATCATGTACCTTGAAGTAGAACCAAACAGTAACAGTAATATGCAAAACAATTACACAGACGAAAGAGTTACACAAAAGAGTTACAGTAAAAAATAACAGTGACAAGCTTTCCACGAAAGAGTTACAGCATACAGTTACACATAATTGAACATTCTAAATAAAATAAACACTGACCCGTTTGCAGACCAGGAACTGTGATTGAACTTCAATTAGATCAAGGCTAGTGTTTGACACTATGTCCTTAAGACAGATTTTGCCCCACACACGGTGCTTATGGAATCACGAGCGTCTGCCTCCCAGGATACAATGATCTTTACACGGGCAGAAGTGGCACTCCAATCTCCCCGTCCAGCGAGCCAAAATATGTTGTGTACTCTCTAAATGCTGACTGACTTAATGCCGAATGTAATGCACAAACTATCTACCTTAATGCCTGATCGAATCTCTAGTATTTTAAAATGGTAAATGAACCTGTGTATTTATAGACGCATTGGTGACTTTCTGGATAGTCACCATACTAAAAGACACAACCCAGAAAATAAAATGTGGAATTGGTGTCACATCCCACATTGAGTTTCTTCCTTAACCAATGTGGGTTTGGTGTCACATCCCACATTGCACTTCCTTTATTTCCACCTTTCCAAGAGGGTCACTTTGGAGCCTATTTTCTCATTCATTTCTTATTCGATTTGAGCAAGTGAATATACTACATTGTACTCCTCACGGAGTAGAATATGAACCCACGAAAATTTATTTAAAATAACAATTGGGTTCTACTTTAATTTTGGCTCAAAATTGACCAAAAAACTATTTTGGTCCAACACTTTTTCCAACCCTCTCATTATCCAAAACATATGCTCAAAAGTACCCAAGAGTTTGAACCATCATCTAATGTATTGTAGCTAGTTATCAACATGGACCAACTTAATTGTCAAGTAGGCTTTAGTTTTACTAGTTTTAGGTCACGTGAGTCACATGCAATTGACGTGCGAGGTTTGCTTGATAAATGAAATCACACAAACCCAATCACACGCAACACAAATCAGGCTAATCACGATTTACTTGGTCTCCGTCGCGGTTACTCATTCAAAATCACATTGTACGTAAAATATTGTGATTTAAATTAAGTAAAATATTCTCGAATATTCCGATTAATATCCTCAAATAATATGCAAGTCGAGCATGTGAATTTACCATAATTGCAATAACATACTATCTAAGAATAAAACCGAAGCCTCTTGTTTCAATTGCGTAAGATCCTCAGTTAAAAAAGTTAAACAACAGTTCAAATCATTTATATTCAATTTTTTATATTATGATTTAATTTTTTAATTATGGTAACTTATTTAAATTTAAAATTTTAACTCTTTAACCATGATAACTCATTAAATTTTTAACTTTTAATTTTTTAACCACAATAATTCATTTAAATTTAACTTTTAAATCGTAGTAAATAAACTCATACAAAAAAAAAGCGTGTTTTGCATAGGTCACGACTAGTTTTTGTACATTACAAACATGAGATAATTACAAAGATATGTTCTTTAAGATGGACATTAAAAAAAGAAAAATTTCAGGCACATCCCCTCTAGTTTATCATATTTTCAAGAACACTTTCTTTAATTTTTGAATTTTCACTGACACCCCTGGTCAGATTAAAATCCTGAACTAGAATACATTTTTATTAAATTGCTCATGATATAATTTAGGTAAAACTTCATTCACACACTCTCTATATAGACATATCTTCAATGAGATCCCCTATATTTTATGAATTTTTTTACGTGTTAAAATTTGAACCTACTAAAATTCGATTCGAGTCGATTAAAATTTATTTTTAATTGGCTCAGCTTGAATCTGATACATAAATAAATTTTAATCGACTCAAATTTTAATACGTAAAAAACGAATTTTAATCAACTTGAGTCAAATTTTAATTGACACAAATTTTAATAAGTAAAAAAATATAAAGTTTAATCAGTTCAAATCGAATTTTATCGGATCAAATTTTAATATATAGAAAAATAAATTTTAATCAGCTCGAATTTTAATATGTTAAAAAAAAATTAATTGACTCGAATTTTAATCGATTTTTATGTAAAATGATTATTTAGAGTTTATGTAGGTAGAATTTTGGTATTTTAGATGAATTTTTTATGTTAAAAATGGCGGTTTAACGATAAAAGGTGTTAATGATGTTTAATTCTATATCTATATCTATACTACTTCTAAAAAACAGTTAAACCAAAAAATTCTGATCGCCTTATTTACCCTTCAACAATTATATAATCTCAATTTTTGTCCAGTAGTCCATTAATGGCATGAACATTTGAGCACCCTTTGGTGTACTCTTGAGCCTTGCTTGGATTACTCTCTCTCGTTTGCTACCTATCAATTCCACTTTTCATGCCCATTAACAAACCCACAAGGAAGATGAAAATAGCATTAATATTTGAGTGTCGTTTGGTTTATTTGTTTTTTTAATTTATTCTCTCTCTCTCCCTCAATTCTCAATTACTATCTCTCTCTCTCAATTCCCCTTTTTTATCAACTCATTATCCAAGCCATAAGGAAGATGAAAGTGATTAAAGCGGAAGCAGAAGTAGGAGCAAAAGTAGGGTCATCATTATGCAAGCTTTCCAGCTTTTATAGATGTTTGACCTGGGCTAGGTAATGAACTATTTGTTAAAGGCAAGAGACCTACATGAAAGATTTATTTTTGACATCCCAGACAAAATATGTCCCAAATTGTCGATATAATGATCGAAAAATATTTTTACCATCAGATTCTTAAGATGTTTTCGAAAAGTAAATGCAAGTTCGGAAGTTATTTCAATTTCCTTTGAAATTGGCATTTGCTGCCTTCTAATATTATTCTTTCTTCAATGAAAATGTTATTCCTCAGTTAGTTAAGCACTAATTGATTTATATGTTGTGGCAGTAGATTATTGCTTTGTGCCTTGGACAAAACCTTTCCTTTTTTGCAGAAACTTAATCACTAATAATGATGGGCTTCTTTTTATTAATCAAGTATGTTTACGTGAACGTTGTTTTCCTTGTTCCATTATGTTTTTTTTTTAATGTGATACGTGTGCTTCTTTTATTTTAAGCTTGAATGTATGAATATTATTCAATTATCTAGATACATATTGGAACCATGACTATTTTATGACTTCTGAAACTGGTGATTTGATAAATTGAAGTTGTTATAGAGGGATTAAGAAAATTGCTTAACATAAAATACTAAAGATACAAGAGGATTTGAACAATGGGCTAGCCAAATGAGACGGAGGACCTGGACCTAGGCAGCGAATTTCACCTTGAGTTTTGCCAAGCAATTTTTGAGTGATCAGACTTACTTATTCGGTGTTTAAAGCACTTCTTGTCCATGGCTTCAATTAGGAGGGTCAGACATGTAAATGGAGCTACTAGAGGCCTGACTAATTGGTTTGTGAATGCAGTAGTTGATGAAGTTGGTGACACCGCAGTATGTGGCGTGATGAGGATTTTCAAATTTATTTTTTTGTTTTTTTGGTATGTTGATAATTTCCAAAAATATGTCAGTATATGTGAATTTCACCATATTCGAAACGTCTATATCAATTCTTAATTTAAGAGATTTTTCAAAATTAAGTTCAACATATGAGAAGGAGAAATTATTAAATTGAGTTCAAATTGTTGGTGGACTCATTTATATATAGTGGACTTAGAGTTATAAAACAGAATTTGATTAGAATGGAATTTAAGAAACGACTTAAGGTCAAAAAACCTTGGCGTAGTTTTGAAAACATCGTATGTTTGTTGAATTTTAAAATACGATGAAATGAGATATGGACCAAAGCATGCTTGTATCACTACCTTAGTGTTAATTGAAATCTTTTATGTGCTGCCAGTCACCTAAAAACATGATGAACCTCAAATAGATCATGTGAGTTAAAATCGTGAATGGTTTTTGCATAAAAGGATTCATAATGAAAACATCAAAATGCTACATGACTTATGTGTTGTACAAGTGGATATGTATTATGTGCCAATTTGTTTGCCTCTGTTTTTCAATTATATTTCTTTTTGTTTTTGTTTTCCTTTTTGTTTTACAGTTCATTCTTTTTTATCTGATCACTCCACTGCGCATTTGAAATAATATGGTTTGTTTTTTGGTCAAGATTTGACATTAATATTTGATTTAAAATTTTATAGAAGCGAGGAAGATGGAGGAAGATGAGGGCATAGAGAACAATATAGTTTATACAATGTAAAAGGATGTACCATATACAAGTATGATTAACAATTTTATTGGCAGGACTTATCTATTTCTTAATGACCATTAGGCAAGAAGGATGGTTGTTTAGGTACTCTGTCATGGTTGTTTGAATTTCGTATTAGCTGTAATATGCTTTATTTTTTTGTATAAATTTGCAAGCAACATGTTTGTGCTACCTTTTAAAAATCAGTACTCTCAATCTTGATAGAAGCACCAGCAGTAAACTACCAATTCAAATATATGATATCAATCTGTGTTTGAAAGCTTAAAAATATATGGGTTGTTCTTGTTAGTCAATGTTATTTGCTTCTGCTTTGTTAATTTTGGTCCCTACCCCTTTCTTTGGGATCTATGATATGATTTGGTAGTTGGTTTGCATAATGTTTGCTATTATTTTTTATTATCACCTTATATTATACTTATTTTTCTCATATTTGTTGATCATATATTACCATAGGAAATTCAGCATTTCTGCAACTTTAGATAACATCATTTCCACTACCGAAAATCATAATTGTTTTTAAAATCTTTTCAACAAATTTTTGAAGTCAATTTGTTATCTAAAAAATTTCATAACCAATAATAACATTTTCATTTAATTGCTATTTGTTTTTTTTCTCTCTCTCTCTCACTATTTTTCTACATCTCTCTCTCAACTCTCATTATTCTTCAACTCATTAGACAAATTCACTAAGAACATAAAACTAATAAGTTGGTGGCGAATAATCATTGAATTTTATCTCAGCTTTTTAACTTGTAACCAGCTTTGGCCTTGATTTAGGTAGGTGGCTCTTTGCTTGCTCATGACCAATGGGCTAATTTAATCACACATTTTCACAATCTTATGTTTGGATGGCTAAGTCAGGTGTATCTTTTTTTTTGTCTCAAAAAGGCTAAAATCTATTAACTTGCTTTGGATATTTTTTTAAAATTTTTTAATTTTGCAGTATGAGAAAGTGAAGGGCATGCTAGAAAGCTTGAGGACAATGATATTAGTCTCAAATCTAGGGAGACAGTAATAAATCTATCTTCTCAAACAATGTTTGCAAGATTTTCTCACGTGCTAAACCCCTAGCCAAGTAAAAGAAGCTTGGTAAAGAGGGTTTTGTATGAATTTTTTGAATGTGAGTGTCTCAAGGATGAGTGGAAGTGAGACTCTTACAAGATTTGGTTCTGGTCTTCGACATTTTCTTGGTATTGAAGATAGGTTGTATTGCTTTCAAGGGAAGTTAGTATCATCTTTCTACATTCTAGACAAGTCATATCTTGAAGACTCTTGCTATTCTCTCTCATTTTTTTTTGACTTGATTCTAAAGATATTTGTAATTCATTATATAATTTTTAAGTAGTTTTATTCTTGAAAAAATTTCACCATGGTAAATGAATGCTAAGTTTGTGTATCCTAGTGCAAGAAGAATTTCATCAATATTTAAGTGACAAGAGGCATCAATTTCTGTTTTTTAGTTTCATATGCTTGAGTTGATTAAAACTATTAAATAATATCCAAGTTTTGGGAATGTGCTTAAAGAGTAATTCTACATTGACCAAATTTTGTAACCAAATTTAGAGCTCAAATGACATGACAGCTGAATTGGGCTTCTTTATTTGGTGTCATATCATTTGGGCCCCAATAAAAAATTTAAATAATATGTTGTCATGTCATTTGAGCTCCAAATTTGATCAGTGTAGCCTTATTGGTGCTAAAATGGGATCATGGAGTAAGCATAAATGTTAACCAAAATTGTAGATTTTGGGAAAGCAAATCCATAATTAGGGTACAATATGTCATTGTGAAAAAGTTATAAGTGCAACGCACATATGCATTAACTAGTATAAATTAAAAAGATGTCAGCGATATTTTGAATAATAGATAAGATGTCTTTGAAAATATGATAAATTAGAAGGTGTGTGACTGAAATTTTCACCAAAAAAAACTAAAAAAAAAAACTTGACATCCCCCTCTGATCTCGTGGTAGTGGGAACATCCTAATCCATGGGAACATGCCTATCTTATGTTATAATTACAACATAATTGTCTGTTTCATTGTACCCACAAAAATCTTCTTTTTTTTAAGTTTTTGAAATGGACTTCTAGCTATTAATCTTCTTGTAGTTGAATTATTGATATTTTTAAAATTATATCAAAAAATAATTTCTAGCTATGAAGGTTGATCTGAGTTGTTTATAATCACCAAAATAGTATAATAATTTAAAAATTAGATAAAAAAAATGTAAACTTATTATGGGTTTTTCAAAAAACGAAATTACCATATTGAAAGTGAAACATGTGTAGACGTTTTCATGCAGCTGTTGGCAACGGTGGGACCAGGTGGGTGTTGGCACCGGCCACTGTCATCAAGGATTTCGCAACTACCATCTTTTTTAAACATTCAAAGTTTCGGATGACATGAATTCTAGACTTCTGCAAAGTTTCAGAGAGGACGAGGTACTATTAGCTCTTTTCCAGATGTATCCTACCAAACTCCCGGGACCTAACGGCATGCCTGCACTTTTTTTCCAAAAGTATTAGCATGCAGTGGGGACGGACGTTCTTCATTATGTTCTATCACTTGTAAATGGAGGTGATTTCCCAGGAAAGCTAAATTAGACTCGCATTGTACTCATTCCAAAAACCTTAAATCTAGATTTCATGGCTCAATTTCGGCCTATTAGCCTCTCTAACGTTTTATATAAAGTGATTACTAAGGTCTTGACTAATAGGCTCAAATATGTTATTTCCTTGATACTATTAGAAAATTAAGATCCTTTCATTCGAAGAAGATTAATTACAGATAATGTTCTTGTTGCTTTTGAAATCAATCATTATTTAGTCGTGCATGAGTTAGGCGTACCATAGAGTAGAGTGAATTTTCTTAGAAGGAATGATGGGTGCTTTGAGGTTTAATTCACGCTTTGTTCATTTAGTCATGTAGTGTGTCCAACTAATGTCATATTCGCTGCTCTTAAATAGTGATCAAATGGGCTATTTTTTTTCTTGAGAGAGGCATTCATCAAGGAGTTCCTCTGTCTTCTTATTTATCTATACTACTGATACTACTAATAATTGGATGAAAAACTTGTGAATCTCTATTTTTCCCTTATAAAAGATTGTAAAAACCACTCTATCCTTTCACAATTAAATATCTAAATTATTATCATATCCTTATATATTAAAATCTCCAAAATAACAATAACATTTCTTTTAATTATTTATTCTCTATGTATAAATATTTATTTTTT
>CM042189.1:36201277-36230467 GCA_023539305.1 Ilex asprella
TAGTACAATTATATATAATTTTTTATATGTATATACAGAAGTAAAGTCATATATATGTTAACTTATTATACACGTGTAATTAGAATTACATGGTCAAATATATATTATATTTTATTTTTTAGTATGAAATAATATAATAATATTATAGGTGATCTAATCCATTTATTTAACAAAAGAAAACTTAATAATTCTATAATATAATTAGATAGACATATGACTAAAAAGGGATTGGAGAGATGCATAAATAAATGACACCAGCAACAAAATGGGGATATAATTTTTTCAAAGAGAGTAAATACACGATCAAAGCCTTCTAGTCTGTTGATATTATTTTTCTGACAACCCTAAGTTAGAAATTATTTTTAGAGGAGTGCGCGAGAGCATATAAGACTAGAGCACCTTCAATACTTATCCGTATGAACATAAACGGATCCGGTTATGCACCGATTGTTGTTACTTTCTTATTTGCTATTGCAACTATTTTTTTGAATTCTGTACGATCCAATTCATGGGATTTGGATAATTTCATCCACTTCAGGATATATTGTCATTTGACCTGATCTTTTTATCTACTCCAATCCAAAATTATAGTAAATGGATCCTGATAATGCACAAAATCATCTTCGTGCGAGATCAACAGTCATAAGAGTGATTAATGAGCAATCAGTGGCAAAACAATAAATATAGGTCAACACTGGAGATTTATAGTGGTTCGGTCTCGGATGACCTACGTCCACTCTTCGAACGACGACGGTGGCCTTAGGCGTTTTATTGATCAACGGTGGTGCTCCGGAGAGTTTACAATGAGTCTAGAGAGAGAGAGTGTGTAGAAAATTTAGAGAGCTTGTTGAGTACAACTAGTCTCGTGTGTGTGTCTCAAGAGTCATCGTGCCCTATATACAGTGAGGGCTTATATTATATAGGTTCACCAAGGCGGTGAGGCGGTGACGTGAGGGAGAAGTCTCCCGTCAATTTGATAAGTACAAACATGGTAAAAGTGAGCCTCTTTGGTAAGTAGAGTTATGGTAGGAGATCTCCGTATCTCGAGTCTTCCTTCACGTGCTCCTATTTACTCGGATATCATTCTGGTGTGGAGTGTGTTTATGCTTAGCCTTGGACTTGAGCCTTGAAGTAAGGAGGAGACGAGGAGGATAAGAGAAGGCCAAAGTGGGAGGCGCCCACTCGGCCTCCTATGGGCGACGCCCAATTGGAGGGGAATGGGCGGCGCCCCATGAGGGGTGTCCTCACCTCGTTGTTCAGCTCTTCCTTCTTCCAAATAACCCATTTAGTTTCATAGCTCGTCTCTCTCTCCTTCATACTCCTTGGAGGATGATTGTGAGTTGGATTGGTCTTGATCTTGAGTCTTGAGCTCGGACTTGCTTCGGAGTGGGCACTTGAGTGAGGAGGCCGGAGGAAAGAAGAGGAGGAGACGCTCGAAGGAGAGCCAACCCAAGCCAGCGCCCAAGGGCCTTCGGCCTCTTGGGTGTTGTCCTCTTGATGCCCGCGCCTTCTTGGAGGAGCTTGGGCGTTGGCCACTTGATCTCCTTGGACTCCCTTCACTATTCACCTCCGATTCACTATTCATCTCCAATTTACTATTCAATTCCCTTTGGCGGGTGGACCCAGCTCTATGGGTCTTTTGGGCTCTTCTATGGGCTTCTTCGACTCCATTCGGATTGGACCTTAGCTTAGTAAAATCCGGACTCATCAGATCTTAACTTTTTTTTTATTTTTTTTCGAAAGTTTTAATGGTAGCGAATGAAAAAATAATAACATTGTAGTCAATGAAGGAAATAAACGGGTCTCACTCAGATTCAAATTAACGGATCTATGTCACTATATCCAACTAAATCGAATCCAAAACAAAAATCCAGTCTACTTATCTTTCATTCTTAACTTGGCATATAAATGATGTTCATTGCAAAATTTCTGACATAATTCACAAAAAGAAAATATTTGTAGCCATACGCACACACATAACCTTATTGGCTTCGGTTGAAGTGCAATAAGTCTCCCTAAAACTTGTGGAGGGTTTAACCAACCTGACCTGTCCAACGTACATTTCTACACATCTAGTACCTTTCTACACATCTATTAAATAGCAGTGATTAATGATTAAAAAGTTTCTCATCAATAAATTGGGTAATGGGGAGATCCAAATTTTTTTGATCTTTTTCATCATCACAACAGAAGCAGGTGATAGTTGTATTTAGGTAAAACAAATGTTGAAGTTGAATAACAGGGTCTCAACGAGTTGTATTGTATAATGTTTGTTCCGTGTTATTTCAAGTCACATCTATTTGGATCATGTTATTTTAATTTGTGACAATATTCGAGTTAATATAATAATTTAATTTCAAAACAATTCATAAAGTATTTGATAAGAAAATGATAAAATTATTCCCGTCTTGACCAAAATTCGACACATTTATTATTTGTGTTAATGAACCATGATTCCAAGCATCTAAACAAGTTAAAATTAGAAGGTGAAAGGATAGATTATGTATACACAAAAATTTAAGGATTTTAATCATGCTTTAGCAAAAAAAAAAAAAAGGATTTCAAATAAAAAAAACACAGAAATGAACTCGAGCTTAAGCAAGAACAAATTATTAGTTTTTATTTCATCTTTTCTCTTTTGGTTGTTTTTTTTTATTTTTTACCCTACACAAATACCTTTCCTTTCCTTGAAATGTTTTTCTCTTTCCATAATAACAATCTACACATACCTAATACTTTACCAAATATTCCATAATATTTGTTCTAGAAAATTCGGCGAACTTTTTGGTATATATACACATCATTATTTCCATATTAATCTACACTTATCAAAAAGTTTATCAAACTTTCTAGATAACTCAGAATACGCCACACATTTTTGGTATAGAAATTTTTGTAAACTTTTAGATTGACAAGTCATGATTTTGCCCATAAATATCGATTTGAATCAAATATCGTTGAAACTCTAAGACCACATACTTATCTAAATTTGAGTAAAAAAATAATTTAAAATTTTGATTAAATGTAAAGCTCTCCCATGGATAAACATATTTTTATCCTCAAATTTTTCAAAAAAAATTCTAACTTATCCAAAAAAAAAAATCTTTTCTTTTTTATATAAACATCTCCAATCAATAAACCTATTTTTACACTCAAATATTTCAAAAAAAAAAAAAATCTAACTTATCCAAAAAAAACTTTTACGTTTCTTTTTCTCTTTTATGAGATCTGCAAGCAACCATCCCATCGAGTCAAAAGCCACTGAAGGGGAAGACGACACCGAAAGGCCACTCACTCTAACTTTGGAAGATGACGATGATCAGAAGAGTGTGAATCTTATAAGGATATTTGACAGTTGAGATTTGAGTATTGCATTTAGATCTTTTTGATTTAGATTTACAAAAGAGTTTCTCTTCATTTGGGGTAAGTATGAATTTAATATTAGAGAATATTTTTAGATCATTTTTATCTAAATTTAAATTTTGGATAAAAAAAAAAGGTCATAACTAAAGTTGACGTAATAAAGGTCCTTCAATACTTATCCTTCCTTAGGAATATAAACAAATCCAATTACACACCAGATTTTACTACGACCCTATTGTTATGACAATTATTTTTTTGAATCCTATTCGATCCAATCTATTGGATTTAAAGAATTTCATCAAATTGCAAACATATTACCATTTGATCTGATCTATTTACTTGCTTCAATCCAAAATTAAAAATTATAGTAAATAAATCGTAACATATTTTTTGTTGACGTATTATGAGTTGATTAAATATTGGATTGTACTATTATTTATTTAATCGGATCAAACACTTTGTTTGATTTTAAAAATGGGACATGTATTAGATGTTGCATTATAATCCAAATCAAATGTAAATTTATTATTATAACCCCAAAATTAAAGTTGTCATCAATGTAAGATACACATCATTTGCATATTTCTGCCCACTCCCATTGTTCTTCGCTGATTACTACCAACATGAGGTCTTCTTTTCGGCAGTGGTCAATTATTTATGCAAGCAAATATTTATTTATTGATTTTGAAGGGTTTCAATTTTGTGTGGCGTAGATGGATATTGCATGCTTTGGAACGTTGGAATGTGCATGAGTGTGGCAACATACTTTCTTGACAAAGTTTGCTGCATTAGTATCATAAGATTGACTAAGGATCGCCATGGATCTCCTTATTTACATCTTGTAATTAAGTGGCCATAAACTTTATTAATAACCGAAACAGAACAACATGACTCAGTTAGGAAAAGAGCAAAAAAGCCAAACAGAACAACATGGCTCCCAACTCAATCAAGGACTGAAGCTGTGCTGTGATGGTGAATTCAAAGATGGAAAAGCTGCTATTGGAGTTGTTTTAAGGGATTCAAATGGTAAGCTGTTGGATGGAATTGCTAAAACTATCCCAGGGGTTTCAAGCTTATATGCATAAGCAGCAGCAGCCAGGCAAGCTTGCTTACTTGCACACACCACCCAGCAGTTACAGCGTGCTACTATTGAGAGCGATAATGGGCACTTACAGCATGCTACTTTCAAGAGCGATAATTTGAAAGTTATCAAGTTAAGCTTGACAGAAGGAGTTCCTCACTAGGAGATTAATGCCTTTATTGAAGATATTAAGCAAGTTGCTAATCCCCTTAACCTTAGGTTTCTACACAAGCCAAGAGCCTTTAACAAGGCAACTCAGTCCATTGGGTAGCAGCATCGGCTTTATCCAGCTCTCTAGCCTTGAGTTGGGTCAGCTGTTCACCTACAGAATTAGTGGCTTTTTTATTTTCTGATTGTAATCAACATTTCTCTACTTAAATGAAATTATAGCTTTTCTTGATCAAAAAATAATAATAACTGAACAAAAAGAGAAGTTACAGACAATATCAAAGGTGGAAAAATCACCCACAGTTTGCTCCACAAACTGCATGCATTAAGAGCAGCATATTACCGTCTACCCTCCACAGGAAGCCTAGTTTGAAATCAGTAAGCATTCATCATATTGACTGTTGCCTCTAGCCATAATGCTTGAATGTTTGACTAGTAGGCTATTGAAGCTTTGCCCACTTAACTTCAGGGAAGGCACCAACTCAGCCGAATTCAACCAAAACTCATCCATTTCAACTCTACCAAAAGTTCTTAAAAGCTATCAAATTTTGGCATGATTTGGCTTGGATCAGCTCTACAGGAATTTAGTTCCAACCGCATGACTTCCACTAATAACAAGATATGACTAGTCTAGCTTACCAATTCGAACAAGATATGACTAGTCTAGCTTACCAATTCCGCGTCGGATTTTCTCACCCAAATTAAAAAGGGGTTCCGAACCTCGATTTCCTTATGTACGTAGGGCAATGGTGCTGTAATGTGTGTTTTATAATGGGGTTGCACCCCCACTACACAATGGACCTAGAGTCCCAAAAATTGGGAATTGAGCTAGCTAAGAATAATCTGAGTAAAAATATTAAGTGACAACTCCTACACCACCATCCCCCTTTTACTTCTTTTCCGCCTTTTTACTAAGAGAGCTTTATTGAACCCATGAGAATCAAATCGCATGAAGTCAAAGTCAAACTAAGTAAACTGAGGTCAGAGGTGTCAAGCTTGGTTGATTTAAGCTCAGATACAATGCTGAGGCAGGTCTCATCTAATTGATGAAGGAGCAGGACAAGCCATGCTTAGATAAAATCATTAAAGGCAAAGCCACTGACCTCACTTTCTCAGCCGCCCTAACATCAAAAGGCTAGGAGAGAGTCTTCCAAGCAGCTTCTGCCTTAGCAGCAACAACTCGACCTTGAATGGTCCTCAGCTTTATCCAAAGGAGTTTGTTCTAACAGTAACACCGATCATGCTTAAGCAAAGACTAGAACTGCAAAATTTGTTTACATATTACTATTGAAGAGAAGGTACACTTGTTTTGATATTAGAAAGAAGAGGACTAGAAAGAAACATAATACCAAAAAGGCAGTTAATCACCAAGCAACATGATAGTAAAACTGAACAATACGCCAGCTTAATAGCCAAGTCATTCCCTGTGTACAGCCTTGGGATTGTCCTTGGTCGAAGCCTTACCATACACTACATCAATTGCAAGCATTGGCAGCTATATGCTTATATAACATACAATTTGGAGATCATAAAACAAACAGACTATTTTACTAAAACGGGATCAGAGTTCTAGCACTGATAACTTCAACTATGTAGGTGTTAATTAGAATCTTTATAAAGAGCCAGTCACAATATAGTTAAATTAGTATAAGCTTGGCTCAACTACATTCTGACATGGAATATCAGATAACTCAATGAGGCAATGGGAAAAGTAGTGCCAAAGGTTAAAGAGATGATTTAATGCTACTCTTCATACCAAAGAAGATGGATGAGAAGGTATGTGAATTACAAGGCCAAAGGATCATGAAGACAATTAAAATCCAAGATAACATGATAAATGTACAGATTTGCATGGTGCACCGTACTGGTGGAGCTTGACGACATACAAAGAAAGCAGTGCACACTATGATTTCTCCCTTGATGCACTAAGACCAGATGCCGATTGCAAGATTTATGCTAATGGAACATTCGAGACAACAGGTTTAACCCTATGGCATAAAATAGTATTTTTTTTCATGGAAAATATTTCAAAAAATAGTTATATTTTGTTTTAGTTTGACAACATGACTACTGAGGAAAAAGGCATGCTGGATATGTTAAGAAGTAGTCTTAAAAGCAAAGAGCCATACCCAGCTGTGGCTCCCACAGAGAACTAATTTTCGAAAAGGGAAAAATCTATTCTGCCTGGAAGATGTTGAAACCTGAACCAATTCTAACATGACATGCCCAAAAAAATAATCATCTCTTGAAAGTGATTACGAATTCATTGAGGACTTTTTAACTTCATTTGATTCAGCAGCCCACGCAGTGCAAGATAAACGCCATTATTTTGAAGATGTAGCGGGGACCCAGCTAGAAACTCATACAGAGTTCCATTGATGCTTATCCAGCTACATCCGGGCTGCTTCCTTACACCCTTTTCCCTCATAGCCCTCCTCAGCCCTGAGACATCACTCCATCGGTGATCAACTGCAAATGCATTTGACATCATCACATAGCCTGCAGAATTTTCAGGGTCCACCTTAACAAGCATGGCGGAAATATCTTGGGCCAATTCTAATCTATTGTGAAGCACGCAACCGCCAAGCAAAGCTCCCCACACAAAAACATTGGGCTCAAAAGGCATGGAGGTAACAACTTCAAGTGCTTCTTCAACATAGCCCACTCGTGCAAGGAGATCTATGTAGCAAGCATAATGTTCCAATTTAGGGGTGATTGAAAGTCGTCTCATGTTCTTAAATATTAGACGCCCTTTCTCTAACAATCCCGAGTGACTACACGCACAAAGAACACCAAGACATGTTCCAGCATTGGCACGCAAACCACTCTCTTGCATTTCGGAGAAAAGTCTCAATGCCTCTTCTCCTTGACCGTTTATTGCCAGGCCCATGATCATAGCATTAAATGAAACAACATCTTTGGTGACCATTTGATTAAAAACCCCTCTTGCCCTCTCCAAACTCCCACATTTAAAATACATATCTATCAATGCAGTTGCCAGATTTGTGTTTAGGGTTGTAATGCATTTGCGCCCTTCAGACTTCATATATTCGTGAACCCATGTTCCTAGGTCCAAATCACCAATTTGAGCACAGGCTGAGAGCACAGAAACCACTGTGACATGGTTGGGTCTACAATTATATTTCTCCAGCATCTGGCGGAAAAGACTTAAAGCCTCAACAGCACAACCATTTTGAACGTAAGCACCTATCATGGCATTCCAAGGAAGCACAGTTCTCTTTCCATTATCAGGCATTTCATTAAATATTTCCCTACTCTTGTCAACCTTTCCCCCTTTCCCATATAAATAAACAAGAACAGTATTGACTGAACCATGACCCAAATTCTTGGAAACAAAATTATTTCTAAATTCTGATATTATTCTCAACCATTTCTCAATTTGTAAAATCTCAAGTTTAGAACATGCAGATAAAACACTAACCATAGTATCGTTTTCTGGCCTCAAATTATCCTTTATCATTAATAGAAAAAGACTCAGAACTTCCTCCACCTGACCCGACTGGGCATACCCAGAAAGCAAAGAAGTCCAAGAACAAACCACACTTCTGTCAGGCATTTGATCAAACACTTTGCGTGCCGACACCATATCTTTGTGCCCCTTAGCATAGACAGCGAGTAAACCATTACACACATAAGAATTATCAACAAAACCCAGTTTTACAATGTGAGAGTGAAATTGTTTAACATAATATGCTTCCTTGGACCGAAAACAGGCCTTCAGAAGGAAAGAAAAGGTCAAGTCACTGGGTGAAAGGGATTGCAACTTCAATCTTTTGAATATAAGTATGGCAGGAGAGTAAAGGCCTTCTTCAGCTAATACTCGAATAATGGCATTGAAAGGAAATGTATTGGGAGATTGTAGTAGGTGAAAGAAGCGAAGAGCTAGCTGAGATGGGTAGTGGCCAATGAGACGAGTGGCTATCAGATTATCTTGGTGTGCGCCAACTCTGAAGATATGAGCATGGATTTGGAGTATGTGAGAGTGTGGAAGATGGCCTTGTAGAAGGCTGGAGAGGTTGGAGAAGTTGCTAGAGGTTGAATTTGAAGAGAGAGAATGAAAATGTATGAGATGGAGAAAAGCAAGGGGAGGAAAGTGAGTTCTGAACTTCAAGTGAGGTTGTGAATGGTGGAAGAAATGTAGCATTGTTGGGGGGGATGAGCGAGAGTATTCATTTTGAAAACTCTTTCAAATTCGTGGTATATATTTCATGTCATTGATACACCCGTTACCACCACCCGAACTTTCTGAATTCAACTCAAACTCTTTTGATTCGGTGTCGATTTGAAATAATCATACCAGTCCATATGTGGCCCAACAATCTACTCGGGAGTGTCTTAGTTAGTGATTTTTTATCCGCTAAGGCCGATGGTGTGACCTGATTAAGGCTCACAAAGATGGTCCATCGGATTGGCCCGACAGCCTGCTAAACACCACCCAACCCAAAGAAATCTTCAACAATATGCTCCTTTCCTTAGCATGGATGTAGTTTGCAATGTCTCCCATCAATATTGGCCAAGAAGTTTTCAGTCAAGGATGTCTTAAGTGTCTTTGACCAAACTAACATACACACATCTCAACTAATCCTTTTCTCAATCCGATCAAAGACAAGTCAACTTTGTTACCAAGATAAAGAATAAATCTCTCATATTCTAACCTTAAAGAATTATCTAGATTCAAACTCATAATGTCTAAATTTATATTTCATATTTATTACCTGACGTATCATCTATCATAACATACCAGCTTCCCCCTCTTAATGGGTTAGTCCTCAACTTTCTTCAGAGTGCAGCGTTTTTATTGTCAAGAAATTCCAATTTCCCTAGTAACTCAATACAAATTTTCCTTTGAATCACATCCTGTCTAATTTTTACCAGTTGAAAAAGTGTTTTTTTTTGTATGCATGCACTGCTCTTGCATCTATTTAAACTGGCCAATAACCCAAGATTAACCTGCACACCAGAAAGAGATCGTCATGGGGGAGGAGAATGGGGCGTCTGGAGCTGCATGCAATTGGCAATTGAAGCTTATTTGATTGCCTGCTGAATTCAAAAACAAGTATTATCACATTCGCAAGAAAAGTGTAAATTTTCACTGGTAGTTTAATAATCGGAATCCAAAATTAAAAAGCATCACAAAACTAATGAAAGAATGTCATTTCCTTCATAATTGTCGGAAAACATAAAAAAATTGTATGCCAATGATAATGTGGCCGCAACCTTTGGCAATTAGAGGATAGTTCCGATGTACAACATATTTGTATAGCTACTAGCAACCAACATGTCTATACACAGATGCAAACTCACAACCAAAACATTAAGACATGTTTATATACATATGGAAATAAGTGTGAAACCAAAACATCTCTCAAGCAACTTGTTCACCACTAGCAACATCATTCTCTGCATCACTTGGCAACGACAAAAGTTCTGTAAGTTCCAAACGATATTCAAGGCCTCTGAGGTAGTGCCCCAACAGCATGCACCTTTAAAAAAGACAATACACGAACATCAGACACCAAAAATTAACAGTATTTACAGTCAGCAGTGAAGACGGTATGAATGTCTGATTTTGCCTAGTTCTCAAGGGTAACCTGTAAGAGGGAGTTCCAAAAAATGGGCCAAGAGCCTAAGAGGGTTTTCACAAAATGGGCCTAGGGTTTTCAATTCTCTTCCTCTTCTCTATGCCTATAAAACCCCACCTTATTGCGCAGACATCGAAGTTCAAACAATTGTTATAACAAGCATGATGTGCAAATGAGGGCTCTCACAGCTCAAACAAAGAATTGCTACAATTTTAACGAAGGGACAAAAAGGTACGAGCTCGACCTACCATGAGGGCTGCCAAATTAAAATTCAGCTCAAGCTAGATTGAAAGGAAATACATGCAAGGAGAAAAATATCTTCCACATTTCGCCAAGAAACGTACAAATTAATGGTTTATTTGGGTTATGGTGTTCTAATCTGGTATGAGATATGGACGGGCTAAATGGTCAAGTGGAAGAAAAATACAACAATTCAGAATAAAACTATAATGTTATTTTGATATTACCAGGGGAAGTCAAAAAGAAGAAAAACATCTGAACAAAGTTAGCTTGCCAAAAAATGTGTTAAAAGATCAGCCATTGGCCTTCCACTAACTTTTTTTTTTCCGGAAGGGAGCCTTCCAGTAACTTTGGTTCAGCTGAAACTTAGAAAAATGTAATTAATAATATAGCTATAATAACAGCATCAACACTAAAACAAAACAAAAAAATTACAAATTTAAACTTAAATTTTTAATAATCGAATTTTCTGACTGAAATGAATTTCATATAGCTTTCTAGAAAAGAAACAAGAGAACAGGACTAGTCTAACCAGAACAGCAGACGAGCCAGATAATCCCGAGTCAATGAAATGAGAGGCTGGAATTGAAGCGACGTGTTCTCAATAAGATCGACACAATCTTCTTCGATTCCAACATTTACAGTTCCTGTAGCAGGGTTCTCGGACAAATGAGGAGCCTTCATCTTAGGAGAAAGGGTAGCCAGGAGACCATGGACTACAGAGTAGATTGTTTCTTTCAATTCAGGGGATGTTGGTTCTGACAGCTCGGCCACCTGTCCATGACATAATTTCACCAATCAAAGGAGGATATGTAAGAGAATCGTAAATATAGCCAAGCGTACAGCATAATTGCATGAATGCAACAAATAACTGAATTTCATCTGCCCTAAAGAAAGGGTTCGATAAAATCTATGCCAAAAAAAGTACATCCACATCCCAAATACCAATATACAATTAAATACAAGGTTTTTAAAATCAGGATCCTATCTTGGATCGATAGGGGAGGTTACATTGCAGTGCCGGATCAAGAATCAAAAGATCCTATCAACTGAGAAAATGAGACGAAACATATACAAAATTCTGAAAAATAAGAACTAAACAAGCCTAGTATCTACACAAATATAAATATTATGACAAACATAGAACTTCAGATATTGATTGAAATTTGATAAACTATAATTTAAGCATTGAAAATGGTTTAAAAAAAATAAATTGCTAATATTGTGGGATTTTGCAAAAAGAAAAAGAAAAATTGAAGTATTTTGATCTTAACTTTCAGAGAAAGAGATACGGGGTGGAGACCGGAATGTTGAAAGACCGTTGGATAATAACATTGACTATTCGACATCCAAACCAAAAAAAATTAGAAAACAATAAAAATGGAAGATTATCTAGCTATAATGAACAAATAAAGAGACCTATTTGTGAACGAAATAAACTTTTTGTAGCTTTTCTTATCTACTAGGTAGTGCACACGCACGTTGCACGTGAATTATTTTGAATTTGTTTTTTGATTTTATTTTTACTTTATAACTATTTAAGTTAATAGCATTTTGCTTGCAACATGGATAGTAACTAAACAACAACAGAAATACAAAAAAAAAGGAATGAAAACAAGAATGAAAATGAAAGTAAAATAAAAGAAAAAAGTTTTTGCACAATTCCATGTTGAAGCACAAAAACTATCAAATTCAAATGAATCTATATAATGGTAAAATATTTTTATAGAGAATTGTGAAATTCTCATCATCTTTTTTTTTTTTTTTTTGAGCCAAAATTATATAAGTTCAAAGATAACTTATCATATTATAACAACTTCAATGTATTGTTGAGAATGCGACCACATGAGCAAACAAGCATTATTTCACCCTGTCATAATGATCTCTTAGAATATCACTAAAGTTTAAACCTAGAGTTATAGAATAGTATACATAAGATGGTTAGCTATACATGTTAAATAAATATTAGGGTAAAATACCACTTGTTTAACTCATAATATTCTGAAATTCAGTCAATAACAGACTCGTTTTTACAAATTAAACCATCCTACCTATACCATCATAAAAGGGTCTCCATTGTCATAAAGAGGAGGAACTCCCTTGGGATATCCCACTACGTTTCAACATGGTCAATATTAATTAATTAAGAGTCTCTTTTCTTTTCTTTTCTTTTCTTTTTCTTTTTGATTGTGGTACTAACATGCTTCAATTTATTATCCAGTAAAATAGACATCAAACACTAAACATGTCCTACATTTGAAACAAGAAAAATGAGCTAGACTATCTCTTAGGCAGTTAGACCATTAGCAAGTGAGATATTTTGTACGTTTTGGTTTCATAAACGTTCTCCACTACGTTATTCCATTGGGTCACAAATAAAATTACTACCCATCATAATTCACAAATCAATATGATAGCGTGATTCATCATAAAATACCAACCATAAATAGATTTAATTTTACTAAGCAAGTGCACCAAGTTTTAGCTTGAAATTGACATTCCTTGAACCTACACCTCAAACCCAACCTACACACTTCTTCCCCGCATTTATATACACAATTGTCATCATTAATTATTTTTTTGGCAAGATATTATAATAAACTTAAAAAAAATGGTACCGAAGGTTTCTGCGATAAATATGTACCGAAGTTAATTATGAGGGAAAACAAAAGGTTAGCAAACTAAAGAGAAATCACTTTACAGAATTAAATGATTTTATCATGGTTCTTAAGTACTAGACTTTTGGGTTACAAAGTTGATTTTGTGCTGGATAGTATTGTATATGTATGATTTGTTAAGGGCAATAAAGGTATTCAAAAAAAATTTCAAGTTGTTGACATTTAGGAGTAGTATAGATAGATTGAAACTTTCCAATAAACTCACAATTATATAAGACATTGACATTTGGATTGAGTCCTTAACTATGAAAACGAAAAATATGGATTGGATTGCTCGATAATTAAATGCGCCTAACAAACGTACTGAATAACTTGAATTGGTAAAATTGTAGTTCTGATCAAGATTCTAAGATCCAATAAGATCAAGATCACAATCCATTAAGATCCTACGGATTTAAAATTCTATAATAGACTCGATCAATTTGCTTATATTGGATCATAGGATCGTAAGACCCTAAGATCCAGCTCAAGATTCTGATAACTATGATTAAACAGAAATCACCAATAATCAAATTTACCACAATATAATGAGAACAAGTTGTTACGAAAATAAATGGCATTATGCAAATTCAATGGTTGAACCACAAGACACCTGCATCCCAAAACATTTAAGCACAAGTGCACAAGAATTAGGTCTAAGAAGAATAGGCACGTGAAACACTGGCACTTCTATTGAGAAATGAAAAAATCTACCACGCACTCTAAGGCTCAATGTATATGCACGCCTCTATAATAGACTGCAAAGACACGACAAGGACTTGGCAATTGAGACTATAAACAGACTTTTGTGCACAAAAATGGTGTGCTTTTCTAAATGCTGACCACTAGGAACGCTTTGACACGAATCCTAAGAAGAATATTTTGCAGTAAATATATTGGAAGACTTGCAAACTATATGTATATTTCAGAGTTCAGACAATCAGATTTGCAGTTGCAAGTGAACCTCTTTGGGGCCTAAAGTTGCATGAAGAAGTGCTCATAGAAACAAAACAGCCTAATGCTTAGTTTTGCATATGTAGCCAGGAGTCCACAGTAACCAGAGAAGATGAAACTTAATAATTTCGAGTGGAAGAGTTGCTCCAAATTTCCATTTCTTCTTCTTTTCACTTCTTGCCAATAATGCAGCACATATGGCAAGCTTAGAATCATTGGTTGTGGCAATCACAAACTAAGTCCTTAATACGCTCCTGGAAAGGACTCCTTAAAACAGATTAATACTAATATAGCACCACAATCCCCATATATACAGAGTTTGATGGAGACCTTCCAAGTTTGATGCTAGCATATGCCAACCAATGAAAGTAGTAGCAATCACGAAGTATAAGAGAAACTCGTCATAGTAAAGCATTCGTTGTTGATAAAAAAACAGCTCTGATGCAGTATATAATTAATGGCCAACCTTTTCTGGTTGCAGTGATCTCAAGTAATCCAGCAAATCATTCTTTTCCTCCCCGACAAACTGTTGCATCTGAAGAGCTGCACTTTTCCTCTTAACTTCGTGAAGCTCCTTGAATAGGCAGAACCAAGAGGAAACGTAAGAATAAAACCTAAAAATAGTGGTTATAACCTCTGAATTCGTACCTCCACTCTCCATTCAAGAACACCAAATTGCTCCGGTCAAGGAAAAATTAAAGAAAAAGCAGGTCCTCCACTGCCATATACACCTTGTCATTTTCACAATGAGTTACTTATAAACAACAATAATCACAAAACGCTGTGTTATCAAACTGTTCAGCAGCTTTGGCTTATAAAACCTTACACACTGAGTGTCCCTTGATCTGTTATTGATAAGTGGTCTCAAGGGAAAGAAACTTTGTAAGGAGTCAACGGCTCGGCCACGCATATTGAATGCACAAATAGAAATTGACGGCTCAAACAAGAGGACAGGCACCAATCTAAGAAACTGATAGCAGTGCACAATTGTGGGGAAGGATAAGGTAAACAATATAGAAAACCGTCCAGAGAACTTACCGTCTATTGCACATAAAACCATACAAGTTACATGCTACCACCAGCCATAAGAAACGTGGCCAGCATACGTCTCATTTCAACTCAACAAAGTTTTCTCGCAACTATTTCAGATTGACAACATCAATCCCATTTTACCTTTCCAAAATAAAAATACTTGAGTAGATAGGGAAAATGATTAACCTATGCCTACCCACGAGGAAAAATGAACTCAAAACAAAAGCAAAAAAATTGGGTGCAAAATAAATGGCAATTAGAATCCCAATAACATCAACTTCATGTAAGTTCGAAAGTTTTCCAAAGCCACCACAACAAACACATGCACAAATATCAACATTATGTCTCCATCAAACACATAGTGCAACAGACATTTTGTAATAGGGTTCTCCAAAGTATTTCAGAAAGGGAAGGAGGAAGGGTGGAGCCGCCCACCCTTAAATTTTTTAATATTACCTATATAACTCTGAAATATTTATTGAGTATATTTAGGTATGCTCACCCTACTATTTTTACAATACCTATTAGAATAGAATCATAATCAAATGATTAATAACTATTGGCCACGCTTCAAAAGATACGTTGCATAGTTCTTTTTGGACAAGTTTTGAACAACTTAAGAGTCATTTTGTGATTTTTTCAAAAAATTATGGAGTTAGTTTATTATTGTATAAACATTATTATAAGTACATGAAAATCAAGATCAAATTATAATTTCAAAATTTATTAGAGTTAGAAAATTTAAATATAGATATGTTTATGAATTGAGATATAGTTGATTATGAATGTTGAAATCGTAGACATTGAATCAACAAAAAATACATTTAACAATGTCAAAGGAGATATTTTCTTAGATGTTTGAATTATTATGTTGCAGTAGTTGTAGTGTGACTTTCGTTATATAAAGGTTTAATTATATATGTTCTGCATGTTGATGTTATTCTAAATGTCTTATTTTTAGAAAATATTTTGTTCAAAATTTTAAAATATTAGTGGGCTTATTTGGCCATTGTTTGTTGAAAGTTACAAGTAACAGTGTCTTTAAGTACGGTTAATTACTAGTATTATATTATATTTGATACTTAAAAATTCAATAAACACAAATGGGCAAAAAATCAAAGTACATTGTGTATACTAACCAAAAAGACTAATTATAACCTTTTATAAAAAATAAGGTTAATGTTATAAAAAATAAGGTTAATGTAACCATTTGAAATTGACACCCAGTGTGTTTTAGTATTTTAAAAGCATTACATAAGAATTTCATTAATAATACTATCAAAAAATATCTTCCTCTATTTATATAGTCATGCTACCAATCATCTCTTTATCACCAATCCGGATACTCAATTGAATCTTCTCTTCTCTCTTGGGTGGTGGCTCGCTTTAGTCAAATTAGAATAATTTCATCAGATAAATACTAAGGAGCACGGACACTCGCCGGGGGGTTGCCGTGGCAATGTCGAACACGTGTCCTACACAGATACGTGCAGAATACGGCCGGACATGTGTCCAACACTTTTAGAAGTGTCCTAAACAAGAGAAGATAATTTTTTACAATTAAATACGGCCCCGATACGTGAGAGACATGTGGTGATACAGTAGAAATACGGCAAGGTTTCACCTGTAATTTTAAGAATTTGAGGAACTAAAACGAAATAAAGAAAAGAAAAGAAGAATTGATGCCCTATGTTAGGGTTGGAAAGAGAAAAAAATGGAAAATTTTCAATCTTCGGTGGTTGTTTCCATAGCCCACTCCAAAATCGAAACAGAGAGAGTGAAGAGTCGAACGAAGGCTCCACCAAATATGCTTCAGCAACGAGGAGAAGAAGAAAGGAGGGAAGACCATAACTGTGACTGCGAAGCCCTTGATTCGAAGCCCCAGATTTGTTGTTGATGTCTGTTGTGTTGTGTATCCACTCCATATCTGTTGTTTTGTGCCTATTGTGTTGTGTATCCACCACGTTCCTTTTTTTTTTCTTTTTGTTACTGCCAGCATCTACCACAATCTTTTTTTTTATTATTGTTATGCTGTCTTCTCTTTTTTTTGTAGCATCCACCACATTCTTTTTCTTTTTGTTACTGCTATGTTGTGTCTTTTTTTTTTTTGTTACTCCTATGTTGTGGATCCACTCCAAGGAAATGGTGGATGAGTATTTTGAATCTTTGATTTATTTCAATTATAATAAAAAAATCAATGTTTGCTAGGTCTTATTAGTTATTATTAATGTTTTTATACATATAAAAATATATATTATTATTTTAATTAGTGGTATCCTCGCCGTATCAATGTCTTATATTTTGAGATTTTGTCGTATCCCTATTACCGTATCATATCTGATATGACACCCGTATTCGTATTCATGCTTCTAAGCTCAATTCTAAAAAAATGTTCACCAACACTTCTACTAATGAAAAGTGTACATGTAAAAAAATATATCATAAAAAAGAATGTCTAATAAAGCCTGGGAAACAAATTATATTTAGATATTTTCTCATTCTCTAAAAATATACAAATATTTTTTTATTCATCCACATTTGAATAATAAAAAGACTGATAAAACATAATACACCTAAAACGTATCGCTTCATATGTTCTTTGTTTTTCAGTTGAGTCATCGCGTCTTCTAATATTCATGAATAGATTAGGTTATTATCGATATCTGCAAACATCTCCAAATTTATTATATCTATGAAATCTTTCTCAAACTCCGTATGAATGACGTCAATCAGCCATGTAGGTTGAGATGTGCTAACAATATCATACAACATTATTAGATTATTTGGACTAAAATCATTTTTTTTTCAGTTCGTCATATAATGTTTTTTTCTTCGTTATATGGTCTCTAACATCAAATCTAAATCCATTTTCTTCGTCTCAAACTGTATCCACAATGGATGGATAAAGCGCTACAAATCATACTGCACAGGTTGGTTGTAATTAAAAAAAATTCCTTTGCAAAATCTCAAGTGGTGGGAAGAATTTCTGCTATTTTGTGCACAATATAATGTTCACTTATTTTTATCTCTGCCATCTATAACATACGACCTAATTTAATTTTTGTTCAGAACAAACTTTGAGATTAGGGTTCCATCTTCAAATGAATAATTTTTAAATTTACCTAATTTATTTGATACCGGTATCAAATTATAAAGTACATAGATAGGAGGTCGTTCCGTATTATCTATTATAAAGTTACCAACGGATTAACCAATATTACAACAATAAAATAATTTTTTATTGGCACGTGTTCTAAGAATAACACACCAACAAAAATAATCAAAAAAAGAATAATTACAATGTTCATTGTTATCATACGTCGCTGCAACATTGTTCTTAATAATCATTTAAACATTTAATTAAAGATAAATAAAAAATAATATAAATTTAGTCTACTTGGGATATAAATTCAGTCTTAATAATCATAAACATGCAACAATTAAATGTTCAAATGATTATTAAAAACAATATTTCAAAGACGTGTAATAACAATGAACACGTTCAAATGATTATTAAGAACAATATTGCAACGACGTGTAATAACAATGAACGTTGTAATTATTATTATTTTTGATTATTTTTGTTGGTGTGTTGTTATTCTTATTCTTGCAATATAAAAACACGAAGCTATATAAAATTATTTTGTTGTAATATTAGTTAATCTGCTGCTAATCTTATTAGTATATATTTAATTTCCAAATTTTATATTATGTACAAATAACATTGAACGACCTATATTTATGTACGTCGTAATACGCATTTAACGATATCGAAACCTCAAAAGCCGTATGCAACAGATGGCAAAAATAATAATAAGTGAACATTATATTATACACAAAATAGCAGAGACTTCTACAAAGAAAAAAAAAATTAATCACAACCAGCCAACTTGTGCAGTATGATTTGTATAATTAATACGGAAAACGAAACGCGATATCCATCCATTGTGGATATAGTTTGAAACGGATAAAATGGATCCAGAATCAAAAGTGCGAGACCATATAACAAAAGAAAGAAACATTATATGACGAACCTAAAAAAAAAATTAATCTAAATAATCCAATTATATTGTATGATATTGTTAGCACGCTTCCAACTACATGGCCAATTGACATCTTTCATACGAAGTTCGAGAATGACTTTATAGATATGATAAAATTAAATGAGAGGTTAATGAATATAAAAAATGACATAATTTGTTCACAAGCATTAAAAAACATGGAGACTCAATTGAGAAACAATGAACATCTGAATATATAAAGTGCTATTTTGAGGTAAAAATGTTTTCTCAATCTTTTTTTATTTAAATGTAGATGAATAAAAAAATATATTTGTATGCTTCGAGAGAATGAAAAAACATCTAAATATAATTTTTTTCCCCGCTGTAGACAATCTTTTGGAAGTCTGTGTAATTTCTGATAGTAAAATTTGATTTTTTGACAGCATGTGTATACTTACTTTGTCTATAGAAGTATGATTGCAATTTTCATTTCAATAGTGATGAATTTTATTTATTAGAAGTAGTATTGGTAAACATTTTTTTAGAATTTGAGATAAAGTTGATTATGAATGTTGAAATCGTAGATAGTGGACTCATTTTGGTTGTTGTTTGTTGAAATTTACCAATAATATAATAATATATAAATGTATCATATAACTTCTATCAGAAAAAATTAAAGCTTATTAAGTGCCCACCCTACAAGAATTTTCTGGCTTCGGCCCTAGAGGAAAGCATATCTTCCAAAGTCCCAAATTGACTAGAATGTCAATAAGGCCCATTGCAATTCTCACATCTTATTTGTGTAGATTAGAACAATTCATCGGAGTAATATTTTTAAAAAATAACACAGTGATCGATAAGAAAACCAAGCCATCCACTTTCAAAAGTAAACTATTTGAAGTGCTATTGTTTACCTTCTTGAAAGATGCCAAACGTGACTGCAACTTAAATATATATTGTTGAGCTTCGGGGGTCATTTCCTCAAGACTGGGAAAATCAATTGTTTTTTCACTATTTTTTTCAGATTTGGGAAACTCTTCTTCCCTGAAACTGTTGATCACTTTATCATCGGCACACATCCTTGGTGCTTCAACTGCCTGTTTCTCAATATTTCCTTCATATATATCAAGGTTCCTTTCCAGACACAGTCTATATTCAGCATTCCGTAGTGTATACCTGCAGTTACAAGAAGATTTACAAACAAAAATCCATTAATTTCATGAAACATCAACTTACGATGATTCAATACCATATCAACCCTTTGTTAAAATTTGAGATCTGTCTCTAATTCATAGGGCCAATGTACTGTAATATTGTCTTTAAAAAACAGAAGAAGAAACAGAATACAGGCTTCATATGATTTTTTAAGAGCCACACAAAATAAAGTCACAGCAACCGTGGTCCAAACTTAGATATTTTGAATGGTCTACAGTTCTCTTTTCCTTATTCTCCCCACCCACCCCCCCCAAAAAAAAAAACCCAAAAAATAAATAAATAAAATCCTCCTTCCTTTTGGCAACAAACTTATAAAAGGTCTAATTAATAGCCATGCAAAGGAACATACCCAGTCATCATCGAAGAAACCAATAGCTTGGAAAGAGGTTCCCATAAAGCTTCAATTAAAACTTGAAACTGGTTGGATGGAAGTAAACCCAACATGCCTGATATTGTCCTCTTCATGGCATCCACAGTAGTTGGTGGCACATCTTTCTGAATAAGGCTCACATCCAAAGGCTCTATCTCTTGTATCAACTTTGTAATTAATGATTTCTGGGATAAAACAAAAACCGAATAATCTAATGTCAAATTCAATATAAATTTTTATTACTTTCCTGATAATTGGTTCCCTAAATTGATATAGCCATGTCACTTTCTTCTTCTTCTTACTTTTTCACTTTTCCCTTTTGGTGAGTAACTGATTATTTTCCTAGATGCATATAAAGTTGTGTTTAAGTTGGAGGATGCTACGAGAAAAGAGAAGAAATGAATTGGGTTTAAGTTGGAGTTTGAAAAGGCATATGATCAGATAAATTGAAATTTTGTAGATAGTGTTAAAAAAGAAAGGTTTTAGGGAGAGGTGAAGGGGTTTTCTTCGACTTTTTCAGTGTTGGTGAATGTGGAGTCTAAGGAGTTGTTCAATGTATCTAGGGGCTTAAGGCAATGAGATCTTTTATCTCCTTTTATATTTACATTGGTGGATGATCTCTTGAGCAGGATGATTATTCGAGCAGAAGAAGTAGGATTCATAGAGGGATTGAGAGTGGGAGGTGAACATGTACCTCTGTCGCATTTGCAATTTACTAATGACACTATTTTTTTCCTTATAAAAGAGTGTCTTCAAAACGTGTTTTCACTAATTAGGATTTTTGAACAAGTCTCAGGTTTGAAAAATAATATGTCTCAAGGGTCGCATTATAGACATCAACTTAGAGGAAGAGGTGGTTAGAAATTTGACATTGAAGGTGGGTTGTTCAGCTAATGAGTGGCCTATTGTACACCTAAGGATCAAAATTTTGATTTGGTGTATTGTTTCAGTAACCTAGGAAACAGAAACGTTTCAACATATTTCAGAAACATTTCAACTCGTTTCGAAAACAGAATAAAAAAATAAAAAATTTAAGAATTATTTTTTCAAAACATTAATCAAAATATACTAAAATATGTTGAAACACCTTGAAACATTAAGAAATAATGGTGCAAATGCATTGAAATATAACAAAATTTTGAAACATTATGGTACACCTCAAAGTATTAGAATTTTGATTACATCATTGATTCGTTTCGATCTCTTTGGAAACGAAAACATTTCGAATGTTTTGACAATTTCGAAACGATATTTTGATCCTTGTGTATACCTAGGGTTACTGTTCGGGAAAATTTGAGATCATTGTCTTTTTTGGAATTCAATTGTTGAAAGGATGAGTAAAAGATTGGATGACAAGAAAAGGACACATTTTTCTCTTGAAGGGAGGATTACATTGATAAAAGCATGTTTGTATGCCATCAATTTGTACTATTTGTCACTCTTTAGAATCCTTGTAGCAATAACTAGGAATTTAGAGAAGATGACGAGGGATTTTTTTTTTTCTGATATGGGAGATGATAAACGGGAACATTTAGTAAGTTATGAGACAATTTTTAAGCCTATAGATGAAGGGGACTAAGATTTGGTAATTTAGTGTCTAGAAACATTTTCCTTGTAGGAATATGATTATGGAAATTCCCGTTAGAATCTAACTCCATATAGCATAAGATAATTATGAGTAAGTAAGATCTTCAGAGGAATGGGTGGGGTATTAAGTCAAGGCATAACATAACCCATATGAGTCTCAAAAAGTTCTTTCACAGATTTACCCTTCTTTTCTTCCTTTGACTCGATATAAAGTTGGAGATGGATCAGAAGTTTAATTTTGGGAGTATAAACAGAGTGGGAATTCATTTTTTCATAATATATTTCTTATTCTTTATCATTTATCCTCAGTCCATAAGGTTCCTATTTCCTCTTTTCCAGTCATGGAGACATGTTTATGCTCTGGGGATTTTCATTTCTTTAGGCATCTTAACAATAGGAAGCAATTGATTTGACTTCTTTGCTTCACATTCTCAGTGGCTTCCTACCTTGTTCTTCTCGTGGTAATAGAATCTAGAGAGTCGATAAATCAATGATCATATCAAAAAAATCCTTCAATTCACATCTGGTTAGCTTCAGAAACAATGGTTTTTTCACTTTGGCCAAAATTATTTGGAAAGCCAATGTTCCCTCAAAAATTAAGGCTTTTGTTTAGAGCCTTGATATTTGTCTTGTTTGTGCAGTAAAAAATCGAATGTTCATTTATTTATTCACTGTAGGTTTGCATGAAGCTTATGGAACACATTCTTAAGTTTGATTGATGAGGCCCTCCTATAGGGAAGCAGATGTAGTAAATTAAGTATTGGGGTAATAAATTAAGTATTGGGGTTTTGGAAAGAAAAAGAATGCTAAAGTACTATGGCATTGTTGGTTTATACCAATTTTTTGGTGTATTTGAATTAAGAGAACCGCTAGAATTTTCAATAATCGCTCTCTTTTTTTTGATTTAATATGGAAACCTATGAAACACAAACCCTCTTAAGAAGGTGATGTATCCGTATCGGACACCGATAATCTTTGAACACTCTTAAACACATGTCTAATACTCTTCTATCCATGTCCATAATTAAATGATAAAATTTTAATTTCGGACACTTATCCAACACTTTTTTAGTGACGTGTTCAACATTTATTTAGAAAGTGTCTACTACTAAATAATAAACATGTGTTGAAATGTGATTAACAAACTTTACAATTTTGAGAACATATAATTATCAATACTAGACATATTAAAGTTGTACTTCAAATATAATAATAAAAATAAAATATGCATAAAAGTTTTAAAAAAAAAAAATTGAGAAAATGAGAGCAATTATTTAAATTATATATTAAAAATTAATGATTATTGACTACTATAATGATGATTTAGCCTAAAACACATATGCTTACATATAAAATTTACTTATCATAAAATATGAATTGCATATCATCAGGGATGGCTCGAGACATTTTGGGGCCTAAAGCGAAAATGATAAATGAGGCCTTTTTATTTTTAATATTAATAATAAATTTAATTTTTTAATTTTTAAATACAAAAATATTTATTAAATTTTTATATTCAAATTTTTGTTATCATAGTAAGAGAGAGAGAGGGAGAGAAAGAATGACTGAAAAAATGGTAGGTTTGAACTTTATTTTTTAGAAGTTTTAGTTTTACATTTAGTTTTTTTTTCTTTATTTAAAAAATAAATTTTATGGCCTTTTTAATTTTACAGTTGAATTAATAGGCTCAATCTATTTAAGTTGAGATATTTTGTTTAGGCATGAATTTAAATTTTTTGTTTGAACTATTACTGTACAATTATAAATTATGGGGTCTTCCTTAAAGTGAGGTCTTAATTTTTTTTTATTGGACTTGTATTTTTATAAGGCTTTTTTGTAGGACTTAAAATATTTATAAATTTAATTTTTTTTACATGGACTATTTATGATATTAAAAAATTTGAAGTCTTCTTTAAAAATGGAGCCTAAAACCCAACCTTTTTTTATAACACTGTTGAACCGCCCCTAATTGTGAGAGAAAAAGAGGAGAAAGAAGAAGAGTTTGTTTTTTTGTTTCGGTTTAATAAAAGAGATAGAAAAAAAAATGTTATTATGTATTGTTGGTTTGGTTGGTTTTGAGAGAGAGAGAGAGAGAGATTTGACTTTTTGATTTTTTTGGTGGCTTTGATATGATTTTTCAGTTTTTTTTATATTGTTCATTTTTTTTAGATATTTAATGTTTGGATTGAATTATAGGCCTAAAATGATTGATTGGGCTTATATTTTTGTAATGTTTTTTTTACATAGGTTATTTACAATGTTTAAAAATTTGGGGCCTTCTTTTGAAATGAGGCCTAAAACCCAGGCTTTTTTACACCTGCTGTTGGGCCCCTTGCATATCATTATCACTATATTTGCAATAAATTATATGATACTATATATAAAATATAATTTTTTGTAGTGTATCCCCAACATATCCATGTCCTTCGTTTTTTTAAAATGTAGTATCTACGTGCTCGTGTTGTGTCGTATTTGTGTTCGTGTCGTATTCGGGTCCCGTGTCGTGCTTCTTTCATGGGAATGATTGATTTTTATGGCTTTACTTTAGACCAAAAACACAAGAAATTTTAGAAGAATGTCTTTTTTGGATCTACTTTAGTTTTATTTTCTCTTTTTTGTTAGCGTTTTTCTCTATGTTATTTTAATTGACTAATTTTCTGAGGATCTTTTGTCCTCAACATTGTATTGTGTTTCTTTATTCCTTTTTATAATAAAATTCTTCTTTTATCAATAAATAAAAAGAAAAATATAAGCTAACAAAATCAGCTCAATTCACGAGAGACTCGCTATGCAAATAAAGTACACGTAATTTTAGAAGAGGTTATTTCTACAACTCAAACCGTTGACGCCCATACAATAGCAACTATTATTCCCATGAAAAAGCAACTTTTATTCACAATGAGGGACCCTGATAACTAACCATGTTTGGCAAAGTGTTTCTAATGCATGCGAGGAGAGAAGAAACACTATAAAAGCAAATGGAAATATGTCGTTTAGGCAGAGGAACCACCAACTGTGTAAACAAATTTAGGCTTCTCTTTAATCTTATGCATTTGTTATCGTGGAAAATGCCACATGGCTTTTGAGTAAACCAAGTAATTTCATAGAATTTCGATATCAAGGTGGGTTCATATTTAGCAAGGACATCGATGTCAAGCATCTGCCACAATGCTATCATACACAATAATAGAAACTGTGCATGATACCTCAAATTCCCAATGACATCACAATGGCATTTCATTTCACATACCAGCGGATAAGAAAACTTTGGAGTAAAGTTGAACAAATTGCCCACAAGAAATAATTCCATCACTTGCAGGAAATCAATCCAACTTTTGAACAAATCAATCCCAGATCACTTTCCTATCATGGAAAGAATGGAAGGTTTGCAAATTAGCTGCTATAAGAAAAATTGGATGAATTAAACAGAAAAGTGTCTCTATAGTCTTCTTTGATCATATCACCCCAATCAAGTTAACTGGAAAAAATGTCCGACAGCAAAAAATCCAAGTATGCTATGTCCTATAGAATGTGGGAGTGAATAAATAATACGGACATAAATTACAGTAGCCCAAATAGGGAAATGCAGACAAATGGATTGAAATGGCTGAAAAGAGAATGGGAAATGAATTCATCGTTAATGAACTAAATGTGCCATGACTAGATGAAAAAGAAGGGAAGTCACCTTAGATGGCTTGCCAATGAGCAGCAAACAACTGACTACAACCACAAGGAAGACTAGTATAAATGACGTTGAAAGAACGGGAAGGGCAATAGGAAGGCCTATATTGAAATGACTAGAACTAGTGCACAAAGATGCAATTTGCAAGAATATGAACTTTGATGTCAAATGATCATGGGAAAAAGATAACCCAAATTTGACCACAACTAGGAACAGTAAAATTTTGAGATAGCTTTTAGTGGAATTTATTTCACTTATAACTGAGTAGTACTATCGTGTTGCACCCCTTAAAAAAATTAAAAATAAAAATAAAGTAATTGAGTAGTACTACGCTCGCCAAAGGGACAAAGTCTTTACCAATTTTCTTGCACCAAATCAACGTAGTTTGTTGGCTACTTGGTCCCACTGACTCCCAAGACATCCAATGCTTGTGATAGTGCCATTCTGCTTGGTGCAAGAAATTTGGTACTGAGAATAGATGCGCTACTTTTAAAAATATAAAATGGTATTTTTTGTTTCTAACTACTTTTTTGTAACTATTTTATTTTCTCTCCCTTCTTACAGAGAGAAGTACATCAGCACCTATGTCTCAATTCTCAACCAGGGTTTGAATCATCGCCTCCCCTTTGGGATTGACAGTAGTTGCCACAAATCTAACAGTAGTTTGTTTTTGATACTTAATGATTGATCAGTTCTAATATTCAAAATATATGCTTCCCTAGTTGCAACTCAACAAAAGAAAAGACAAGCAACAAACATCGTATTCATACTTATTGCAGCCAATATCACATTTTATTTATAGCCCAAGATGTACAAGATGAGCAGTTAAAAATAATCAGCCCTCTAAGTTTGAATGTATTGCCAAATCACTTGATCCTCTTTGAGTTTGAATAAGAACTACAATAAATTTTGAATTTTATTACTATGTCACTCTTTTAGCTTTCGACACCCTTCTTGTTCAGCAATATCTCACCTCAACAAAGTAAATAAGTAGTGTTAGAAATATACTACTACTAAATTCCTTTAACTTACATGAAATACATGTCCTCGCACTTGGATAGCGAACTAAGAACAAAGAAGAAAAATACTGAACAATACAAACTCAGGATACTATTAGGTTGACGCATTAGCTTTGCTTTCAAAAGCTAAAACGAATCAAGTTTTGCGTTAAAAAGCAAGAGAAATGCCTCAAAACACTACTAAACAGTACCTATGTTCACAAAATTAAAAAAATCAACATTCGATAGCAAGAAAACCTAATCGAGATATTAAAACACAAAAAAGACCCAATCAAATTTTAAAATCAAAACATAAAATGGAAAAAGCGAATAATTAAACATTAAAACTGACCTTTGAGCAAGAATTTCCATTGCCAGTACTGAAATCGTCGAAAGAAGACGACAATGAAGCGAAAACTAAGGTTTCTGTGGTTCGTAATTTAGTAAATCTAATGGTAGACCGAAGGTGAAAGATAGGAGGTGCAAGTGAGAGACGGTGACGGAGTGAGAGGCGCAGAGGAAGAGGACGAGAACACGAGAGGCCAAAGGCGAAGGTTGCCATTCACAACCAACACCTTGCTCTGTGGTTTTCTCTCTCCTCTCTCCTATCGCCTCCCAAACTCTTTTAATTTGCAGCCACAACAATTAAGAAAAGGCCGCAAAAACAAAATTAAAGCAAAGCGTCATGGTGAGACCAGCAGTTAAGTCTAAGGGTGGGCCTGTGGCGCGATGGTCTGCCTGACAGCCCAACAAGCTAATGGGTAGTCTGGCCCTCTAAGAAGAAGGCTCTGGGCAGTCAATTAGCCCAGCACATCGGTTCATGGGCCTTTACTAATAGAATTGGGTTTCCAAGGGGCTAACCCAATTTAAGGTACAATGGGCTTTCCGATAGTACATTTGCCCATTGAAAACAAAAACACTTACGAATTTGTCTGTGTTTTGAACTATAATTGTTTAAATATTTTATAAACAAACTTAACGAAAATTGCAATCAAGTACACTTCCACAATGTTTTTTGGAAATAAGGACTAGCACAAAGGTCTCATTTGGTAACGTTTTCGTTTTTCGCTTTTTAAAAATGAAAAACAAAAACGTTTTTTTTTATTTTTAAAAATCGTTTCTCGTTTACAAAGCGGTCGCAAAAAAAAAATAGGTTATCAAACGAGTTCTTTTTTTTTGTTTAATCTAAAAATTAAAATAAAAACAAAAAAAAACGAAAACGTTATCAAATCGACCTAAGTCATTAAGTTCAAACTTATTATAATTTTTTTAATGACACAACTACTCTTTTTAAATCAAATTGGGTCTCTCACTGCTTCGCCAAAAACTCTCGCTTCATTTTCTTTGAAGTCACTACTCCTCCACCTGTCAACGTAATGGTCTTTTTTTTTCAATATGAATTTAATACATTTAATAGTGATTTGTTTTCCTTGCGTTTTCGTTTTGGTCTGAATCTTTGTTCTTGCTATTTGGTGAAATTTTGGTATAACTATGTTACTATCACTATTGATTTCATAATATCGCTAATCATGTCATTAAGCATAAAATAGTAATTATGATTGCAATTGTCCTTGATAACCTAAAAAATAACGTCTGCCAATGACAATAAAAATTCATTAGTGTTGTAACTGTTATTTTCTTAATATTATTGTCCTACGTTACTGACTTACTGTTACTATTATTGTCTATTTTGTAATATAGTTATGTATGCCATTAAAGGTAAATTAGTCTTTATGTATTTAATTGTCTTTTAAGCCCTAAAAAATATGCACGCCCGAACATATCAATTCAAAAATCCACAATTGTGGATGGGCCTCCAAAAACTCAAGCCAATAGATTGACCTTTAGTTCTCCCATTAAAGGTCCATTAACTAGGCCCACCAAACTTGGTGTGGGCCTAGGGTATGATCCACATTGGGCCCAAGAGATGGGCCGTTACTTAGGATTATCCAATTATCCTCACTAGCTCTTTTTGTGAAAAATACCTTGTAAACCCAAGTTTGGTAAATCTATATTTATATTTATATTTATATTTATATCTACATTACTGATAAATATTAGCAACTGTAAAAAAACTTGATCTATATCTATCTAAAG
The DNA here is from genome assembly GCA_023539305.1 of Ilex asprella. Lineage (NCBI taxonomy): Eukaryota > Viridiplantae > Streptophyta > Magnoliopsida > Aquifoliales > Aquifoliaceae > Ilex > Ilex asprella. Next base: position 36,230,326 of record CM042189.1, read on the forward strand.
AAGTAAAGTCCAATATATGTTAAATTATTATACACATGTAGTTATAGGTTGAATTCTACAATCTAATATGCTATATTTAATTTTTTGGTATGTAATAAAATAATAATATTATAAGCGAATCAATCTATTTAACAAAATAAAA
>CM042189.1:36245600-36261174 GCA_023539305.1 Ilex asprella
GGGGGGGGGGGACAATTCCTAGAGTGCGCGTATTGGTTTGGTTTTGTGCATTCCGGTCAACTGTAACAAAGTTTTCCCAGTCCAAAACTAACGGCGAGTTGGTATGGTGACTCAGTTTTCCACTTGGGTCAACTTTTCCTCTTGCTACTTTGTGCCGAAGCTTCCCTTTGTCTACATTTTTTCACCCCCTCCCTCCTCTTTGTTTTAGAACATAAGGTAAACCACTTGTATAACACATTGTGTAGGCTGGACCAAGGTTGGGTTAGGCGAAAAGACCGTAGTACGCTTGCCCATTGGTGGTCCGCCGGACCAAGGGTTGATAGCAAATGGAAAATGAAAACTTAGTTAGCAAATGTAACACTACCCGATTACATGACACGAATCTACATAAAATTAATAAATTTGAATTTGACTTTAACTAGATCGGGTGATAAACGAATAAACCTTACACAAAGTCGCTTCTTATACGGGTCATATTCAGGTAAAATATATCTGATTAAATATTAGTGGTGGAATTTGATTTCTGATGATAATGTTGGATGTTGAATTTGGAGTATGTTGTTCTGGTTTGTTTTGATTTTTTTTTTTTTTTTGGCTTTCTAATATGTTAGTGATGGAATTTGATTTTTCATGTATATATTGGATGTTTGAATTTGGTGTGCACATAATTTTTTTTATGTGATAAATGTATATATAATTATGACGGGTGGAAAATTTATTGTGTGAACCTGATAAACAGATTTTTAGTCATTTTTATTTTTTATAATTTTAGATAGAGTTCCGTCTACAAGTTAAGTGATTTTAAACACAAACCCATTTAACCTGAAACAACTAACCACGCCTAAGGAAACCTCAAGCTAGTGTCAAGTTGAATTTGGCTTAAACTTAAACATTTAAGATTTGATTTCAGGATAGATTATACTAATTTTAATGAATATTTGTTGGAAAAAATGATCATTTAGGATTGATCATTAAGCTTAAAAGATTTAATTTTAAAGTAAACAGACTAGAATGTGTTAGACGATACAAATGCTTAATTACTTCAAGGCTATGAGCTCTAAAATATGCACATGAGAGGTTGGTCTAAAATGAAACATTGGGCTCAAATGGTTAGGAGGAGAGACAAAGCACTTGAAAGGATCATTGACCTCACTACTAATCAGACTGCATTTACATCTAGTAACCACATTCATATATGACAAGTACAAGGCCAATATAAAAACCAGAAACAGCCCTACCATCATTAATCCCTATTGATGCCACTACTTTTGCCACCCACAACCATTACAGAAAAGTTACAAAATTGATGGTAGCAGCACTGGTGTTCGCAACCTGGTCACGTAGCGGACGTCTTCCAAATGCCATGGTTGTGGTGCCCATGACACCACAGAAAATAGTGGTCACATCTTCAATAATGGTAATTGCTGTGAATGCATGTGGATAGAGGAATACATAGTGGTTATGCCAGTTTTGGTAGGTGGGGTGACAAACAGTAGCAGCATTACGATTGGTAGTGATGGTTGTTGCTGGTCTAACATAAGTACAAAGCCAAGCCACACACTCTCTCTCTCTCTCTGCGCAAACGTGTTTTGATCCTGAACATTGACTGATCCTACCGCACCTGGGTCCAATATTCATCATAGATCCGTAGATTGAACCAATCACATTAATAAAACACACATTAAAGTTAGGGTGTCTGAGATGCAATTATAAATTTTGGGGACGAAATTACTACCTTTTGAGGTGATGCTAGGCACCTTTAAAGGTCCATTTACCGTCTTTTGGGTGAACTACTTATCGTTTGGGGTGCAGTTTCTATCTTTTAGAGTGCATTTATCATCTTCTTAACTTTAAATTACTATCTATTTGAATATTTATGTAATGTTCGATATCATACTAAAAAATGAAAAGTACCGCACTGTGACGATTGGATATTAGTACAGTATATGACTATTACTCCTCTTATAAAAGCATCCAACCAGCAATAGGAACAAATAATTCATTCTAGTTCTTCCTCTACAGTGCTGATAAATCCTAGGGAACACAGAAATTTAGCCTAACATGCCGTATTTGGGTTTCTTGAACCACCTAAATTTTACTTTCACACAAGTCTTCTCACTCATGGATCAAAATTTTGTTTTGGTGCATTGTTTCAATTACCTAGGAAACAGAAACGTTTTGACTAATTTCAAAAACAAAATGAAAAAAATAAAAAAATTAAGAATTATTTTTCCAAAACATTGGTCAAAAAATACCAAAGTATCTTGAAATACTCTAAAACATTCCGAAATAATTGTGCAAATGCATTGAAACATTACAAAACACCTTGTAACATTATGAAACACCCTGAAGTATTAGAATTTCGATTCCACCACTGATTCGTTTCGGTCACCTTAGAAACGAAAACATTTCGCATGTTTCAATTGTTTCGAAACGAAATTTTGATTCTTACTCTCACCCCAAGCAGGAAGATGATCAAAGCAACCCAGCATTTGTTGAAGATATATGAATAGTACATAGCAAACTACTACTAGTAGACGACATATAAATCAATTGCACTTTGTACAGAACCGAAAACTCCATATGATAACAGAAAGTTGTAAATTTTGCAATCAAAAGCAGAGAAAGAATCAAAGTATAGAATAACATAAAAACAAAGGCATTTAAGCATCTCTCAATAGTTAATAATTGGGTCATTCCAATTTCATTTAGAAAAAAGAAAACACGTTCTATTTTTATTGACTTTTTGCATTCCAAAGTTCACCCAGAATATAACCACTCACTATGAAAGCGCCCGATGTAGCACTCCTTGTGCTGATCCAACAATGTGCTCAAGTACCTGCCATGATATAGATATGCAAAAAATCCATGTTAGCTTAAAACAGTGTTTATATCCTATGACATTTCAAAACCTGCCAAGTTATCTTGCCATGATATGCAAATAATTCTGGATGAGGGAAGGACATTTATCTGAGGAACAGCTGGTTAAGAGACTTGTGGTATCCAAACAAATAATGCAGGCATTTTCTATTTATTTTTATAAACAAACAAAAAATTCCGAGACATAAAAGAGAGCTCTGTGTATCCTCTTGTTCAGAAGATATCCCATGTTGTTGTCACTGTCGCATTGGCAGGTCAGAATCTAAGGGAGATTAGTGAACTAAATATATTTGAAAAGGAGGCGGTGAGTGTTTATTTCAACGGGGCATTAGAGCTAGAGTCAATGGCTCGAGAGTCCAATTCTTAAATGTTGAAACATAGGTTCACTGAATCTCAAAAGTGTGGAGAGAGAGGGGGGAGGGGGGGGAGGTGTCAGGCTCAATATATCTGCGAAAAAATAAATGAAAACGCAAGTGGAATAAATGAAAACAGCGACAGAATTCTTAAACTTCCCCAATGTGTTCTGGAACCTTGAATAACAGACTTAATGATTAACAAACATAAACCCAGTCACCAATACCATATTTCTTAAAACCAAAACCTTAACTTCTAGGATTCAAATATACAGGACTGACAGCGTAATAGAAGGGGCCACCCTTTTCTACAAGCTTTCCAAAGCTTTCATATTGAAGATTAATCCATATTGGTGCCCATAATAATACTCCTATTCAAATTGAACATAACACTTTACTCTTTTGCACTTAACCATCAACAACATAAAAAATCTGTCTTTATTTGATTAAATTACAATTACTCCCAAAGCAAATAAAGCAAAAAAAAATCTTGCCATTTCCAATGCCTCTAAAATAGGTGTTCATCCTTTGTGAGCTTCATCAAGCATGAAAGTATGGTAGTTGTTGATGCATGCTTTTTCACAGGCATAAAACTTTCAGATCGGATATTTTTCAAGTCGCTACATGTAGCAATTATCCAAATTTCAATACGTATATGTAGAGGGGCTTGTACTACACTACAAGTGTAAACACTTTAATGCCCACTACATGAATGAATATTCTAGTTCAAAATTAAACATGATAGAATGAACAGAAATAACATACAGAAACAAGATAACTATGCCTTTGACTCCAAGCAGCCAGCTTTTAAGTGATTTTCTATTTTTAATACTCAAATGCGGGACTGAGTCATTACAATAACACAATCTTAAATGAAGTGAAAATCATACCCAATCAAGATGTCATAAAATTATAGATAAATCACGAACCAACATCAAGACCTGAAGAAGCCAGTTGATCCAGATTAAATCAGACATGTAATGATCCAAGTTCGAATTGAAAATCAAAAGGGCATTATCAAAAATTAGAATTGGAATGCATCTGAGTTCTTCAAATTCAGAAGAACACTTAAAAGCTGTCTATGATTGGATAAAGCCACAATACAAACTAAGCCACTCAAGCTTGACTTGTGATCGGATCCATTAAAACAGATTTATAAGCTCATTATTATATTATTTCAGCTTGATCTCTATTCGATATGCTAATAGCTATCCTCAAACTATATAAAAGTCCCTCGAGGTTGAGGTGTGCTCATACGTGCACTTGTGTCAACTTTAACAGGAATATTTCTTATAGTAGCCTTTGGCTTCTTCAGATCAGGAACCAAATGATTCCATGGCTTTTCTTCCTCCTTCCTGTTTGCTGAAAACAATAATATACTCCCGTGCGTGGCTCTCATTTAATGGGGTTAAGCCCTAAAAGTAATAGTTCATAACTGAGACATGGACAGGGAAACAGAAGCAAATTATAGGAGCTTTTAATAAAGCAAGTGCTGAGTCAAAAAAATTCATGCAAATGTATACGACAGCATCTGCATTGTTCTAGAGGTGCATTTCAAATTCTCCTGTCCATACAAAATTTGTAAACACTGCATCCATACAAAGGATGAACAACTAGAAAGAAATAAAAATTGGAGGAATTACAAAGACATCCCTCCCTGCAATCCTTTTGTTTGATTGGGTAAGAAGGAAAGAAGTAGTTTCACTGCCCTTTAGTAATACACACTTACCTAACTCGTGAATATGTCTATACTATTTATAAATGTCAACATCTGGAAAAAAAAATTTGATGTCCTATTTCACCCCTAATTATTACACTAAAGACAATTATGCCCACAAAATATTAGCTAAATAAACTTTATCTCTATGACTTCTAATTTTTTTGCTAGATAAATGTTATCACTATATATTAGTTAGATAAAATTTATCTCTATGACTTCCAAAATTTTTTCATTCAATTCGACAAATTTAACTAGAATTCTAATATGATGAGAAAAAAATTGTTATTCTTTAGAAATATATATAGATAGATATAAGAAGATAGACATATCTCTCTCCAGTAATTCTATTAACATATTTGGTCTTATATCTCTGTAGTGATTTTTTTTTTAAAAAACTTGTAAAATTAGTGGTCTTGCATCTCTATCCCCTTGACATTAAGTATATTATTGCTGTGAAGAATGATGGGTCAACGGTGCTTGATATTGTCAACATGTGAGCTTTTTTTTTTTTCTCTATCAGAACATGTCTATTACTAATATGATATTTTTGTTACTTTATTTTTCATCTATTTAGATATGACTGTTGCATAAATGCTCTATTTACCTTACAACAATTTTTTGTAATTGGAACTAAAATTAATTTGTGTTTAATTGAATTTGTGTTCCCATCAAAGTGATAATGAACGTCCAAAAAAAGTATTTTTCATGAAATAAAGAGCTTAATCTGTTAAACTAATCTCATAATATTTAATTGTTTATTATTAATAAGTTTGTAGTGTTTTAGGAGTTATTATATCATAAATATAATTAATTTTGTTACCAGACTTCTTGAATTCATGTGGTGGTGGAAAAATTTTAGATCAGTAAATTTTATTTAGGAGTTTTCTTGGTCTTATATTGTAATGCCAAAAATTCTTATTAGATTCAAGAAGCCATTGACTACATATATTAGCGGTCTTTTACTTCGTCAACTTTATACACTTTGTATTTTTTAAAAATATAATCAAAATTTTATAATCTAAATTTCTTCACGTGCAATGCACGTGTGCATTACTAGTTGTTTGAAAAGCATCATAAGAACTTTTTGGGGGCAAACCCATAGAGGAAAAAAAAGGTTAGTTCCTTTCACTCTACCCTCAAACTCTTTAGTCAGAAGGATATGTGGGCTAGACGGGAAGTGCTTCCCTTCTTTTCTCCATCTTTCTTTTTTCTTTCTACCAATAAATGAAAACTCTATTCATCAAACACCCTTTATTTCACTACTGCCCTTCCTCTCACTCTTCCGTACGGTAAAACTGGTTAGAGACTGCTAGAGTACTAAAGAAAAATAACTATCCCTTTTTTGTTCCTTTTTCTTTGAGGTGAGGTAAAGGGAGGTCTGCACCCCATCCCTATTGTTTTACCAGTTCCAAAATATTAATATACCAGACAAATTACTTGCGCACAAACTTTTAAACATAGTTATCAAATCGTGTATCAGAAGGCGTATCGTTTTTTAAAAATCGTGTATCATAAGATACAGTGCAATTTTAAATAAATAATAATATATATATATATACCTTTAAAAAAATTATACATTCACAAAAACATAGGATTTCATTAATAATCCACCATTTATTCAAGTTATCAACATAGTCCACTAATATTATAATGAAAAGTTCACAGCCATAGTTCACTAATTCAAACTTCAAACACCAAAGAGACTGGGCTTTATAATAAATTAAAAAATTAACATTAATCAAAATTCATAAATTTTGATACAAAAAAACAAAAAAAAAATTGACTTTGTAAATAAATTAATATCATTTCTTCTACCGCACAGGACCACATATTTGTTTGAGTACATGTCTAGCCCAAAACGATATCATTCTGTAAAAAAAAAAATTAAAAAGTAGTCTACCTATCAAAACGACATCGTTCCGTACAAAAAAAAAATAACATTTGCACGTATCGTATCGTAAAAACGTATCGTGTATCGGATGATACAGCGCAAAAACGATACAGAACTACGATTTGTATCGATTTAGCCCTATATCGTACGATACGTATCGCGCGTATCGTACGATACTAACAACTATGCTTTTAAATAAGGCTCTTTCAAGCTTCTGCTAGAACATACAGAGTACTGCCCAATATAAATAAGAACAAATTTATACATCAAAAGGGTATATGGTGATGAACACATCAACAGGAACAAACAATAGCAAATAAAGAAAACAAAAAATTAATCCAAGCAATCATGAAAAATTGACACATCCATAACATTGACACTCAAATCACACCAGTAGTCAACACACAAAAGGAATCAACACAGAAAATTGGGCTATTTAATGACCATCATTCCAATAACTACTTCTAAACAATGAAATCACCTTTTACCCAAATTTACATATCAACACAAAATAAATGATTTTTCTAATGCATCTGATAACAACAAACCCGTGAGATCCATAAACTCTCTAAAAACGTATAAAATATTGTTCGTTATGCAGGATAGTCTGCAATTTGACACAGAATTGCCTCTTCATAGCCAAATTCTCTCAGAAACCAAATTTCATGTTACATCAATAACTTCAATACTTTTTATGATTAAAAAAAATAACGGGAACAAAATAACAACCTATATACGGTGTCATTGTCCCACCTTTTCATACAAAGCGCTGCCGCATCACCCATCTTCTCCATTCCTCCCTATCAGTCTCAATTCCTTCTTATCAACCAACAATTCACATACTAACAAACACTTTCTAACTACTAAACGCTTCAATTCATAAATCAAATCACATTATTAACTGGTAATATTCAATCATCAGTGGCGTCAGTGAGTAAATTACTGAAAATGGAAAATTACTTTTGTTCTTTCAGTTCAATTCATTAATTGTGTTAAGACTCACAAAGAAACTACTAGCGATCCTGACAAGTGCGACGGAAGGTACCGTGAGACAGCTCGCAACAAGCCCGCGCGTTGACGGCAAGGTGAGAGGTGAGGCGGGCTCCAGCGACCACGCTGTGCAGCGGCAGCAGCGATTGAGCGCATCCTAGTTCTCCCAACGTCCTAATAACACAACACACAAGAAAAAAAACAACTAATAAGGAACGTAAATTGATGAAAGTCGTACCGAAAAGCATAGAAAATAAAATTTTTCTGCTAGGTTGCTGAGAAAATACGGGAAATGAAAAGAAAGTGGAGACTTGATTATTGAATAGGGGAAGACCTGGGGTTGGAGAAGGAGAGGCGGCGAGGGGCGGATAGAGGTGGCGGACGGAGACGGGGAAGAGGCGGCGATGAGCGGAAAGTTGAAGACCTAACGGCGGAGGCCAGTGATCTCGAAAGCGAACCACGCCAAGCCATTCGGGAATAGACTCTCTCTCTCTATCTCTGGATTTGAAGCAGAGAAGTGTAATTGAGGGGAGTGGCGAGGCTTCTGTGAGGTTTAAGGAAGGCTAAATTTCATAAATGCCCTTCAACTATGATCTTTAGTTTAAAATTTTTATTTGTCTTAATTTATTTTAATTGACTCCTATTAATATAACCATTAAATGAGACTAATCAATGATTATTACTAATAGAAACTCTCATTAACGGTTAATTTTAACAGAATTTAACTCATTAACTGTTAATATTAACATAAATTATCTCATTATTTATCGGTTAATTCAAAGAAAACAAATCAGTTGAAATAAATTATATAATTTACAGAATAAATTAAAATAATTAAAAATTTAGGATAATTTAAATTTTTATAGGGTAATTATGAGATTTGTGTCCAATGGCTCTTGATTTGATAGGAAGTAGATAATGAGGAGTACGAGAGTTAACATGAATTACGTTGTTCGATCATTCAATAAAAAATACACGGGAAGTTGCCTAATTTTCTTGAGGCGTGGGAGCAAGAATTCAATGATAAATTAGTAAATCATATTTGACGTTCTAATACAACATGGTTCAATATCACTTTTATCTATTTCCTTAACAATTTTGTCACACTTCCAACTCGTCCATGAGTCTTGCCCCTGAAAGATTATTGATTTTTTACACAAAATATAATCACTTACGTAATACAATGCCCCCACGACTATATTTCTTAAAAATGGTAATCAATTGACATAGTTAAAAGCACTGTTATAAATTTTCATTGGAAAGGTAAATGAGATTGGAATAGTTCAGGAAGTCAAGTGTAATTTGTCCTTAAAAAAAAGGTAGGAAAAAAATGATAAAGTTGACACACCTGCCATTTGAGTGGCAGATATATAAAATTAGGTACAAGTAGAGAAGAAACATAGGGATGAAATACAATGGCATCCATATATTTTCCTCTTTCAGTACAATCTTGTGCCTATTTCCAAATCACCTGTCAGTATTATTTGACAGGAATAAGAAGAAACCCAATAGCGGAAATTTGACAGGAAAAAGAAAATAATGCTCACAGCAACACCATTCTGATGACAGGAGACTTCATAGAAAAGCCTCTTCTGGAAGACAGTATGTGTTAATGCATTTTAAATGTCTATTGAAAGTGTATACTCTGCCTGTTTTTAATCTTGCAGTGACTATAGATTCTCTATAATGCAATCTTTTCATAGAATTCTGATCCTTTGACCAAATACCAACTTCATGGAGATCTCCTTCAGTCCAGCAGATGCTGACCGATACGCCACCACGTGCTTTTAAGCCTTTAACACAGCCATTTGCCCATTTATCTTGAGGAAGGGCAGGAAGTAAGTACAAGTCGTTCATGGTGCTTTGGACAAGCATTTCTGCTACTGCTGCAGAAAAACTGACACAAGCAAAAAAAAAAAATTTGCACCATCAGCAACTTTATCAATGACCAACATTATGACATCTTCCGAGGCAATGTTTGCTTGAGACAGATTTAAACTAAGATGTATGATTTAATTTGGAGCACTAGAGAATAAAGTGCATACATGAAACTAAGATGTGAATTGATGAACTGTTTGACCTAAGAAAATTGCTATGTTCAACTCCTCCCTCGCATTTTAAATGTAAGGCATGGCCCTTTGACTCATAGAAAGCATATTTTCCAGGGATATAGCAATTATCAAGGTAATTTGAACACTACTAAAATGCATAGTTTCCACCCATAACGTATCGAAAACCTCAGAAGACAGGAAGCATACTCCTATCCAATCTTTTCTACTCATGGAATTGAACTTAAACCAGGACAGAATAAAGAACCCAACTGAATAAACATCCCTTTTCCTTTTAACAGTTCAGAGGACCATGAATCCCTTCACCATAAAGGCTATACAGTTATCAAACCCTTAAACACCCCCTCCCCCCCGGGGAGACAAAAAAAACTCAAAAACCACACAAAAAAATGCTCATCTTCAAACTTATTGGCTGGTATGATTGACATGTACACTAAAAATGCTGCTTACCCAAAGTTAGCGTCAATCTGGAAAGGTGGGTGTGCGTTGAATAGGTTACTGTAAAGTCCTCGAAAATTGCTTCCCTGATCAGGATCCACCAAAACAAACAAATGCTTAACCATCCTGTATGCGTGTTCACTGTTATGAAGACGTGCCCACAGAGCAGTTTTCCATGTAGTTGACCATCCTGGCCCATCCTCCCCTGTTTCAAGGGAAGAAAAAAAATGACATTGCTTGCTGATAACTCAAGTCGTATCACAGTAGCCAAACTGAAGCTCATATTTACAAGACAAGACTATAGTGCATGCTTATAACACTGTATCTTAACCAGTTCAGACAGGAGCTACTATATCAACCTATGACAACTACCACCTTGATAATAGTAGTGCAGCCTCAGAAATTGGAATCATACACAACAAACACTATAGGAATCTCCATCTCCATTCAGGGCCAATCAATTTCTATCTTCAAGTTTGTTCCATGGCACGAATCAAACTATTCTTTTAAATATTAATGATAAGAGACAAGGGCATGCCTTGGCACAATGGTAATGTTGCTCCATTGTAACTTTGTCACGGGTTCGAGTCGTGGAAATAGCCTCTCTACTTGCAGGGCTGCGTACATCTAATCCTCCCTACACCCCGTAATAGTAGAAGCCTCGTGCACCGGGTATGCTCTTATTAATGTTAAGAGACATTATTTTAATGTTTCATAACTGTAATTGATGTGTACCCCATCTTTTTCCCCCTTTCAGTACAAGAAATTTGCTGCTTCAGGAAGAATGAAGTAATTTAAATATGAACACTATGGACACCAAGATGGAATGATATGAGTTCAGGCGGCCACTTAATCCCTCCCCCCCGGGGGGGCAGCCACAAAAGAAACGGCAAAGAAATAAATCGGTAAACAAAAATGACTGGGCAGGACTAGAGTGAAGAAACGTATGGGCCCATTTTTAGACAAACCTCTTTTATATAGGGTGTTGTCCGCAGCTTTACAGAGGTCAGGAGTTCTCTCTATAGTGATTGTGTGTCCTGGAAACAGACCAAATAGGTGTGACAGATGCCGATGATGCACCTGTGGATCCTCAAAATCTTGTGCCTGCCATGAAGGAGACAAACAGGCCAAAAAAAATCTATTCCTCAGCACAAAATGAAACATTTTTTTTTCTGAACTTCTGTCTATTTGTGCTCAGCCAACTTCCTTCAAGCACAACAAACACAATAAATATGAAGCAAATTCTAGCTTTACACATACCCATTCCATGATGGAACCATCCCTAGCAATTTTTATCGGATAAAGCCGTGGTTGTGCTTTGCGAACTCTTGCAATCAGACCGTCTGCACTTTTTCCCAACACCTGTCCAAAACATTGTCCTTAAAAAGTGCAATACAAGACAAGGAAATGATTAATAGACAATGGATCTTCGAACACTATTCAGATTAGAAGCTTTACCTCAGCAGCACAAACAATGCCAGAGAACACTTCTCTAATAATTGTCATGTCCATGGTAGAGGAGTAGCTAACGCTAGCAAGCTCACCATCGGGAGCAATAAAAGTATGCTCTGGAGAGGTAGATGGATTCGTTTCCAGAAATCCTCCACGGCCTTCGATCAACCAGTCCAACAGAAATGAAGCACATCCTTCCAGCAAGGGATAAGCCTTGTATTCTAGAAATTCCTGGTTAGTTACAAACATTAGCATTCAAATTGCTTTTTGGACAGTTCTGGAATGAAAATTATGAATCTCCCAAGCAAGTCCAATATCTGTATCCATGGTAGGTAGAGAATGAAACTGTTTGATTACCATTATAAAATCAGTTGTTTGACAGGCCCAAAATTCCAAGGTTTCATGTTCCAGAGCAACAAAACCTGAAATCACCTACCTAAAGCCGAAGATTAGCCTATACTGAATCTATCTTATCTAGCATAGCCACCAGAGAATGGCCCTCTCATATTTCAGGACATCTCTCACACTTTTTAACGTGAGGTGGATGAATGGAGGAGCGCTTCTAGTGCATTATCCATTTTGTTTTTGTATGTGTTGGAGTATAGTCTAGTGTATTAGGATTTCTTATCCCTTTCACTTAAATCTATTTCAAGTTGGTATCAGAGTCTAACCTTAACCCTAACCCTAACCCTATCCCCCGCCAAACATCAACACAGCCACCATCACCTTCAACATCGACAAACCAGCAGCCACCCACAGCCTGTAACTCCAACAAACCCACAGCCTGCAACAACAGACCGACAGCCTCCACCGACAAAACAGCTCAGTCCACCGACTGCCAAACCAGTGCACACTGCAAGCACCGACTGCCAAACCATACCCAGCAGCACCGAATCAGCAGCACCAACACAGCTTCCAGCAAGCAAACCAGCAACCATTTCCACCGACAAACCAAGAATCAAACCACCAGTGACATCCAAGAATCAAACCACCTAGCAAACCGAACAGCCACAAACCACCTACCCACCGAGAATCGGCCACCGCCCACTGAATCCACCGACTACCCAGACCAGTCAATCCGACAGCGTCCCACTGCAGCGAACCCAGACCAGCAACCTGCCACCGAGAGCATACAAACACCACCGACTGCCTCTTCATCACAGTGCCAACAAATCAATCCTAAAATACCCAGCCCATCATCGACAGCCTCACCCCACCAACAACAATAAACTAATAAGCCAACCCATCAAACCAAGCCGACAAAACCAAAACGAACCTAAAACCCAAAGCCGACTGCACCCAAAGCCCAACCAACCCACTGCCCAACCCACATCAAACCAGCAAACCAAACACAAGGTCAGCAACCCAGACCAGCCCAGTACCCACTTCAGCGAACCATCCCACTGCCGGATCACGCTCTTCCTCACAGTTTCGTGTTTTACCTTCGTGCACCACGTTCTTTGTCGTAGTGTTGCCATCTCTTTGCGCGACTACCTTCTTTTTCCAACCTTTTAAGAGGGGTTGAATCCTCTTATTCGTTGTTATGTTCTTGATGCGGCAGATCCAATATTTATATTTCCTAGATTTCTATGCACCGTGACCTGATTATTTGGGAGTTTTCTGGACCTTCTTTATCTGTCGCTATTGTTCGATGGGAAGTATATTGTTCTCCCTTATTTTATCTCTTTATTTATCTTAGAGTTATTTTTCTGTCACGGGTGTCATAGTATTATTGATGATATGACTGATACTGAGGGAGTTGATACCCCTACCGTTGAGACATTTGTTAGTATTTTTACCGGGTATAGGGGTCGACAGCGCTTGGCCCAGCGCCGTCAGAGTATCCCACATCAGCGTAGACATGGAGATTCTCGTTAGTGGCTGACTCGGACAACTCAGAACTGCTTGTTGGAAGCTCCATCCGGAGCTTAAGCCGCCTCCTCACAATCGTATTGCTACCAGTGCTAAGGCACCACCCATGGTTCAAAGTCGCGGTATCGGTCATCAACTCGGAAGGTACTGATACATATCGATCGCGGCGTCACGATGTAGTATCAGGTGATACGTAATTGTTAAATAAACAACTTAGTAAGATATTCCTCCACCATTAATTATCAAGGATAAATGATATGTAAACATTTGACATGTACCATGACATATTTCCGTTAGAAATTTACTGTAAGTCTTAATGAGAGATATATGTCACTAGAGGGAGAATAACATGGCAAACAGCAAGAACCGCAAGTGGAATGATTACTGAAAAATATGGATATATAACAAACAAAAAAATGAGGAAGAAAAAAGAAAAGATAGAATTGGAATCTCACCTTGTCCATTGTATAAGTATAATGCTCCAACAGATGTGTACAAAGCCATACTCCACCCATTGGCCATATAGCCCACACAGGTTTACCTCGATCTGGTGATGTTTTTGCCCATGTATCAGATACATGATGTACAACCCAACCACTTGTTTCATAATTCACCTGTAACATTCTGCAACTAAATAAATAAAGGTTGTACACATATAATGGAAGAATGGTACATAAAGGTAGATTTGTTTCCAGAACATAGAAATTACAGAGTGCATGATGCTTCTTAACCACCACGAAATCTCATGCAGTTATCCGGCCTTTTGAAGTGTATTTGTTGTACTTAGCAAATACAGAATGACAGCAAAATTACAGTATGGTACTGATTAAATTAGCAGAGGGACGCCTGATATGAATCACCTCGCTATTCTTCTCGACATTTATGGTCTCATGGAAAGTGGAGGGATGGATAACATCATGTTTGGTGGAAAAAGAAAAAATGAAAGAAGGAAAAGTGAAGGGACTAGTCTTCCTTTCAACCAATCAAACCTATCCTTCCAAAAGTGGGGAGGAAAAGTAGGACAGTTACTTCAATGTGTTGAAATGTATTATATATCTTAGTGACGTTGTACATATTATATTATATTATATATATATATATATATATATTAATTTCATAAGTGAATACCATGATAAAATATATATGTTTATGTTTTCCTTTCTCTCAATTTTCCATCCATTCCAAACACAAAAAAACCAATCCCCCTTACTCTTCATCCTTCTAACCAACACAAAAGAGGGAACGAATGTTTCTATCCTTGGAGTAGCAAGTGTATCATTCCTCCTTTCCTCCCTTCCATCTTTCCATCGATTCTACCAAACATGTCATTATATACTTAAAATAAGAACCCCCCATCCTTAAAAAAAACAAAAGGAAAACAGAGCAGTCAACATCTTTCTTCATTCCTCCAATACAAAGTCTAAAATTTACCTTTTTCTACATATCATATTTTTGCATCAATGCAAAATTTGATTGTTTTTGTCTAGTTATGTACATTGTTTATATATATATATTTTTTGTTTTTGTTTATATAGACCACTAGAAACAGAAAGTTATTAACTTCGGAAGGAATGTGGAAAAAAAAAAGGCTTACTTTTGCAGTTTTACTTCCATTGATCGACAAGGAGGAGATGTAATCAAACAAGGGCTCTTGGCACTCTCTGAGGTTGCAAGGAAGGGAAGGCCAATAGTTCATTTGAAGATTGATATTCAAGTGAGGAGTACAACTGGAGAAGAAGAAAAATACAAGATTATTGAGTAATTGTCAACAAAGTAAATTAGATGCAAGTAGACTCAGATATTAGAGAAAACTACAAAATTTTGTTGATATGTCAGCAATACACAGAACAATCAATAATTACGCTAACATCATCACTCCTGGTTCATTCGCTCTCTCTCTCTCTCTCTC